>JBBHAA010002664.1:0-345788 GCA_037953035.1 Aquarana catesbeiana | reverse complement strand
TTTCTGCTACCCAAGCTTTAATTAGCAACATTGTCCATTACCGTAATTGTCTTAGAAGGTCAATTCAAAATGTATTTGAAAAAAAAAAAAAAAAAAAAAAAAAAAAAAAACCCACCATTGATAAAATGTACAAATAAAGTGTTTGTGCTAGTGAAAACCTAATTTTAAATAAAATAATCCCAACAATGAATGTACAAAATAAAGTGCTTCTGTGCTGATGAAACCAATTTTTGATAATTTCCACTTTTCTACGGTGATCATAGCATGCGTGTCTTATCCGTGCTCCTATTGTGGCTGCACCCACTGGAATTTACCCCCCTCCTGGGGTATGGAGCATTCACAATATCTGCCACTGTGTTGCACTTTGGAGGCTGGATGTCCCTGATACAAGAGTGGAAAGTGCCATTATCTCATAAAAGCATAGAGGGGGCGGGAAAGGATTACAAATAGTGTAACATTGTTTCAACTAATTTATTGCTTCCAAAGCATAAGAAAGGTACTCACATTCAGTGAAAAAACAAACATTAAAGCATTTGTTGCCGACACAAAAACCTGCAGTGATGCAGGAGCAAGTGTTGACCCCGCCCTACGCGTTTCATCACTCTGAAGTCATCTGGAGCGTACAACGCACCTGCCTCATCTCCTTTTTATAATGCATCGTAACCTAAATGATTAGTAGTGACAGCGGCCATTTTGGGTGAGGTATTGCAGACCGAAGTCCGCAGCTGTACAATATAGATGTGCTTACCGCGACAGCCATTTTGGGTGTGGTAATGAAGACCGAAGCCTCCAGCTGTACATTATATTTTTTAGCGCAGCCATTTTTGGTATGATTTAAGCAGACTGCAGTCCCGTGCTATAAATATTTTCCCACGGCCATATTTGGTAGAATAACAGACCGAAGTCTGGATGGCCTGAATCTATGCTAATTGCATTGTATCACGGGGTACATTCATTATAAAAATTTCGAACATAATGTAAATGGCTGGACTCTCTATACCGCCACGTTGCACTATAGGTCAGACTATGAAAATATTTATGTATATAGATTTACATTTTAATTTATTACATGATCAATAAGAATGATCTGTATTTAAAACAAATGTTGTATTTTTATATGTAGGGCATTTTAAATACAGATCATTCTTCTTGATCATTTAATTAAAATGTAAATCTATATACATAAATATTTTCATAGTCTGACCTATAGTGCAACGTGATCGTTTACTAGTGGCGGTATAGAGAGTCCAGCCATTTACATTATGTTGTAATTTTATAATGAATGTACCCCGTGATACAATGCAATTAGCATAGATTCAGGCCATCCAGACTTCGGTCTGTGTTATTCTACCAAATATGGCCGTGGGAAAATATATATATCACGGAACTGCAGTCTACTTAAATCATACCAAAAATGGCTGCTCTAAATGAAAAAAGATGTACAGCTGGAGGCTTCGGTCTTCATTACCGCACCCAAAATGGCCATCGCGGTAAGCACATATATATTGTACAGCTGCGCTCTTCGGTCTGCAATACCTCACCCAAAATGGCCACTGTCACTACTAATCATTTAGGTCACAATCCATTATAAAAAAGGAAATGAGGCAGGTGCGTTATACGCTCCAGATGAATTCAGAGTGACGAAATGTGTAGGGCGGGGTCAACGCGATCCTGCATCACTTCCAGCCACCGGTTTGTGTCAACAAATGCTTTTTCACTGAATGCGAGTACCTTTCTTATGCTTTGAAAGCAATTAGTTGAAATAATATTACACTATTTGGAATCCCCCCCCCCCTCTATGCTTTTATGGTATATGAGACGAGTGGAAACTGCCATTATAATCGGGGAACATCCAGCCTCCAAAGTGCTACACAGTGGCAGATCCTGTGAATGCTCCACACCCCAGGAGGGGGGGGGGGGGTAAATTCCGGTGAGTGCAGCCACAATAGGAGCATGGATAAGACACGCATGCTATGATCACCTTTGAAAAGTGGAAGTGATCGAAAATTGGTTTTAGCAGTACAAAAGCACTTTTTGTACATTCATTGTTGGGATTATTTATTTCTTTTAAATGCATAGATTTAAATTAGGTTTTCACTAGCACAAAAACACTTTATTTGTACATCAATGCGGTTTTTTTTATACCTCTATGGAAGTATTGACACTAATTTAGTCCCATATCTATTTGGGATTGCATATCTTAAACGGATATTATATTTGATCTTTTTGTTTGGAATTAAGTTTTCCTTTTTCATTAACACATTTGAAGACATGTGGTATATGTTAATCAACCTTTATGCACATGCATGTGTCAGTGCAAAAATTAAAGTTACGTACCGGTAACGTCTTTTCCAGTAGTCTTTCAGGACAGCCACCATGAGAGATAGTCTCCTCCTCTTCCTCTAGGAAACACTGCGCCAGCCCATAAATTCTTACTTCCCCCTGCCAGACCTCAGTATATTCCAAGATTACCTCCGGTCAGCTGGGGAGACACAGGAACACATTAATAACATACTATTCCATATCATTATCATGCTGCGTTCTGGTCTTTTATAAGACACCCCAAAATTTCGGGTGGGTAACTAGGGCTGTCCTGAAAGACTACTGGAAAAGATGTTACCGGTACGTAACTTTAATTTTCCCCTTTCGTCTTTCAGGACAGCCACCATGAGAGGATGAACGAGCACTTACCAGTTAGGGTGGGACTACAGCTTGCAACACCTTTCGCCCAAAGGCTTGCTCACTAGCCGACACCAGGTCCACTCTGTAGTGCTTAACGAAAGTGGAATAGCTGGACCATGTTGCAGCCCTGCATATCTGCTCTGGTGTTGCTCCAGCCTTCTCTGCCTGAGAAGCTGCCATAGCTCTAGTAGAGTGTGCCCTTATACCCATTGGGATTTCTTTCCCTGCTAATGTATAGGCCTGGCCAATGGCTACTCTGAGCCATCTGGCAATAGTGCGTCAAGACGCTTTGCATCCTTTTCTGGCCCCAGAAAACAATAAATAAAGAGTCTGACTTTCTAAACCTCTTGGTCAGCTCTAGGTACTGAAGGATACATCTCCTTACGTCCAACGAATGAAATTTTAATTCTCTTTCCCCCGAGGGGTTGGGACAAAATGAGGGTAGAACTACCTCCTGACTTCTGTGAAAACCAGAAGCAACCTTAGGTAAAAATGCTGGATCAGTCTTGAAGATGATCCGATCTGGAAAAATAACGCAAAAGGGAGGTCTGACAGATAAGGCCTCAATCTCGCTGACTCTCCTGGCAGTTGTCACTGCTACCAAAAAAACTGTTTTTAACGTAAGATCCTTTAGTTGACATTCCTCTAAAGGTTCAAAGGGGGTTCCCGTCAGGCCCTGTAAAACTAAAGATAGGTCCCACTTGGGAAAAGGAGGGCCCTGAACCGGTCTTTGTCTAGACAGAGCCTTAAAGAATCTGACCACCCAAGGGTTGGTGGCCAGATGCTTTTCTTAATAAGCACTGAGTGCTGACACCTGACCTTTAAGGGTACTTATGGATAAACCCCTATCTGCCCCGCACTGAAGGAATTCCAACACCGTTGTGGGACTGTGTACCGCAAAGGAGCCTTCCGCACACCATTCATTGAAACGTACCCAGACCTTTTTATAAATCTGGCGTGTTTCCTTCTTCCTGCTGTTGAGGAGGGTGGAGATTAATTTCTCAGAAAAACCCCTAGCTCTTAGCATACCCTCCTCAGTAGCCAGGCCGCTAACTGCCATTGGTGAACCTGTGGACAGAGGACTGGGCCCTGTGAGAGGAGATCCTCTCGAGGTGGCAGGAATAAGGGAGCTTCGACCGCTAGTTGCTTGAGTACTGAGAACCAAGCCCTCTTTGGCCAATGTGGTGCTACCAGAATCAGGGACGTGTTTTCCATCTGGAACTTCCTGAGAACTGCCGGTAATAATGCTGGGAGCGGGAAGGCATAGCAGATTCTGAAATGCCAGTTCTGGATCAATGTGTCGACCCCCCGCGCTCCCTCCCCTCTGTTTAGGGAGAAAAAACAAGGGGCTTTCGCGTTGCTTCTTGACGCGAACAGATCTACTTCTGGAGGACCCCATTTCTCTGAAATGAGATTGGATCCTCAACCAGGAGGTTTTCAATCGCCCTCTCTGTTTGGTTCGGCTGAGAAAATCTGCTATCACATTCTTTTCTCCTCTCAGGAAGACTGCTGAGAGTGAGAGAGTGTGAATCTCGGCCCAGTTCAGAATGTCTGATGCTAAGGCTGACAGGACTCCGCTTCTCGTGCCGCCCTATTTGTTTACATAGGCCACGGCGGACGAGTTGTCCGACCGCACCTGAACATGGTGGCCCCGTAGCTCCTCCTTGAAGAACCTGAGTGCTAGCCCGATTGCCCTCAGCTCCTTCCAATTGGACGACCTTCTTAGTTCGTCGCCCTCCCAGGTGCCCTGTGCTAAAAGGGAACCCAGATGCGCCCCCCAACCCTTGCCGCTTGCGTCTGTGGTTACCACCTGAGAAACTGGGATGAACCACAGACGACCCTGCGACAAGTTTGAGACCCTCCTCCACCACCAGAGGGATCTCTTTACTTGGGGTGGAACCTGTACCAAGGTGTCCAGATCTTTCTGACTGTGATCCCACACCCTTAAGACAAAGGACTGTAAGGGACGAAAGTGCAGACCTGCCCATTGCACTGCTGGGAGGGTAGCGGTTAATAGTCCCAGGACCGACATCAGAACTCTTATGGAGACCTGACTGCTGCACTGGAGAACAGCCACTGCCTTGTCCAGTTTTTGTACTTTTTCTGCTGGAAGAAACACTCTCAGTAGCGTTGAGTCCAACAGATAGCCTAAGTACGTGATGCGCTGAGAGGGAATCAAACTGGATTTCTCCAAGTTCATTAGCCACCCTAGACCTGTAAGAACTCTCTTTGTTAGTTCTAGATCTCTGACTAACTGCAGTGGACACGGTGCAAACAGGAGCAGGTCGTCCAGGTATGCTATCACTGATATTCCCTGGAGTCGAAGAAAGGCCATCACCTCCGCCAAGACCTTGGTGAAAATGCGGGGCGAGGAGGATAGCCCGAAAGGCAGCGCCTGAAACTGTAGATGTACCGTTGTTCCACCTACATTTACCGCTAGCCGAAGAAACCTCTGCGAGGCTTCTGTAATAGGAACGTGTAGATACGCGTCCCTTAGGTCCAGAGATACCATGAAGCAGTTGCGGGGCAACAGGGCTCTGACTGTGAAAATTGTTTCCATACGGAATCTCCTGTACGTCACTGACCTGTTCAGGGGCTTTAAATTCAGAATCAGTCTGAATTTCCCTGTGGGTTTCTTCACTACGAAGATGTGTGAATAGAAACCCTCTCCCTCCTCGGTCTTTGGAACTCTGAGAACCACATTTTGATCTACCAGATCTCTTAATGCTTCCAACAGAGCCTCGGCTTTTGCCGTACACCTGGGTAGGTGCGTGACAAGAAATCTCCGTGGAGGAGGATTTGTGAATTCGATATGGTACCCCCTTCTTATAATCCCTAGGATAAAGCGATTGGGGGATATCGCTTCCCACTGTGGGAGGAAGGCCCCCAGTCTTCCCCCCACCCTGGTTGGGGAGTCATTGGTTTTTACAGGGCTGTTCAGGAGGGCGAAAAATCGCCCCTCCCCTGCCCTTCTTCTGACCCCAGAATTTCTTTTGCCCTTCCGGCTTTGGAATTTCTTTACGCTTTTGCGGACGAAACCCCTTTGTCTGTGTAGGGGTTTTCCGCTTAACTGGGAAGGATTTCTTCCTGTCTTCTGTGCGGTCCAAGACGGTCTCTAACCCTGGGCCGAAGAGAAGGTCTCCCGTTAACGGTATGCCGCACAACTTGGCCTTAGAGGCGCTGTCGCCCGGCCAAGTTTTTAGCCAGATGGCTCTCCTGGCCGAATTGGCCAGAGCCGCTGATCTGGCCGACATACGGACTGATTCTGCCGAGGCATCAGCTATGTAGGCGATACCCCGCAGAATCGTAGGGAAAGAAGATAGAATGGTTTCTTTTGCCGTTCCAGCTTCAATATGCTCCTGAATCTTAGAGAGCCAGTGCTCCAGATTGCGAGCCACTACTGTGACAGCCAACTCAGGTTTTAAATTACCAATTGTTGAATCCCAAGTCTTTTTGAGAAGAGAGTCTATTCTCTTATCCATGACATCCACCAGGGCCCCCATGTCCTCAAAAGCCAGGTCTGTGTGTCTGGAAACCTGGGAGAAGGCAGCATCTAACTTGGGACTTTTATTCCAGATAGATGTAGGATCATCCGAGAATGGAAATCTCCTTTTTAAGGATCTAGAAAAAAAAGGGTTTCCTTTCGGGATCCTGCCACTCCTTTTTAATAGTTTCAACCAGTACCTCATGTACTGGAAAAACTTTCCTCCTTTGTTCCCCTAAACCCTTGTACATTTGGTCATGAAGGGTCAGGGGTTTCCTGTCTTCCTGAATACCGAGGGTTGTATAAATAGCCCCTAAGAGGTCCTCTACCTCTTCCAGGGATAATTTATATCTGGAGGATTTCCTGGACTCCCCGTCCAGGTCCTCTCCCTCTGAACCATCCTGGGAATCGGAGGAGGAACTGTCTGGTTGTCTTTGTTCCACTCCGGAGGGCCCTGGAGCTTCCACTGCCCTAACTGAAGTTGCAGGTTGGGCAGGAGCAGAGCCCTGAGCCTGAGGCGAGGTTGTATCCTGGGGGACTGGACTAAAGGGAGGCTGAAACCTTTCAAATAAGGCTTTAAATGAAGAGAAGGTGGACGAAAGCTCCTTAACCGAGGCTGCAAGTCCTGACTCCTGTTCAGAGTCCCTCTCCTTAACAAGGGAGTCTATGCACTCCCTACACAAGACCCTTGTCCATGTTTCCCCTAAAGTGTCCCTGCAAGAGGCACACCTCTTCTTAGAGCTATGTGCAGACCTAGACTTCTCTGTAGCTTTCTGAAATACATGAAGAGAAAAAAACAGTCACTTTTTTTTTTTTTTCTTCAAAAAAACAAGGATACAACCCTGGGAGTGCACAAGACCCTCCTTAATATGTGGGGATCTGAGCCTCCCTCCCCTGACCACCCAGGGTGTCTGCCCCCCCATGACAGGAACTATACATGGAGGGACAATCCTAGATAAAGAGTACTCTTCCCCAGGGCACTCTTACCTTAGGAAGGCTGGAGGTAGTGTCCGTTGGCTGAGCATCTGCTTCCGACATGACTTGCAGGTGGTTGCTACTACCGAGTCCCACGCTGCCTGTGCGCGTCCCAGACTCGTCTCCAGCCTGTGCCTGGCTTCCCTATCAGCGCCGCGACCCGGAACCGGAAGTCGTGGGTCAAAAGCAAGCACTCGCCCTTCCGCCAGAAATGACGTCGCCCGGCCCGCCTAGTTCCAAAAACAAGAAAAAAAAAAAAAAAAAAGCGGTCTGTATGGAATACAGGGAAGGTGAGCGCCTGCCTGCTGCAGCCCTGTAGCTGCGATAGGGAGTCCCCCCAACCTGAAGCCGCACTCTGCTAGGAAGTGGTGGCAATAGAACGAGGGGTAAGTCCCCCCTATGCCCTAGGAAACCCCTGCTCCCATTACAGGCTCCAAAAAATATAAACAGCCGCAGTCACCCTGACTGAATGGCCTGGTTCCGCACAGTGTCTCCCCACCGGAGGAAACACTAATACTGAGGTCTGGCAGGGGGAAGAAAGAATTTATGGGCTGGCGCAGTGTTTCCTAGAGGAAGAGGAGGAGACTCTCTCATGGTGGCTGTCCTGAAAGACGAAAGGGGAAAATTTTATTTATTGAATCGGATATATCTTGTTCACACTAGTAGGTTTTTGGCTTAAGGATAGTTGCATAATAGAACAGCGCCACATCTACTTAAATTTTCTTCTCACCAGGAATGAGCCAATGGTTTGCTCTACTCCTAGGTTTAGACCAAATTGACATTGACTTTTTAGGTGCTTGGATGACTGCATAGACTTATTCCCGAGCAAAACGCATACAAAAATAAAATTTGTTTATATATACCCCCATCTCTCACTGGCACATTTCCCTACATGGCTGGAAGTCCCCAGTTACATAAGCAAAGCGGGTGGAGATAGCAGGGACATTGTCATATGGGCATATTTGGCCAATGTCACCACCAGCCACGCTCTAGTTATATGTATGACGGTTCAGGAACAAAAAATAATTCAGCTAGTGGTACAGTCAGGATAGGTTGTGTGCACCAGGTCCCATTTTTATAACGAGTCAGCAGGCACCACGATGATGGATTCACAGCTAGGAATGTTTGAGTTTTAAATAAAGAGCTTGTTAAACTTTTGAGTGTCTTTATTACGCCCCCTCATGTTGAGGGCATGTGGCCTGTTATGGTTTGTGGGGGGGGGGGGGGGGGGCACGTCTTTGAAGTTCACCAAACCCAAGACAGTTTGGCTCATCCCGAGTCCTTACACATGCCTCAGATTGTTGGTACTGATAACATCTGAGAGGAAGCTAGGATGCAGACAAACTGCAACAACAAAAGAGTCCGATATTAATGAACCGAAAAATAAAGACTGATGCCGCCATAATTCAAGAAGCAAAAGTAAAGTTACTTCAGAGCTAAAAAGGTTCTCCTTGGTTTAAAACCTTGGACAGGACCTGGCATGTACGTACTTTATTCATGACGAAGAACACAAATGTATAGGCCCAAAGATCTGTCAAAGAGTACGAGTCTCCAAGAAATTTCTCTTTTATCTTCTCCCATGCCTTTGACCATTCCCGGTCAGTTTCCAATTTGATTCGCTCACATAACCAAAACTCCAGATCTTTCATGTATGAAAAGTCCGACCAGTTACTTTTAGCATACAGAGAGGACATACACCTGGAACATTAAAGTAGTAAGTCAGGTGTTTGATAGGCAAGTTATTCATTCAACATGCTTCCTTTGCCTGAAATCTCTACCCCAATTGTTGTTTAACCACTTCAGCCCCGGAAGGATTTGTCCCCTTCCTGACCAGGACTTATTTGCAATATGGCACTGCATCAATTTAACTGACAATTGCACGGCGTTGTACCCAAAAATTTATGTCCTTTGTTTTCCCACAAATAGAGCTTCCTCTGCAGTTTTTTCTTTGCTCTACGAACAAAAAATTGTGACAATTTTGAAAATCAACCACCCCCCCCCACAATATTTTGTACTTTTTGCTAAAATAAATATCCAAAAGTTTTAAAACAAATTTCTTCATCAGTTTAGGCCGATATGTATTCTACACATTTTTGGGAAAAAAAAAATAAAAAAAAAAAAAATAAAATCGCAATAAGTGTATCTTATTGGTTTGCACAAAAGTTATAGCGTTCACAAACTAGGGGAAAGATTTATAGCATTTTCATTTTTTTTTTTACCAGTAATGGCGGCAATTAGCAATTTTTAGCAGGACTGTAGCATTGCGACAGACTCAGACACTTGACACATTTTTGTCGATCAGAGCTAAAAATAGCCACCGATTACTGTCTGTCACTGGCAGGGAAGGGGTTAACACTAGGGGGCGATAAAGGAGTTAACTGTGTTCCCTATGTGTGTTTCTAACGGTGTGAGGAATGTGGCTGACCAGAGGGGAGAGATTGTGGTGCCTACTTAGTAGGAACACAATCTGTCTCCTCTCCCTGACAGAACCAGGATTTGTGCATTTACACACAGATGCTGGTTCTCGCTGTCACGAGTGATTGCAGGTGCCCAGGGGTCATCGTACCCACACATAGACTCCAGGGACACGCTGTGGGTGCATGTGCCTGCTACAGCATCTTAAAGAGCTGATGTACAGGTGCGATGGCTCGCCCAAGGCAGCCAACCTGCCGCAGTACAAATGCGGCGGCTGGTCGGGAAGCGGTTAACCACTTGACATCATGAGACATCCTAGTCTGAGTAGTTACAGCATGCTCATGGCTGAAGCTGCCAACCATGAGTTTGGGGTTATTTTTTTCAGCCAGTTATCAGCCATTTAGTAAAAGTGATCCAGGTGGCTTTTCTACCTCCGATCACCTTTACAGTAGGTCCAACCCCCCCCCCCCACCACCTCTTCACTGCCACCTGCAGTGGTTCACCAGCTATCCCATTCCTTTAGGTAGCCCCAGACTGCTGAAAATTTCTCCATCTATTAAGCAGGAGATTGAGAAATATATTCTTTGATCTCCACTGCAAGCCAGGCCAGGGAGATGCATGCTGGGGTTCTTCCAACAAACTGGGGTTCTTTAAGTGACACTTCCACTTTTGATCATCACTTCTCTCCTCATTTATAAAACCTGCATTTATATTCCCATCCACCTAAAACGGAACAGACTGCTCAAATGTCTCCTTGGTGAACTTTGAATTTGCGTTACTGCCGTTTCACATCCATCTATAGTCCTGTTCATGTTATTTTGAGGTTTATTTGGTTTTAGACTGGCTTACCCAAGTTATGGGCTGCCGTATCTTTACATTCCTACCTCCTTGGCCCTGTTGTAGTTTGATTGTGGTGTGAAAAGATTGCTGTGCTAGTTGTGTGCCGAATATTAACTCCTGATTAATTGGCAAATCCCATCCACACCCACCACAGTATTAAACAAGAGCACCTTTTTTGGAGGACACAGACCAGGGGAATCTGACACTGCCTCTCCTGCTTCCCTCTCCCATAGTGGCCTTCACTGGACTCACTCCTAGACCTAATGGATGTAAGGAAGGTGGAATGGAATTCCTCCTAACCACAGAGGTTTCTCTCTCCACCCTCACTGTCCCTCATAATTTGAAGCTCGCTGTACATGTCTATTCTCTCCAATTTCCTTAAGTGCTGTGATCTACCGACCTCCTGGACTATTATCAACCCTCCTTGACAATTTTCCTGCCTGGCTACCCTACTTTCTCTTGTCTGAGAATCCCTTGGCGACTTTAACATCCCTGTTCATATGAACACTCCTACTTCTAAACTTCCTAGTCTAACCTCTTCATTTGACCTGAAGAAATGGGTACAGGCTTCTACTCACTGATGGCAACATCCTTGTATTGTCCTACCTATGTGCAACCTCTCCAACAATCCTTTTCCTTTTTGGAAAGAGGTGACAGATACGGTCGAGCGTTTGACGGGTGTCACACTGGAGGGAGATCCCGGGGCCTGTTTGCTGCACCTATCTAGAAGCCCAATTAAGAAGTATAAAGGTTCACTCACTATACAGCTACTTAATGCGGCTAAGGCCTGCATCCCTCTATTTTGGAGATCGGAAATCCCACCAACGAAGATCCAGTGGTATGCCAGGGTTAACGAACTGCGTGACATGGAAGATCTTACGGCCACCCTGCATGACAGGGAGGAAACCTTTCGGGAGACCTGGCGCCCCTGGCAACACTTCATTTACTCCGAGGCCTACCTCCGGGAGGTGACTTAGTGTGGACACTCCCTGATACGAGGGCCCCGCCTGACTGGAGGGTGGCACCGCCACCTCTTCTCTTTACCTCTCTCTTCACCCCTTCCTCTTCTACTTCCCCTCCTACTCCACCTCTCTTCTCTATCTTCCTCGCTCCTCCCTCCCTATTGTCTCCCGCTTTTTACCTCTTCCCTTCCTCTCCCCCCCCCCCCATTCTTCCTGGGTTCTCACACAACCCCCTATACTCTTCCGGCTAAGGGAAGATCTGCTCAGATATATTGAATATCATGGACTACATTACTTTACGGTAGTTGCCCTTTGCCGGACTCTACTGATCGGCAAGGAATATCTCCACCCCCAGTCAGTGGAGAGTTTCTCTTTGTTATTTTGGTTTACCCTTTTACCTGTCGATAAGGGATAATTACATGAGTCATCAGTTTATACAAGGCATATCTCAGGGAATTGCTTGCAAATGGGCACTAAGATAATCATTACATTAGACCCTCCCATGCACTCAGGCTCCGCCTTCACCATACAGATTGTGTAAACAAGAGGAATGTATATGTGTTACATCTTTGTCGACGACAGTTTCTGTTAAAGTCCTCTCCCTACTTCTGTTTTATATTATCCATTAAATGTTATAGATCTTGATAACATGTACATCAAATTGTAACATGCATTATTAAAAATAAAGGAATTTAAAAAAAACAAAAAAAAAAAAAAAAAAAAAAAAAACAATCCTTTTCCTCGCAGATCACAACCTTAGGTTTTACCCTCTGTTTTCCATGACCTCTCTCTCCAATCGCCTAACAATCACACGTAAAAAACAGTCGCCACTTCAACCCTTCTCTTCATTTTAATACTGACCACCTGTCCTACCCCAATCTAGCCACTTCCATCTACAATGGATGCCTATCCTCCACCCTGGACAAGCTTGCCCTCATCACTACACAGACAGAATCAGGTCCCGACCCTACAACCCTGGCAAACAGATGTCACCAGATGTCTCAAAAAACATAGCCGCGGTCTTAAGCATCAGTGGCATAAGACTAAGTCTCTCAAAGACTAAAACCCAATTTAAATCTGCCCTCCAAAAATGCAATTCCTACCTCCTCCCCAAGCAGACTTATTTTTATCTCATAACACCTTCTCATCCAGTCAATGTCAATTCTTCTCTACCTTTAACTCTCCGCTTTGTCCTCCACTGCTTCCACCCACTAACTGCCCAGGAGATCGCCAATCACCTCAAAATCTAAAAGCTTGAATAGTTTTTTGATGAAATCTCCACTTTACTGGTATCGCCCCTACACCCATGTCAACAGGTATAATCAAAACTCCTTATTCAACCCTACTACTACAGACAAGGTTGCTAAAATTATTCCTAACACCCAAACCACCTGTCCCCTGGACCCTCACAAATACTATGGTCACCCTCCGATTCTATCCTACAGTCTAACACAGCTTCAATCTTTTCTGGCATCTTCCCAAACATTATCTAGTCACCCCCATACTTAAAGCCTTCCTTGGACCCTACCAATCTTAAGCTACACCCCACCCCCCATTTCCTTGCTCAACTTTTCCTATAAAGTCCATGAATGCCTGGTCTACAAAACAAACAAACAAAAAAGGGTAATGAAATTGAAGGTGACAGTGATTTCCTTACTTCTATTTAAGAACTGTTGCTCCCTTGCCACTGTAGCTAATCAAGCATGGTCTGTGCTGGATTAGCAGCAGGGGAGACACAATAGGTCTAATAGACCCTTCATGTCTCCATAAAGGACCCATTTCCTGCCTATGCCATCACATAGAAAGGGGGGGTGGCATAGCCTGGTAATGAAGGGGGTAAAACCTGCCAAGGCTGAAATACACACACACACACACACACACACACACACACAGTTAGAGTTTACATATATACCAGGTTGATCCAGATATCGCACTGATGTAGGTCACGGTACCCAAAAAGTTGAGTTCAGCCAGTTTTGAAATTGTTCCCAGAAAACCAACCATGGCACGGAGTCCACCCCCAGATCCCAAGACAGCAATTACAGGAGGGTTGCAATCCTTCAGAAAATACAAAAAAAAAAAAAATCAAATAATGATATCAAAATTCTACTTTAGATGGAGTATTGATTGAACAGTGGTAAGAAATTGATAAAACAGCATGAAAACTGAATACAAGTATGGGATAAATCAACATCTGTGTAAAGCTATAGTACAAGGTTGAAGGGAAACTTACTATAAATATATATGCAAAGAATAAATGAAAGACAGTTGTACTCTTATCTCCACTCCATCAATTTTGTTTATTCAATCATAAGCTGTATACCTGAAACCATGACTCCATTCAGAAACCCCTCTTCCTTAATGTGGTTTGTCATGAATGGCTTTGGCCAAGGGTTAGGTTTGGGTTATTTTTGTAACTATGGTGAGACATTTTAGGGAAGTGGTGACTTCTGGATGAAGACATGAGTGCAGCTGTACTATCACATATGGGATGAAGACTGGAAAATTGTAGAGGCCACTCTTGCACCTCCTGCCCTACACTCCTAAAGGTGGAGGCAGAGAGTGTTATGGCATGGAGTAACACAAGTACCAGAGTAGCTGGCTGGTGGTGTCCACTCCTTAGGCGGGTAGAGCTGGAAGTTGCAGTCCTCAGGACAGGATGCTGAAGCAGCTTGGCACCAGAGCAGGAAATGGTAGCAGGGCCAGGAAGGCAGTCAGCTTTAGCCAGGCAGAGCAAGTCCAAGAAGTAAGCCAAGATCAGCAATAGCTGGGCAAAGTAGTACATTTGCCTATTCATTACAAAAAGGTGAGCAAGGATGGGCTTCTTTGAGCCAGCACCTCATTGTTTTCATGGACAGGTGAGAGGAGCAGATCTGGAGCAACGCTTACTTGGTTTATGTGGTTTAAAAAAATTGCAAGTTAGACTTACCGGTAACTTGTTTTCCAATAGGCTTTCAGGACAGCACCCGAGAGATCATGGCTCCTCCTCCCACAGGAAACACCTCATCAATTAAGTCTTTAAATTGGAATCCTCCACGTTGCCTCATCAGTTGTTTGTAGAGAACTCCAGCCCCAGCTGCAACACATAAGCGACAGTTATATCATAGTATTACAGCATTAGCATACACAAAGGGCGGGTTACTGCTGTCCTGAAAGCCTATTGGAAAACAAGTTACCGGTAAGTAACTTGCAATTTTCCAAAACGTCTTTCAGGACAGCACCCGAGAGGATAAGCGAGACTTACTCCATTTAGGGTGGGACAACAGCCTGTAAGACTTTCCTTCCAAAAGCCTGGTCCCCAGCCGTCATGAGGTCTAACCTATAATGACGGGCAAAGGTTGTCAGACTTGTCCAAGTAGCTGCCTTACAGATTTGTTCGGGGGTGGCGCCAGCTTTTTCTGCCCAACTCACCGCGGAAGCTCTTGTAGAATGAGCCCGAACATTTAATGGACTCTCCAGACCTGTAAGGGAATAGGCTTCTGAGATAGCCATTCTCAACCATCTGGCAATGGTTCCTCTAGAAGCTTGTCTTCCTTTTTTATTACCGGAAAATAAAACAAACAGAGCATCTGAACATCTAAAGTCTTTAGTGTTTTCCAAGTAACTTAAGACTGCTCTTTTAACATCCAGGGTATGGAATTCTTCTTCCTTCTTACCCGATGGATTAGAACAAAAGGTAGGAAGTATTTCCTGAGTTCGATTCTGGATCGAAGCGACCTTCGGCAAAAAATTAGGATCCGTCTTCAGAACAATTCGGTCTGAAAAAATGGAAAAGAAAGGTTCCCTGATTGATAAGGCTTGCAGCTCACTGACTCGTCGAGCTGTTGTAACAGCCACTAAAAACACTGTTTTCAAAGTAATCAATTTCAGGGAGGCTAAATTAATGGGTTCAAAAGGTTCCTTGGTCAGGGCCTGTAGAAAAACCGATAAGTTCCATGCTGGACAGCTTTTGATTACCACTGGTCTAGACCGGGTAAGAGCTTTGAAGAATCTTATTACTAGGGGTTCTGATGAAATGGATTTTTCCAGGAATACCCCCAGCGCAGCAACTTGAACTTTGAGGGTGCTGACCGCTAAGCCCTTGTCCACCCCCTTCTTGCAGAAACTCAAGCACAGAAGAAATTTGTTTTGGAGATCTGTCAGATGCTGTGCACCAGGAGTTGAAGACTTTGGAATAGATTGCTCTTGTAACCTTCTTTCTACTGGATAGGAGGGTAGCTACCAACCTATCCGAGAAACCTTTCCTCTTCAAGAGCTGCTCCTCAGTAGCCAGGCCGTGAGCTTTAGTTTTGCTACTTCCTGGTGAAACAGAGGACCTTGTAACAGAAGGTCTTTTCTTAACGGAAGGTGCCAATAAGGTTCTTGTTGCATCTGAAGAAGGGATGAAAACCAAGGCCTTTTTGGCCAGAAAGGAGTGATGAGGATCACTGTTGTCTCCTCCTTCCTGATTTTTGCTATGACCCGAGGGATAAGCTGAAACGGAGGGAATGCGTAACAGAGGTGAAACTTCCAATCTTGTGCCAGAGCATCCACTCCCAGTGATGCCTCGTTCCTGATCAGGGAGAAGAAGCGAGACATTTGCGAGTTTTCCTGGGTGGCAAAGAGATCCACTCTTGGGCGCCCCCATTTCTGCACTATTAACTGGAAGACTTCTGGATTCAATTGCCACTCTGCCTCTAAAATCTGGTTCCTGCTTAGGAAGTCCGCTACTCTGTTTAAGGTCCCTTTTAAATGGACCGCGGATAAGGATAGAGTATGGAGCTCTGCCCAACTCAGAATGTCTTTTGCCAAGCTCTGCAGAACTTTGCTTCTGGTTCCCCCCTGTCTGTTTATGTAAGCCACCGCCATGGCGTTGTCTGACAGGATCTGAGTATGTTGCCCCTGGACTTCTTTCGCAAAGGTCAGTAAGGCCATTTCTATAGCTTTTAGTTCCCTCCAATTTGAGGACCTTAGGGCATCTCTTGTGTCCCACGAGCCCTGGGCCCACCGGCCGCTCATATGAGCCCCCCAACCCCAGGAACTGGCATCTGTTGTCAACCTCACCTGAGTTGGGAAGGACCATAACAGCCCCTCTGAGTACCTTGTCTGGTTCTTCCACCACAGACTTCTTTTTACTGAAGTAGGGATCTTCACTAATGAATCTAGTGAATCCTGCTGGTGATTCCAGGTTTTTAAAAGGAAACTTTGCAGAGGTCTGAAATGGAGCTTTGCCCACTGGATGGCCGGAATGGAAGAGGTCAGGGTTCCCAATGCTGACATAACTTTCCTGATGGACAGAACTTGATTGGACTGTAGTAATGACACCACTTGTACCAACTTTTCCTGTTTTTCCTCTGGAAGAAAAATTTTTTTTTTGTTCTAAAGAGTTGATACGGAAACCCAGGAATAACACTTCCTGTGAGGGAATCAGATTTGATTTTTGAAGGTTTAAAATCCACCCCATGGATTCTAGATGAACACGGGCTCTGAGCAAGTTTTCTTGAAGACCTTCTCTGGTCTGAGCAAAAAACAGCAGGTCGTCCAGATACGGAATAACTGAGATCCCCTCTAGACGCAGAGGCGCCAGAGCTTCGGCCATTATTTTCGTGAAGACCCTTGGGGATGATGACAGACCAAACGGGAGTGCTCTGAATTGCAGATGTACCACCTTCTTCCCTTCTTTCAGTGCTAACCTCAGATATTTCTGCGACCTGGCGGCAATAGGAATGTGGAGGTAGGCATCTTGTAAATCTATTGATGCCATATAGCACCCTTGATACAGGAGGTTTCTTACTGAAAATATTGAATCCATCCGAAACCTTCTGTATTCTACTGATTTGTTCAGCATTTTGAGATTCAGGATAAGACGGAACTTTCCTGAAGGTTTCTGAACCAGAAAGACATGTGAGTAGAACCCCTGGAAGAACTCCCCCGCTGGGACCGGAACAATGACTCTCTGATTTTTCAGTTCCTGAATTAGGGACTTCATGGCGAGAGCCTTGACTACGTCTCTTGGGACGTTTGTCACCAGGAATCTTCTTGGAGGTTCTTCCGTAAATTCTATCACATACCCCTGGGACAGCATCTTTACAACGAATTGATTTGAGGAAATGGCTCTCCACTGAGGAAGAAACTCCTGTAGTCTTCCCCCGACCTTTACAGAGTCATTGTGGTTTTGCGGAGGCCGCAGGAGGATTGAAAAGCACTCCACCCCTACCTTTGGGCTTCTGAGAAGACCATGACTTCCTCTTGCCCTGCGTTTCCTTCCTGCTGACCTTTTTGGGGCCGAAAGAAACGCTTACGGGTTTGCACCTGTTTCTTCTTAACCGGAAACGACTTTTTCTTATCTGCCGTGCGGTCAAGAATGGACTCTAGCTCTGAACCGAATAGCAGATCGCCTGCAAACGGAATACCACACAGTCTATTTTTAGATGCAGCATCCCCTGGCCACGTCTTCAGCCATAAGGCCCTTCTGGCAGAATTTGTTAAAGCTGCTGACCTTGCTGACATGCGGATAGATTCCGCAGACGCATCCGCAATATATGCTATTGCTGCTGACAGGGTTGAAAAAGAGTCCAGAATCTCCTGTTTTGAGGAATCTGCTATGACATGGGCTTTCAACTGGTTAACCCAGTGATCTAAGTTCCTTGCAACACAGGTTGTTGCCATTGCTGGTTTCAGATTATGCATTACTGATTGCCAGGGTCTTTTAAGAAGCAGGTCCATCCTTTTGTCCATGGGCTCCTTCAGAGTGCCCATATCCTCAAAGGCTAGGTCCGTAGACTTAGAGACCTGAGAAAAGGCAGAGTCCAATTTTGGAACCTTATTCCATATAGAATCTGGATTTTCTTCAAATGGAAAACTCTTCTTATGAGCCCGGGAAAAGAAAGGCTTTTTCTCAGGTTCCAGCCACTCTTTTTTAATCATATCAGTGATAACTGAATGGACTGGAAAAGAACGGCCTTTTGAATCTCCTAAACCAGCATACATGCGGTCATGCAGGGAGAGTTCCTTCTTTTCCTCTTCTATCCCCAAAGTGGCATGGATTACCTTCAGGAGTCCTCCCACCTCTTCTAGTGACAATTTGTATTTAGAAGCGGTATCTGATTCATTTTCCTCCTCCTCAGAATCTGTATCATCTGGAGCGAGGGAAACGGACCCTTGAGAAACGTCCTGGGATATCGGACCCCCAAAAATTATTTGAGAACCACTCTGGGGTTCTGAAGATGGCTGCGGAACCAGAGGATCCCTAGAGGGACCTGGCTCCTCTCTTA
Source organism: Aquarana catesbeiana (assembly GCA_037953035.1). Lineage (NCBI taxonomy): Eukaryota > Metazoa > Chordata > Amphibia > Anura > Ranidae > Aquarana > Aquarana catesbeiana. The sequence continues at coordinate 327,177 of JBBHAA010002664.1, read as the reverse complement.
GGTTTGACCTAAAAGCTTGAAAGGTGGCCCGGAGCTCATCCTTTATTGTTGACACTAAGTCGCCACAAACGGATGGAGTCTCCTCTCTGACCAAATTTGTAATGCACTCTGCACAAAGCGTTTTGGTCCAAGCATCGCCTAATTTTTCTTTGCAGACAGGGCACCTTTTCTTGACTGGTTGGGCAGAACCTTTGGCCTGGACAAACAGAAAAGAGACATGGAACCACGCTTAAAAGGCTGTAATACAGCGCAAATAATACACCCAGGTGCACTAAGGAAGAAACATATCATTTTCCATGTGCCCAAGCAAGCCACCACCACCTAATCCCCTGTTGTAGGGCAGATATACTAAATCTAGCCACTGCAACATACCTTCTGAGAGAGGGGGGGGGGGGGGGCAGAGGGGGTGGGTGGTGGGGGGAAGGGGGGAAAAGGGTGAGTAACCCCCCCCACAGGAGAAAACGGCCCAGGGTAATAGAGGACACAGTCCCTTACCTTAGCCTTGCTGGCGCCTTGGCTTGCCCCCTTATCCGCTGCATCGCTATCCATAGCTGTCTGCGGTGCGTGGTAAAACGACCGGTTCCAGATTCGAAAACGCCGCTGCGCTGACCTGGAACCGGAAATAAGGCGCCAGGTGACCCTGCTCTCTCCCACTGCGCTTTGCGCCGGAAATGACGCACGCGCCGACCCGGAAGTGCTGCCTGGACGTGGCTGAAGCGCTCTTCTGCCACCAGCAACATGGCGGCCGCCACCGCTTGTCCCTCCATATAGAAGGGAACAGAGGACGGCCACCTGTCAGGCCAAAAAAATTTTGAGGCAGCACCCCCGGACGTACAGGCTCTCCCCGAGCACGGAAGAGGGAGAGGGAGCCCACGGGACCGTCCATATAAGAGGCAAGTGGGAGGCTCACTCTCCTGGCCTAAAAAAGACCTAACAGGTGAGAACCCACCAGAGGTGTTCCTCCAGCTGGAGGAAACAAAAAAACTGATGAGGCAACGTGGAGGATTCCAATTTAAAGACTTAATTGATGAGGTGTTTCCTGTGGGAGGAGGAGCCATGATCTCTCGGGTGCTGTCCTGAAAGACGTTTTGGAAATCAAGGTTTACAAGACATACTAAAATACTTACCTCTTTAACATTCATGCCCAAGGACGAAAGGGTCTCCTTTACTTTTTTCATCCTTGCCTCAACAGCTACAGTTTCCCCTTCTGAGCTATCAAGTGTGAAGAGAAAAAAAAAAAATTAAAAAACAGAATATAGTTAAAGTTTATCCAGAGACAAGACTGTCATTCTGGATAGATTGGAATTCAATAATTTTTTTAGCAAATGAATAGAATTCTCCCCAAAGCGGGAAAACTTCCATCTTGATCAAGCGTTCCTATTAAAGCAGCCATTCTCAGTCCTGTGGAGCTCTAAGGTTCCTTGAGTTGTGGCTCATTGACCTTCCATTTAATGGCGCTTGCATAGTGTCAGGGACAATGCCAGTTGCATGACATGAAGGCTGAGCTGTCGTCCAAGTGTGAACCTAGGTTCAGACTGAGCTTTGGTTGCTTGGTACCTCACACAAACACCTGAACTACTGCCTATTTGGGAGTAGCTGTGCATAATATAGAAAGCTGTCATTTCCTCGTGAGCACTTTGTCATCTAGAACCTGTCCGGCCATCTCTTGGGTCCACAACGCTGAACATATTTAACATTAGGCTGATAAGTTGATCTTTCTCCCCTGGCTTTATGTGAAGGCACACTGAAAATGTTCTGGATTAAGTCAGAATGGAAACGTGTTGGGCTTGGTCAATACATTAAAGATACGTGAATTTAAATTTATAGATTGCTAACACCATGTCAGCCAAAATGTTTATGTCTTATGCTTTTATTCTGTAACAAAAATATATTGTTTTACACAATCTGAAGTTGTCCAAGTGCCTAAAAAGTCCCATATTCCCCATAAGTATCGCATGAGACAACTTATAGAAGAAGAGGTATTTGTACTGCATATAGACCATTTTACCAAAAGTACTGGGACACCTGCCTTTACACACAAATTTTAACAACTTCCCAGTCTTAGACCCCATACACACTATTAGATTTTCTGCAGATTTTTGTTTTCAGATTTACCAAAACCATATAATATGTCGTCAAACCTTAAGAGTTCCAATTTGTATGCAATCAGGCTGGCCCTTGCACTACATGGTTTTGGTAAATCTGAAGACAAAAATCTGCAGAAAATCTAATAGTGTGTATGGGGGCCTTAGTCTGAAGGGTTCAATATTCAGTTATTGAGTGATTTACCTTTTGCAGCTATAACAGCTTTAACTCTTCCGGGAAGGCTGTCCACAAGGTTTAAGAGTGTCTATGCGAATGTTTGACCATTCTTCCAGAAGTGCATTTGTGATGTCAGGCACTATTGTTGGATGAGAAGGCCTGGCTTTCAGTCTCTGCTCCAATTCATCCCAAAAGGTGTTCGGTTGAGGTCAAGACTGCACAGGCCAGTCAAGTTTCTCCACTCCAAACTCACTCATCCATGTCTTTATGGGCCTTCCATTGTGCACTGGTCCAAATCATTTGGTGGAGTGTGTGGGGGGGGGGGGGATTATGATGTGGGGTTGTCCAAGTGAAGGGAACTCTTAAGGCATCAACATGCCAAGACATTTTGGATAGTTTTATGCTCCCAACTTTGTGGGAACAGTCTGGGGATGGCCCCTTCCTGTGCCCAATATGACTGCACAAGGCAAGGTCCATAAAGACATGGATGAACGAGTTTGGGGTGGAGGAACTTGACTGGCTCAAGTCCTGACCTCAACCCAATAGAACACATTTGGGATGAATTAGAGTGGAGACTGAGCCAGGCCTTCTTGTCCAACATCAGTGCCTGACATCTCAAATATGCTTCTGGAAAAATAAGCCACCATTCTCATACACTCCTAAACCTTGTTTACAGCCTTCCCAGAAGAGGAGAAAGACGAGACAACTATCTCAGCTTCCTGCTGTTAATACTTGCACCCGTAAGGTCCCTGGGAAACCCCTGATGTCACAGGGAAATCTTTTACTTTAAATACATTTTCTACAAATAAAGTCCTGTTGGTAAGATTTTTGAAATACAGGATGACAGTTTCCTGTTGCCAGAACCATCCAATGTCTGTAATTGTAATTTTTATTTTGTTCTGTAGAAAAAGGACTTCAAATTTGTGAAAAATTACTTTACTTACCCATCTACAATGTCAATATTTTCCTGTGAAAAACACAAGAGACACATTGTGATATTCAGAAAGTGTCTGGTGATACAAAACCAAATATAAAACAATTTTCCAGAATTAATGAAAAAGTTCTTGTGACCCCGGAGGAGGTTTCACAGCTCATAGATATTGATTTTTGCTCCACAAGTCAGTGGGAATGCCAAATCAGTTAGCAGGAGCTTCATGGAAAGGAACGTAGGGATGGGCAAACAGTTCGGCCCGAAGTTCAGGCTGAACTTTGGTTGTTTGGAGAACAGCAAACATTATGCAGTGTTCGGGGCAAATTCAAAAGCCGCCGGAACACAGTTAAAGTCTAATGAGACACTAACATGAAAAACCAAAAGAAAGTGCGAATTTTAAAGGCTTACATGCAAGTTAACCACTGGGAACTTAAACCCCTTTCCTAACCATACCAATTTTCAGCTTTTGGTGCTCTCACATTCTGAATGACAATTAGTCATGCAATAATGTACCCATATGAAATTTTTCCTTTTTTCCCCCCACAAATAGAGCCCTCTTTTGGTGGTATTTAATCACCGCCAGATTTTTAATTTTTTTTGCTCTTCGTTTGTTATAAAATTTTGATATTATCAGGTAATTTCTCACACAGCATATGCAAACCAAAAATTACACCCCAAAACACATTTTGCTATTACTCCAGAGTATGGCGATACCACACGTGACACTTTCACACAGCGTGGCCACATACAGAGGCCCAACATGCAGGGAACACCTTGAGGCGATCTGGAGCCTAAATTACACATCTAATTTCCTGATTACCTTACACTTTTGAAGGCCCTGGAGCACCAGGACAATGGAAACGCCCCAAAAAGGTCCCCATTTTGGAAAGAAAACACCAACGTGTAATCTATAGGCATAATGAGTCTTTTGAACGGGTTCTTTTTTTTCTACAAAGTTGTCCATTCATACAATATTTCTAACACATAGCATGTAGACACCAAAAAGGACACCCCAAAATAAATTCTACTACTCCCGAGTATGGCAATACCACATGTGAGACTTTTCTACAGCCTGGCCACATACAGAGGCTGAGTACAGCTGAGCATGGATGGATGAATATTGATGAGTATGGATGGATAATTATGACAAAGGGATGGCTGAGCATGGATGGCGGGATGGATGAGTACTGCAATTGTAACAAAGCAGCGCTCCGGGCACTACACATCCAGCCCACAGTGCTGCTGCATCTGATCCCTTCCACTGGATGGAGAGGGGAGAGAGGAACCAGATATCATGCCGGTTTGTTTACATGCGATCACGCCATCATTTGAAGGTGTGATCATGTGGTAAACGGGCGCTGTCAGCGCCTTTTTACCGTGATGCACCGGGTGGACCCGGTGGTCATGGATGCACCCGTGCGCATGCCCCAGGGGGTGCACGATTCTGGGAGGACATCAATGTACACCCTCCCAGAGTTATCGAACCACCCTGTAACCATCATTCGGCTATGGGCCGGTTGTTAAAAAGTGTTTGGGGACTTGGGTCCTGCCCCAGGGGACATGTACATACATACGTGACCCCCCACCCCCCTCTGATGCCTTGTGAGGGCAGGTCACCCGTTTACATCACCAAGTGGCCCTGCCCTCGGCTAGAACTGTCACTTGGCGGGAGCCTCCCATGGAGGCGGAGCTGTTGCTTTTTCTTGGCTCATCGGGCGGTGTGATAAAATAAAAATGTCCATTCATCCATAAGTCCAAAGTTCTTGTCCCAAGCTGTCGCATCTACCATTTGACGCTTTTTTGGTGAAATGGTAGGGGGTACAACACACCCTGTTACCAATTCACATAGGGGGCAGGATCTGGGGATGCCCTTGTTAAGATTCCGATAATCCCCCCTGCCCACAGACCAAGGGTTGTGGGGATGAGACCCTTGTCCCCTCCAAAAGCACCCTCCCCATGTTGAGGGCAAGTGGCCTGGTACGGTTTAGGAGGGGGTGCTTGTCATGCACCCCCCCCTTTTTCTGCAGCCTGCCAGGTTGCATGCTCAGATAAGGGTCTGGTATGGATTTTGGGGGACCCCTACACCCTTTTCTTTTTAATTTTGGTGCAGGGTTCCCCTAAAAAACCATACCCAAAGGGGGACCGCTATGTTTATTGGTCCAGGGTTCCCCGCAATATTCATACCAGACCAAAAGGGCCTGGTAATGGACTGGGGGGGACCCATGCCTTTTTTTCAATGACATCTATATTGCCGAGATCCAACAATTCATTACAGCTGCGATCAGTTTTAAGACAATTTTTCCTTTAGAAATGTCATTTTGCTGTGGTATTGTTCTAAACACGGGAAAAGTGCGCCACTTTACAGGCATACTATAGACACCCCCCCCCAGGCATATTTAAAGGAAGATTTCATTTTTATTGTTCCACGTTAAAGGAGAAAAAAAAAAAATATATAATATAAATATAAATATTTTTTTTTTTTTTTTTTTTACAAACCATCAGTAAATTTACTGGCACCACCCCCCTAATCTACATGCAGGGTGGCAGACACATGGATTTCAATAGGGTTTTTTTAACCACTTCAGCCCCGGACCATTATGCTGCCTAAGGACCAGAGGTCTTTTTCCAATTTGGCACTGCGTCACTTTAACTGCTAATTGCGCGGTCATGCAATGCTGTACCCAAACAAAATTTGCATCCTTTTCTTCCCACAAATAGAGCTTTCTTTTGATGGTATTTGATCACCTCTGCGGTTTTTATTTTTTGCGCTATAAATGGAAAAAGACCGAAAATTTTGAAAAAAAAAAAAAAAAAAAAAAAAAAAAAAAAAAAAAGATATTTTCTACTTTGTTATAAAAAAAAAAAAATCCAATAAACTAAATTTTAGTCATACATTTAGGCCAAAATGTATTCGGCCACATGTCTTTGGTAAAAAAAATGTCAATAAGCGTATATTTATTGGTTTGCGCAAAAGTTATAGCGTCTACAAACTAGGGTACATTTTCTGTAATTTACACAGCTTTTAGTTTATGACTGCCCATGTCATTTCTTGAGGTGCTAAAATGGCAGGGCAGTACAAACCCCCCCAAATGACCCCATTTTGGAAAGTAGACACCCCAAGGAAATTGATGAGGCATGTTGAACCCATTGAATATTTATTTTTTTGTCCCAAGTGATTGAATAATGACAAAAAAAAAAAAAAAAAAAAATTTACAAAAAGTTGTCACTAAATGATATATTGCTCACACAGGCCATGGGCATATGTGGAATTGCACCCCAAAATACATTCAGCTGCTTCTCCTGAGTATGGGTATACCACATGTGTGGGACTTTTTGGGAGCCTAGCCGCGTACGGGGCCCCGAAAACCAAGCTCCGCCTTCAGGATTTCTAAGGGTGTAAATTTTTGATTTCACTCTTCACTGCCTATCACAGTTTCAGAGGCCATGGAATGCCCAGGTGGCACAAACCCCCCCAAATGACCCCATTTTGGAAAATGGACACCCCAAGCTATTTGTTGAGAGGCATGGTGAGTATTTTGCAGCTCTCATTTGTTTTTGAAAATGAAGACAGACAAGAAAAAAAAATTTTTTTTTTCTTTTTTCAATTTTCAAAACTTTGTGACAAAAAGTGAGGTCTGCAAAATACTCACTATACCTCAGCAAATAGCTTGGGGTGTCTACTTTCCAAAATGGGGTCATTTGGGGGGGGGGGTTTGAACTGTCCTGGCATTTTATGCACAACATTTAGAAGCTTATGTCACACATCACCCACTCTTCTAACCACTTGAAGACAAAGCCCTTTTTGACACTTTGTTTACATGAAAAAGTTATTTTTTTTTTGCAAAAAAATTACTTTTAACCCCCAAATATTATATATTTTTTTAAAGCAAATGCCCTACAGATTAAAATGGTGGGTGTTTCATTTTTTTTTTTTCACACAGTATTTGCGCAGCGATTTTTCAAACGCATTTTTTGGGGAAAAAAAAACACACTTTTTTAAATTTTAATGCACTAAAACACACTATATTGCCCAAATGTTTGATGAAATAAAAAAGATGATCTTAGGCCGAGTACATGGATACCAAACATGACATGCTTTAAAATTGCGCACAAACGTGCAGTGGCAACAAAATAAATACATTTTTAAAAGCCTTTAAAAGCCTTTACAGGTTACCACTTTAGATTTACAGAGGAGGTCTACTGCAAAAGTTACTGCCCTCGATCTGACCTTCGCGGCGATACCTCACATGCATGGTGCAATTGCTGTTTACGTTTGACGACAGACCGCCGCTTGCGTTCGCCTTAGCGCGAGAGCAGGGGGCGACAGGGGTGCTTCTTTATTATTTTTTTGCTTTTTTATCTTATTTTTAAACTGTTCCTTTCATTTTTTTTTTTTTTTTTTTTTTTTTAAATCATTTTTATTGTTATCTCGGGGAATGTAAATATCCCCTATGATAGCAATAGGTAGTGACAGGTACTCTTTTGAAAAAATTGGGGTCTATTAGACCCTAGATCTCTCCTCTGCCCTCAAAGCATCTGATGACACCAAGATCGGTGTGATAAAATGCTTCCCCAATGGCGCTATTCACATCCGGCGAAATCCAAGTCATAAAATGCTCGTAGCTTCCGGTTTCTTAGGCCATAGAGATGTTTGGAGCCACTCTGGTCTCTGATCAGCTCTATGGTCAGCTGGCTGAATCACCGGCTGCATTCTCAGGTTCCCTCTTGAGACAGGAGAGCCAGAGAAAAACACGGAAGATGGTGGGGGGGGGGGGGGGCATTCCCTCCCATGGCTTGTAAAAGCAGTCTAGAGGCTAATTAGCCACTAGGATTGCTTTTACATGAAAGCCGACCGCTGGCTGAAAAGAATGATACCAAGATGATACCTAAACCTGCAGGCATCATTCTGGTATAACCATTCAAAGTCGTGAATGGCATACCTGAAGACAAAAAAAAGGGTTAATAAAGCACAGTAAACGGTAAAGTATAAAAAATTGCATACCTGAAAAGCAAACATGATAAAACATAACAATAAAACATTGCAGAATAGAATACAGTAAAAAAAGAGCAGAACAAGAGAGAATAGAGAGAGAGAGAGAGAGAGAGAGAAAATAATAAAAACGACAACTATTTTTTTTATTTTATATATTTTTTTTTTTAACACTTTTTTTGTAACTAACTTTTATAACGGTAACCGGTTCCAGGTTCGGGTCTCAAAATGTGATGGCATCTTGGGAGACCCTGTGAAAGTGTGCCTAGTCTGTGCAATGCTGTACCCTACGCTAATACTCAACTAGTGTATGGTAGCGTTCAAAACATTCACCAATGCAAAGACCAGGATTGTCAGGACAGAAGGGACAATAATAGCGAATGTCACGCCTATATCCGCGCTTGCTGCAGACACGACATCTTTTTTGGGGGGGTTCGTTGGGTAGGGGTACTCGGGAGGACATAAAGAAAATGCCTCTCATGCAGCCGACTGCATTTGGTTGGGGATGTGAATGGGGGAAGTACGGGCGCTGCAGAAGTGGTGGGTTCCCAATTAGGATTGGCGAATGCAGCAGGAAGGGCACTATGGGCACGACGGGCCTGTGTTTGTCTTCTTGGTGGCAGCGGGACACTACTTGTGCTTGCCACCTCACCAGCTTGAACTGCACTTATGGGACTCGCCACGTCACCAAGTGTTACTGCAGTGCTGGTTTGACTACGACCGGGGTGTACTAGGCCGCTGGCACTTGCCAGTTCAATAAAAAGCTACCAAAAAAAACAACTGTTAGCGATCGCAGGGATCAGGCCTGACTCTGAACGCTGCAGTTATGCGTTTAGTGTTTTGTAAGTGACAGTGATCGATCGATACTGCACTTGGGTGGGCTGGGCTGGGCCGGGCGGAGGGGCAAAACGCAGGTGCTAGCAGGTATCTGGGCTGATCCCACTAACACTGCGTTTTTGGGAACCCTAAACTGCTGGGGACGCTAGTATAGATCTGATCGGATATTGATCAGTTCAGATACTATACCACTAAGGGAGGTGTACGGTGCGTGTACGGTGCGTGCGTGGGTGTTAGCGGTACTGGCTCTAATCTGACGCTGCCTGGGGCGACGCATATCACCGCCGGGCGATCAGGGGGCTAAACCTTTATTCGGTAATAAACGGCGGGTGCCCTGACACTATGAAAAATAAACAAACTAACCAGCGTCACTCGTAACAGTTATACGGTGATCAGTGGTGAAAGGGTTAACTAGGGGGCAATCAAGGGGTTAAAACATTTATTAGGTAGTATATGGGGGTCCCTGTCGCTATAAAACGCTGACGGCGAACCTAAATATTTACCTCCCTAACTAGCGTCACCAGCGACACTAATACAGCGATCAGAAAAATGATCACTTAGCAACACTGGCGATGGGGGGGGGTGATCAAGGAGTTAAAACTTTATTAGGGGGGTATCCTAGACCTACAGGGGGGGGGTAATACTAACTGTCCCAACACTAACTGTCACAAACTGACACCAATGCAGTAATCAAAAAAAAAAAAAAAAACTGCTGGTGTCAGTTTGTGACGGGGGGGGGGGGGGGGGGAAATCGGGGTGTTGTGTGCCTGGCATGTTCTGTGTGTGTAGTGTTGGTGCACTCACATAGATGTCTTCTCTCCTCGGGCAGGAACGGAAATTACCGAGCCGAGGAGAGATGACATCATTTCCTTTGCTGCTGTTTAGCATACAGCAGCAAAGGAATGATGTGATTGGCCGGTGGCGATCAAGAGGGGGGGGGGGGCCCACGAACGGATGGCCTCCCCCTCATCTCCGATCGCTGTGGGACAAAAGACGACCGCCTCGGGCACCGGGGGGGGGGGGGGGGGTGGGTGTCCGATCGGATATGTACGCGATTTTGCCTGTCCGTGCCACCTTGCCGACGTAAATCGGCGTGAGGCGGTCGTCAAGTGGTTAAAGCACATGAGAGCCTTAAGCCTGGTACACACGATCAGATTGGCCAACTGAGCGTATGATTTTTGTCAAAAGGGCGAGTGACTGGATCTTGTCTTGCATACTAATGGTACACAATTGTCGGCCAACAAATACGAATGTAGTGATGTACTATGAGGAATTTCAGGTCTTCAGCCCCACCCTTTGGGCTCCTTCTGCCAAATTGGTGAGCATTGGTTCTAAGCATGCATGTTTGTACGTTCAACTTGTGTGATGGATTTGTGTACCGACCATCAGAAAATCTAAGACCATTGTCCGCCGAAAATTTACTAGCCTGTCATCCAACATTTGATTGGCAACATAGGGAACCTACTAATGGTCGGATTTTAGGACAACAGTCTGTCAGACAATCCCCTGCCAACAATCTGATCGTTGGTACGAGGCTTAAGGCTCCAAAAAAGGTGACCTCACCCAGTTGTGCAACATTAATATTCACTGTCTTCCGGCTTCTCCTCCCAGCCAATCAGGAAACAGATCCTGAGTCGGGACGGGCGAACGGTTTGGCCTGAGCCAAGTTCGGGCCATAACTTTTGTTGTTCGGCGAACAAACAGGTCGTTCGACCATTTCTTCGGCCCCCCTGAACTGACCACAATGCATTGCAAGCCCTGATTCGCTGAAGCTTTCACTGCTTTAGCCAATCAGGGCACAGAGCACTGTCAGACTCATGATTGGACACATTCATTATGACTTTATCCAATCATGTCTCATTTCCGCCCCACAGTATAAAAGTATTCTTTCAAATGGCAGCCATTTTCAGTGTGATTTTGGTGTGGAGAGATAGAACAGGGCTCCGTTCAGTGCTATTAGTGTTCTATACTGTGCTATTTTGCTTTAGTTGTCAGTGTAGAATATTAGTTTAGTGTCAGTCTAGGGATAGTGTGAGTGTAGTGAGGAGGATCACCATTAGCTTTATATAGTGTGCAGCTAGAGTGGGGACAGATCAGATAATATCACTGTAGTGTAGTGAGATTGTCAGTTATCTTCACATTAGTGTATAGATAGAGTAGGGACAGTTCAGATAGTCAGTGTAGTGATGGTTGCACACCATCTATTTGATTGCATTACTGCCAGTTAAACGCCATATAGTTCTGTGTGTCACATTATATTGTATCCGTGGAGTGTCTGTAGTGCGACTACTCAAAATAAAGTGCACCAAACACCTCTTTAACATTGATTAAAGTGCATCTACATACAGATTTCCACCACTGCTTCACATTTGCTTCTAAGCACTGCCCCCTCCCTCCCAATAATGTCTGGGAGGACAACAAGGAGAGGCAGACGTTCTCTTGGCACTGTAAGGGGGTCAGCAACAAAATGTGTCCACAGGCAAGGTTGGACGTGGTGGTCAGTCCTCAGGCAGGGCATCATCTCCTGTTTAGTGATGTTGCCCGTGCTATCCAGCCACAGCATGCAGAGGAGGTGGTGGACTGGCCTACAAAACCTTCCTCATCCTCTGTCACACAAGCAGAGACAAGTATGCAGTCCCCTGCAGTTGCCAGAGGGGATAAACCTGCCTCCTTGTCCACATCTATTCCCACCATAGCTCCAACATCAGCCATGGAGGAGTCAGCTGAGTTATTTGACCAGTGTCAGCCACTTGTTCCTTGATGCCCAGCCATTACTGGATTCAGATGTTGGTTCTGAGGTTGAGGATGACAGAAACATGAGCCTAGAGAGGGGAGAACACTGGTAGACAAATTGGCATTCATGTTCCCACAGCGGATGATGATTGATGATTCTGATGAGACTTCGGTGCCAGATAGAGCAGAGGAGGAAACGGAAGGTGAGGTGACAACCCCAAGGAGGTCGACATCAAGATAGATTAGAGAGCAGCCCCCCTATTCCATCACATTCTGAAGCTGTTATCTCCGAGCCCCCTCCCCAAATCTCAGCTGTCTGGGCCTTTCAGAACTGAGGGTGTTCATTTCATCTGGAAGAATGTTTTTGGTATAGGTCTTATGGGCACAATTAACACCCAAAAAACAAATTCAGTACCTTTGACAGGTGGATATCATTGCAATTTTTTTACAGCAAGGCCAATTATTGCTTTCATCAAGATTACCTCTATAGGGTTATGGTGGGAAGGCGCCAACATCCAAAGACAATTTTTTTTTTTTTTTAGAAATAATGGGTGCGTAAAAAAAAAAAAAAAAAAAAAAAAACCCTCTAATCTTGTTCCCAGTGCACTACATTGTAGCCTCATCATACACACTGGCTCTCCAGATGTTGCTGAGCAAAATAAAGGCAGTTTGCAGGGAAAAGGTAATTTTTTTTGGGCTTTATAAATTCAATTATTGCTGCAGCAGATTCTAGACATGGTACAGATCTGCCACTCTACAGGTAGAATAAGGGGACCCCCCAGGCACATTTGAAGGAACTTTTCATTTTTATGCTTTCACTTTAACTGCTTCAGCCCCGGAAGATTTTACCCCCTTCCTGACCAGAGCACTTTTTGCAATTCAGCACTGCGTCGCTTTAACTGACAATTGCACTGTTGTGCAATGCTGTACCCAAACAAAATTTGAGTCCTCCCCCCCCCCCCCCCCCCACAAATGGAGCTTTCTTTTGGTGGTATTTGATCATCTCCACGGTTTTTATTTTTTGCGCTATAAAGCAGAAAAAAAAAAAAACCCACACATTTTACTTTAAAAAATATCCCCCAAAAATAAACAATTTTTCTTCCTCAGTTTAGGCCGATATGTATTCTTCTACATAATTTTGGGATACATACGATAAGTGTGTATCGATTGGTTTGCGCAAAAATTATACGGTCTACAAAATGGAGATAGATTTAACATTTTTATTTTTTACTAGTAATGGCGATGATCTGCAATTTTTACAATGAATATGACATTATGGTGGACAGACAAATTTGACACATTCTTGGGACCATTTGCATTAATAAAGCGATCAGTGTTATAAAAATGCATTGATTACTGTAAAAAAAATGTCACTGGCAATGTAGGGGTTAACACTAGAGGACGATCAAGGGGTTAATTGTGTTCCCTAGTGTGTGTTCTAACTGAAGGGGGAGGGGACTGACTAGGGGAGATGACAGATCACTGTTAATACTTTGTAAGAACAGACGATCTGTCACTTCTCCCCTCAGAGAACAGGGATGTGTGTGTTTACACACAAAGATCCTGGTTCTCGCCATGTTATGAGTGATCACCGGAGCCCCGTGGTCAGCGAGACTGCCGGGCACTCACATCGGCTCCGGGGGCGAGCGCCCCTAGTGGGCGCCAAAGGGAGCGACGTAACAATGGCGATTTGCGCAGCCGAGACAGGTTGCCGCAGTACAACTGCGGCAGCTGGTCGCAAGCGGTTAAAGATAAAAGAAAAAAAAAAAATATATATATATATATATATATAAAATTATACAATTATCACTGCTCATTTAAAAAAAATGATGTTTTTCACTAACTTTAGTGGATACATGTCCCCCAGGACCGGACCCCTATAACCATTGTATGCCCAATTACTTGCATACAAGCCTTTAAAATAGACACTTTTGATTTTCGGGTCCAATTAACTTTAACAGGGTTAGTTATTCGGATCGGAACTTTTGCGGTGTTTGAAAGTTCTGGTGCGAACCAAACAGGGGTCCATTCGACCCGTCCCTGAGACCCGATTAGCCGGAAGAAGAAACGACCACTGGGACTCAGGAGGAGACCCTGCAGCCGTGACCTGGCAGGCGATCAATCGATTTGGGGGTGGCAGGGAGCAGCAGCTGCCATTGCTAAGTCAACTTCCCAACACACACACACACACACACACACACACACACACACGTTAACTACAAAAGTTGCACAAAAAAAAAAAAAAAAAAACCCCACACACAACTTCATATTAACTCACTCCAGCCAAACAAGTTTGGAGTTTTTTTCCCCCCATAGAGATTTCTTATTAGAGGATCCAGTACTGGATGTATTTTGATTGGCTGCCATGAGCTCTTCCCTCTGCTTGTATGAAATGATTTGGTATCACACTGATGGAGATGAATAGAAAGTCACTCACCTTATTGGCCGCCATTGGAGATGAAGGAAGGTCACTGCTTATCTCCCAACATGTAAATCTGATAAAACAAAAAAAAAAAAAAAAAAAATATATAAAAATACAGAAGTAAGACTTGTGAAGAGGATGATCTCAGATATACAGAAGACAGGATGGAGATGGGGGTACCAGTAATCAGATGATGGTAGAAGTTGGTTGGGAAGGTTTATTGGAACGTGTGTGAGTCTTTAGCCTCGTATAATCCTGACCTTACATCATATCATTGGGTGGGTTCTAAAGTTGCCTCCTCATCCCTTTAAAACCCAAAACACATTAATTATACAGGTTCTGAGACCAATTTAATGCAGATAAAGAATCACGTTTAATTACCACCTTAATCAGCCACAGAACCTGTGTGATTCATATGTGTTCAGTTTTAAAGTAATGAGGTGGAAACCCTAGTGGGATCCCAGACACCTCCAAAGGGGTTTGTTTTTACCAGTCTGGTTTTGTTCCAGCAAATCTTATCAGAACATGCCATTGGTAAGGGCTGATCTGTAGGGGGACCCCCCCACCTTGGAGCCAAGCTCTGCAGGTCTCATAGACCCCAGTACTGAGGTGGTCCCCCTACCTCCCTCTACTTCACACCATTCACAGACAACAATGTCCCAGGCTTCATTCTGTGAATGGAGAAGACTTCACCCCCGAGCTTCCTCTTATTCTTATCTTCATTATTATTACATTTTCACACAAGATATTAAACAATAACCTCACTTTGGTTAAGAAACAAACAAGCCCCTCTACCTGATCAATGTACATTGCAAGGATTGGAGGAAACTTTGTTGCAGTCTTACCTTTTGTTGCTGTGTTGGGTAATGTTAGTGTGCAAAATAAATCAGAAATGGGAGTGACTTTTATTACCAAGCAGCTGATGAACTTGTTGGGTTTTAATGAGGAAAATTGCCAAGTCAGAATCCCTTCAGGTGTGATTAACCCTTTGGGAGCTTCTCACCATAAATGGAATATCTGTCCCTGGGTGGCTACACTCACTTCTCCCCTGAATCTGTGGAGGCAGCCATGGTTCTCACTCAAGTTGTACAACACACATGTCTGCCTTTCTTCATCTCCAGTATATGGTGATTGATGGGAGTAGTAGTTTCTACAAGAAAGATGAAGTTCTTGGTGCTTTCTTTGAAGCTCACAGGAAGTGACACGTACTGTACATTGTATTTCTGGTGTCATTCATCGGGTATTTTATGTACTTCCTGAAAATGTTTTTATAGCTGAATTCCAGGTTTGGATGTTTTATGTGTAGTTACAATGGATCAATGTAACTATGTATATACCATACCTGTAAGATCTCTCTAGAAGCTGGAAATCACTGGGTGCTGACACCTCTACTACACCACTACTACACTACTACTATACCACTACTACACCTCTACTACAGCACTACTACACTACTACTATACCACTACTACACTACTACTATACTACTACTACACCTCTACTACAGCACTACTACACTACTACTACACCTCTACTACAACACTACTACACTACTACTATACCACTACTACACCTCTACTATAGCACTACTACACTACTACTATACCACTACTACACCTCTACTACAGTACTACTACTATACCACTACTACACCTCTACTATAGCACTACTACACTACTACTATACCACTACTACACCTCTACTACAGTACTACTACTATACCACTACTACACTACTACTATACCACTACTACACCTCTACTACAGCACTACTACACTACTACTATACCACTACTACACCTCTACTACAGCACTACTACTAGGGCTGCCACCTCATCCCTTTAAACCTGAACACATATTAATTATACAGGTTCTGAGGCTAGTTTAATGCAGATAAGGCACCAAGTGAGTTTAAATGAACACCGTAATCAGCCACAGAACCTGTGTAATTAATATGTGTTCAGTTTTAAAGGAATGAGGTGGCAACCCTAACTACTACACCCCCACTACAACACTGCTACACTCAGTGGCGGCCAATGCATTAAGAGCGCACGGGCGCCGCCCCCTCTCTCCTGCCACCCCCCTCTAGTACCAATAGATAGATGCATGCATTGCATGACTCTATCTATGGACTCCGCTGCCACCCCCTATTCCTTTTCGTGCACAGGGCACCTGAATTACAATGGTGGGGGGTGGTTTTGAAGCACCGGATTAGAGCCATAGGCTCTAATAGATGTCATAAAGTTGACCTGTGAGTGCCATGCTGGGCGCTCGCAAGTCACTCAGCTGTTTTAGAAAAGCGAATAAATATTCGCTTTCCTAACACTAAACCACCTCTTCACCAATCAGGTGCTCGGATCTGTTACTCATCACCTGACCAATCATAGCAGAGGATGGGTGGAGAGGATGGGAGAAGACATCGAGAAACTGTCCCACCAAGACAGGTAAGTGCAGATGGTGGGCTGGTGGGGGGCACACTGGCAGCATTTGATATGGCACAGTGGCTGCATTTTATGGGGCATAGTGGGAGCAATTGATGGGCACAGTGGTGGCATTTGATTGGCACAGTGGCTGCATTTTATGGGGCACAGTGGCTGCATTTTATGGGGCACAGTGGCTGCACTTGATGGCACAGAGGCTGCGTTGATGGCACAGTGGTGGAAATTGATGGGCACAATAGTGGAAATTGATGGGCACAGTGGCTGCAATTGATGGGCACAGTGGTGGAAATTGATGGGCACAGTGGCTGCAATTGATGGCACAGTGGCTGCGATTGATTTGATTTTTTTCAGTTTGTTTGCGCCCCCCAAAAATTTTGAGCACCAGCCGCCACTGGCTACACTGCTACTATACCACTTCTACACCTCTACTACAGCACTACTACACCGCTTCTCCAGTGATCTCCACTAGCTTCTTTGCCCCCTACAGGGTGGCTGGCTTGCTGCATTGTGAACACAGGAGGTTGGCCACTCAGTATGGGCACCATTCATAGAATGCTATACATTTTCTGAATGAATGAAAAGCATTCTCTGATTGGCCAAGGTGGAGACCCTGACATCCCCACCCCACCTTCATCACAGCTTTTTGGTGTTTTGACCTTGCCAACAGTTAAAGTTTGTTTAATAGTCCCCAAGTGGGTGTTAAATAAATCAAATCAGTGGTCTCACTAGGGTTGGTGTCACCCCCTCTTCCCCCAGTAGGGCACTGAGCAGGCTAGAGAATCAGTAAGGCTCCCCCCCATTATTGTCCTCAGTGACCCAATTCTTGTCCTATTACTGTCCTTAGTCTCCCCAATAATGTCCACAGCGACCCAATTACTGTCTTCTTTCCCCCAGTTAATATCCTCAGTGACCCAATTACTGTTCTCAGGCCCCTATTACTGACCTCAAGCCCCTCCAATAATGTCATCAGTCCCACCCCATTAATGTCCTCAATGACCCAATTACTGTCCTCAGTCCCTCCCAATAATGTCCTTAGTCCCCCGCAATAATGTTCTTACCCCCATTACTGTTCCCAGTGACCCCATTAGTGTCCTCAGTCCCCCCATTAATGTACTAATTCCCCCTATTAATGTTCTTAGTAACCCCATTACTGTCCTCATCCCACCAGAGAGAATGGTAGCAGATCATTCCCACCACTGGTAAGGAAGCAAAAGGTGGACTGTCTCTGCAGGATAGAAAGAGTGAAATCATAGCAACTCCTACCCCTGTTTGTGGACTTGAACTGAATAAGAGCACCAATGTTTTAAATTAGTATTGGAGCTTGGAGATTCTACTAAACGCACCACCTCCTTTATATTTGGCAAAAAAAGTATATACCCAAAGAGCAAAGAACGGAGTTTTAAGGTGCAAGAAAGTCAATCAAAATCCAATTTACAAAAAGTAGAAAGTTTTTATTACATTGATAGTATAAAACTATTTATAACATTAGGGTCAAAACAGTCCAATGGTCAAAATACAAAAGAATGGTTGCCTCTACATGTTTCACCACAAACGTGACTTCTTCTGGAGCTTTTGTAGGACATTTTTTTTAATACATTACCACCTTTCAAAATGATCACGGTTCCAAATAATCCCCAAGACCCACCAAGAGGTCCAATGGGGGACGTCTGTGCCACAAAGAGTGAAGGAAGAACAATTGTCCTACAGTCACACCTGTTATATCAAGAAGTTTAGCCAATTAATCAATCAATATTCATATCCTTTTCCCAAATGCAAACTTCCTCTGGTGATGGAAAATTTCAAGGTACTTATGCCGTCTGAGCACTCCCGGCTTTCAATTGATGTCCAGAGGCCACTATTGCCTACTTTCTGATTACTGGCACCCGAGCTTCTTTGTGTCCTGTGCCCCAGTCCCACATTCAGGGGAACTCAGACTAGAGCCATAAGGGGAAGTCCTCTCATCACTTTGTTCTCCAACCAAGATACGGGGCACTGGGTAAGTGAGGTACAGTATGTCATCTTCAGGTGTGCTTATAAACACAACTATGAGCCTCTGTGTAATAACCTAATAGAGTAAAGTGAAAAGTTCTGCCAATACTTGGGAGTAAATAGAGTTATGTGTTTAGTGGTGGTCAGGTCTTGAGTGGATGGTGATGGAGAAAAAGGAGTTTTCCCCCATGATGGTGAGAGGAAACCACTTTGTGCAGCACACTTTAGGTGGCCCTGGCTCCCATGTCTCATGGACCTGGTTGGTCAGCTGGATTCTTGGAGCTTCTGTCTGGACTGCATGTCAAACATAGGCCTATGTTTGAGTGTTCCAGGCAGGAAGGGGTTAACTGTGAGGTGACCAGGAGGATGGGAAGAGGAGGTCTATGACCAGCATCTGTGCATGTTACAGTATGTGGTTTTGGTCTGAACAACCTGTGATTTTGGTCTGAAATCTGTTTGTTATCAGTGTTGGGGGGAACGGTTCGGCCAGAGAATGAGTTCCGGCCAAACATTGGCTGTTCCCCCAATCGGTGAAGATCTGAATTATCAGGGCGTTCGACCATTTCTTCAGCCCACCGAATGACCACAATGCACTGCGCCGCCGCACAGTGCATTTAAAGTCCTGATTGGCTGAAGCAATGAAAGCTTCGCCCAATCAGGGCATAGAGCACTGTCAGAGCCATGATTGTACAATGTCATGATGACTCTCTCTCCAATCATGGCTCATTGCTCTTAGTCCCACCCCATACTCTGAAAATATTCTTCCCATAGCGGCCATTTTTAGTGTGATATCGGGGTGGAGAGAGATAGAACAGGGCTCTGTTCAGTGCTATTAGACAGTTAGTGTGCTATTGTGATTCTATTGTCAGTGTAGAATATCAGTGTGGATCTAGTGATAGTTCGGTGTGGGTGTAGTGCGACCGTTCATTATTACTTCAGTGTCAGTTTATTTTGTCAGGGTAGGTTCCCTGGAGTATATACCAGTGTGTTATCGCACATTTACCACAGTACATTCCAGTGCGTTAGCGCACATTTAACGCAGTGTATTTCAGTGCATCAGTGCACAATTATCGCAGTATATTGCATTGTGATAGTGCACATTTAATGCAGTATATATCAGTGCAGTATGCTTCATTGGATTAGTGCACATTTATCGCAATATATTGCAGGGCGTTAGTGCGGTTTTACTGCAGTATATTGTGGTGTGTCAGTGGAATGTGTCTATGTTGAGAATACTCAAGTTAAAGTTCCCCAAACACCACTTTCCATTCATTAAAGTGCATCCACATACATATTTACACACCTTTATTACATTCTGTTACCATAGGCATGCACATGGGGTGTGCCGGGTGTGTCTGGGCACCCCCTAATGTGTGTCCGAAGATCTGCTGTGAAATGCTTCAAGAGACTGTATAGCTCTCTGCCTGTGAGATAGTTTCCCATTGAGCAATCAGCGAGGTATGTGAGAGCCGCTCAGTGCATGAAACAGTCATGTAATGTCACTGCTTGGAGATGAGCTGTCAAAACTCAGCGCTGATGCCGGGGGTGGGTGGGACCAAACAGCTAGCCTATCAAACACAAGCCAATGGGATAGGGGCTGGGCCTCTCCGTGTATATGGCTCCACCTCCTTTCTATCAGCTATGAAACACCAGCCAATAATTGGGCTGCTTAAGAAAGGGGACGGATCCACATACATGGAGCAGCCCACCCAGCCCCTATACATTTTTTATTTTGTACAGAGAAGGTATACAGGCACAGTATACATAAACAAAGAAAGAAAAAAAGAAAAAAAAAAAAGGGGGGAGGGCAAAATAAACAAAGAAGACCATTACATTTCTTATACATTAACTGTATGCAAAATGACAAGAAAAAGCAAACTAATTTGAGGTTAGATAAGGCCTATATTTTAATCAACTGTGCAACTCTAGAGGTAGTCTTGAGATGTTACCTACTACTCAGGTTGGATGGGAGGCTAATCACCCAAAACCAGTCATGGGGAGGCCTAGTAAAGCAAACTAACCAATGGCTCTCCACCCCTGTGGGAGCATACTGTGGAAGAGCCTGCCGGTCAGAATGGTACGCTCTCCCGTTGAGACCCTAAAGCCTCTCAAAAAAAAATAAAAAATTAGCCCCCCTCCAAAGACCTATAGAACCCTAAATCCGAGTATCCGGTAAGCAGATTGTGAAGTTTGTAGAGGTAGTCAAAGCCTACTTTGACTTCGGCGAACTACAGAGAATTGGCTACCTGATCGAGTTCTACTTATATCGGTAGACAACCTGTAACGAACTTGTTAACATAAACCTACATAGGAGACAAGAGAGTCTCTATCAGAGGAAGAGAGAAAGGTGTGAAAAGAGAAAGAGAGGGGGAGGGTGGAGAGCGGCCTCACTGTGTAGGCCCTCCAGACTCAGGTTCCAAAAGCATGCCTGGCAACAGAGGGATTCGGCAGTATCTGGCCCACGGTTCTCATATAGCAAAGAAAATACTACTTTTGTCCTGCAGTTTGGCTACAATTTGTTCCTGCGCCATAATCCAGCAGACCTTCCTCTTGAAACCCAGGATCGATACTTTAGATTTTTTCCAACCTTTTGCTATAGTTACTTTGGCCCCTAGGAGGATGAAAAAGATCAGCTTCTGTGTTAATTTAGGGATATCCCCTAACCTCCCATTAAGCAGAGCGATATTGGGGTCTGGGGTTATTACTTTCCGTAATACGATGCTAATTATTCGGAACACTTTCTGCCAGAATGATCTAATTTGTGGGCAGGACCACCATATATGTATCATTGAGCCCTGAAGTTCGCAACCCCTGAAGCAAAGAGGGGAGGTTCCTGGAAAAATGACTGACAGGCGAACTGGTACATAGTACCAACGAGTTATAACTTTGATACTAGCTTCTATCAGGGAGATGTTTAGTATACCTTTAAAAGATCTGAGGAACCCGATAAACCAGTCCTGTATCGTTCGGGTGCTGTCTGTGTCCTCTTCCCAGGCTCGAGCATAAGCAGGTTTGTCCACATTAGATTTCAAAGATTCGTGTAGATTCGTGATATTCCTCCCCTCTGGATTACTGTGTTGGAGCACCATTGTTCAAAAGGAGTCAAGGAGGTGTTGTCAAGGTTACGTGATCAAATTGAGTGTAAAAAGTGAGAAATTTGAGAGAATCTGAACCTCTCCGATTCTGGCATTTCTAAGTCTTTTTTACAGTGGGACAGTGTGATCGGGCCCTTATGAGAAAGGAAGTGTCCTATTCTATAGAATCCTTTATCTGTCCACCATTTGAATGCTTTAATGACCATCCCTGGTGGAAAGTCTGTATTGTGAAAAAGATGTGCTAACGGTCTCATTGGGGAGATCAGGTTGTGATGTTTAAAAAGGCCTGTGCTAAGGGCGATAGAATGTGAGAGGGTTGGAGCCAACATAGTTGGTCTAACTTTAGGGTCGCACCAGAGAAGGTAATCTATAGTGTTTAGCGTTGTGGCCTGATGTTCCATTGACAGCCAGCTAGGGTTTGGGCCTCTTGTGAAGACCACTGAGATTTGTGATAATTGGGCTGCCTGAAAGTAGCCCCATAGGTCCGGCAGTCCAAGTCCCCCTTGACTCTTCAGACGGTAGAGAATGCTGGATGGACATCTATAACCTTTATGACCCCAAACAAAGCGGAGAATCTCTGATTGAAACTTAAGGAGGGCTTTTTTCCTAATCGGGATAGGGAGGGAGCGAAACAGATATAGGAGGCGCGGGAGAAGAGTCACCTTCACCGCATGAATCCTACCCAGCCAGGACAGACCACTTTTAGCCCATCTCTCCAGGTCCCCTCTGCACTTTTGAAACATAGGGGGATAATTTGCGCTGTAGAGGTTGAGTAAATCTGGTGTTATTTTAATACCTAGATATGGAATCACTGTTTGTGCCCAAGCAAAGTTGCTTAGATAGTTGTGCAATAATGTCTTGTGGAACCGAAATGTTTATAGCTATCGATTTAGATAAGTTGGCCTTTAGGCCAGAAACCGAGCCAAAATTCTGTAAAATTTTGTAGATCACAGGGGTGGACGTGAGGGGGGAAGTGATATAGAGGAGGAGATCGTCCGCATAAAGTGCACACTTATGCTCCTGATCACCACAGCGCATGCCCTTAACGTCTGGATTCGACCTGACTGCGATCGCCAAAGTCTCGATGGCGATCGCAAACAGGAGAGGGGAAAGTGGACAACCTTGTCTGGTCCCCCTACCAATTGGGAATTTCTCTGAATATCTTCCTAAGAGCCTGACCTGGGCCGAGGGGTTAGAGTACAGAGACTTAAATGTGTTCAGGAAGTGGGGGATAAACCCCCATCTTTGAAATCACTCCATCATGTAGGCCCAGTGTACGGAATCAAATGCTTTATGCAGATCGATGGAAAGGAAGAAGCCTTTCTGAAGAGGGCCATCATCCCACCCAGACTTGAGCAGGGATATAACATCTATAGTTCTAAGAATTTGGTCCAGACCCTGTCTCCCCGGGATGAAACCCACCTGGTCCTTATGAATATAAATAATAAAAATTTTTTAAAAAGTTGCGCTAATAATGTGATGAAGGCAACAAATGAATGCCTCAAGACCTCATGAAAAATAAAATATAAACAAGTGATGTTCAATGTGCAAAAAATACATTATAAACAAGTGATGTTCAATGTGCAAAAAACAATCTTAAGAAACGCAAATAATGTCCATATGATCTGTGCACAATATACAGCGAAAAATTATATACGTAATAGTCCCAAAAAAAGAAAGTCCATATATTAAAAAAGTATTAAGCAAAAAACAAAAAACAATATCCCCACGTGACAGGTGAAAAAAACTCTTGCTGAAGTGAATGGGGTGCGTAGATGAAACCTCCACCTTCAAAAATGCTGCCGCTTACCAGAAGATGTTGGTTCCTTAATTAAAGGGGACCTCACTAGGCAGACGGCTGTAACCCCAGCCCGGGATCTCAGAGACAGGCACTGGATACCGTCATGTCCACAGGAACCCTCTCCACAGACCGCAACAGGATGGTGTGTCAGCGTGAAAAACATAAATTGCTCCACATAGCATCTTCACATTTATTAAGGAAAACAAAGCCAAACGTACACTTACAAACAGCAGATGTATATCAGCAAAAGAAAAAAGCCGGCCGGCTCCAGAACAGCCCGTAACTCCCGGGACTCGAATAGCGGTGTCGTCAGGACGTAGCTCCTCCCTATGTCGTTTCGTCGCTACAGGACGTGGTCACGGGATACGAGCAACGTCCTGACCCACCACTTACAGAGAAAACACCGCCTCATTGTGGCAGGAAAAATAGAGCGCCATCCCATCTAAGGGAAACACTAAGGGCAAATGCATATGGTCAATGTCCCTAATAGACATACCAAAACATAGTAGCAATGTGTAATTCACCATAGCCAAAACTGAAACATAGACGTCAGAAAACCTACAAGCTAAGAAGGTGTTCTTACAAAATTCTTTTTAAATAAAACCATATTAAAATATAATCTAATAAAAATTATAATTAAGAATTATAATAAAACTTGAATAGCACCATTAGCACACAGTCTATAGGTGGTCACTGGGGGACATAACTCCAACGGCCCAGGTAATCTGACCCAAATGTCCTAGGCCGTATAGAGATATAAATAGAATTCAATGCCACTGGACAAAAGAAACAAACTAATTGTGGGTCGTAGCTCAGATGGCCTGGGTCAATAAACTCGAGTAATTATTCTCATGTTTCATAACCCCTATATGGCTGAAAGATAAATATTAATAACTATCAAGTATGGTCATTATAAATGCTCATGAGAGCAGAACCAAAATGGTGGCGTCTCCCTGAAATGAGAAGGCACCCCAAACCAGGAAGGTGGTACAAACAACAGATGTTAGATCTAAATATACCTTACACAATCAAAAATAAGTCAATAAAAGACATGGTGGGGTTCACATATATGTAAAAAATTGTATAATACTCCAAAAATAGGTATATAAACATAATATAAGTGACCCAAAATGTCTAGGAGTTGTCAATAAAGGAATTAACATCAACATCGATGTTAAGGCCAAAGGGGGTATAGGTCTTTAGCTTATAAACCCAGGCCATCTCTAATCTTGAGATGCTCCGGACAAGAACGCTGCCCCTCCAATGGGGCCTAAATTTATTGATTCCCAGGAAGATGGTGCCTGTGGGGTCTCTGCCATAAACAGTCAAATAATGTTTCGATACAGACTGCTTAGTGAATCCTCTCCTGATATTATTAATATGCTCATTTAATCGCACCTGCAGGGTACTTTTAGTCCGGCCCACATACTGCAGGCCACAAGGGCATTGCAGCATGTAGACGATCCCTGAGGTTGAACATGTAATAAAGGGCTCGATGGTAAAGGATTTTCGGGTACAGGTGGACACTACATATACCCAACTGCCATCCAATCCTAACGCTCTTTACAAAACCGAACTAGAACGTTTGGTCATCAGGGGTTCTAATCTTGTTATCCTGAATAAGAAAGAAAGTGCTTTTCTGGTCCCTAGGGCACCCAGGATACCGATAATATATTATTTGCCGAAGATACACAAGAGCCTTGTTTGCCCCCGGGACGTCCTATAGTCAGTGGGATCGACTCTATTACGTCCCGGGTGGGCAAATACATAGACTTTTACCTACAACATCTGGTACTATGAGGTCCTATGTCAAGGACACTCGGGATGTCATTAATCTCCTCTCCAACCTCACATCGAGGGAGGGGATGATATTGGTGACAGCTGATGTCACCTCCTTGTACACGGTTATTCCCCATCAATTGGGTTTGGAGGCCGTTTTTGAACATCTTAATCGCTTGTCTAATCTCCCTGATGAACAAATTGGATTTATTATGTTATTATTAGAGTTTGCAGCCACTCATAATTTCTTTTGGTTCGAAGGGAATTATTATCGCCAGGATAAAGGGGTTGCAATGGGGGCTAAATATGCCCCTAGCCTGGCAAATTTATTCATGGCCAGATGGGAGGAGGATGTTGTCTATGCCCAGCCAAGGCCCCAGGTGGCCTTGTGGGTTCGCTACATAGACGACATCCTCCTCCTGTGGGATGGCACTGATTCTGATCTATCTGAATACATGTGCTTTCTCAATGACAACGATAGGGGCATTCAGCTCAATTATGAGGCTAGCTCAGAGCAGATCAATTTTCTGGACCTTACCATCTCCATACGCAACAATGAATTTATTACCTCAACATACTTCAAACCGACTGATAGAAATTCTTTTATCCCCCATGATAGCTGCCACCTTGCTTCATGGCTCAGATCTGTGCCTAAGAGCCAGTTTCTCTGATTAAAACGGAATTGCACGGACGTTGCCACCTTCCAGACTCAGGCACAGATCTTAACTCAGAGGTTTGTTGCTAAGGGTTATTCCCCCGATTTTGTTGCCAGTACATTGGATCAGGTGGTCAAAGTGGACCGTAAGGATTTGCTCACAGTGCGAGCCAAGGATCCAGTCGATGCTTCCTTTCGCTATCCCTTTGTCACTGATTTTACCTGCCAACACTCTAAGGTCAAACATATTATCAACAAGTATTGGCATATCCTTAAAAATGATAGGGTGTTGACATCTATCCTACCAGATAAACCCCAAGTAGTTTTTAGGGGGGCACCGTCACTCAAGGACAAAGTGGCACCTAACATTTTTGACCCTCCCACCCCAAGAACTACCTTTTTTTCTGAACTGACCGGGTATTTTCAATGTAGGAGGTGTCAGGTTTGCTCTCTGAATGGTTGCAGGAGTAGAAGGTCTGTGAATTTCACTTCTACCTGTACCCGAAAATCCTTTACCATCGAGCCCTTTATTACATGTCTAACCTCAGGGGTCGTCTACACGCTGCAATGCCCTTGTGGCCTGCAGTATGTGGGCCGGACTAAAAGACCCCTGCAGGTGCGTTTAAATGAGCATATTAATAATATCAGGAGAGGATTCACTAAGCACTCTGTATCGAAACATTATTTGACTGTTCATGGCAGAGACCCCACAGGCACCATCTTCCTGGGAATCAATAAATTTAGGCCCCATTGGAGGGGCAGCATCTCAAGATTAGAGATGGCCTGGGTTTATAAGCTAAAGACCTATACCCCCTTTGGCCTTAACATCGATGTTGATGTTAATTCCTTTATTGACAACTCCTAGACATTTTGGGTCACTTATATTATGTTTATGACAAGATATGTTTATATACCTATTTTTGGAGTATTATACAATTTTTTACATATATGTGAACCCCAACATGTCTTTTATTGACTTATTTTTGATTGTGTAAGGTATATTTAGATCTAACATCTGTTGTTTGTACCACCTTCCTGGTTTGGGGTGCCTTCTCATTTCAGGGAGACGCCACCATTTTGGTTCTGCTCTCATGAGCATTTATAATGACCATACTTGATAGTTATTAATATTTATCTTTCAGCCATATAGGGGTTATGAAACATGAGAATAATTACTCGAGTTTATTGACCCAGGCCATCTGAGCTACGACCCACAATTAGTTTGTTTCTTTTGTCCAGTGGCATTGAATTCTATTTATATCTCTATACGGCCTAGGACATTTGGGTCAGATTACCTGGGCCGTTGGAGTTATGTCCCCCAGTGACCACCTATAGACTGTGTGCTATTGGTGCTATTCAAGTTTTATTATAATTTGTAATTATAATTTTTATTAGATTATATTTTAATATGGTTTTATTTAAAAAGGATTTTGTAAGAGCTTCTTAGCTTGTAGGTTTTCTGACGTCTATGTTTCAGTTTTGGCTGTGCTGAATTACACATTGCTACTATGTTTTGGTATGTCTGTTAGGGACAATAACCATATGCATTTGCCCTTAGTGTTTCCCTTAGATGGGATGGCGCTCTATTTTTCCTGCCGCAATGAGGCGGTGTTTTCTCTGTATTTAAGCGGTGGGTCAGGACGTTGCTCGTATCTCGTGACCACGTCCTGTAGCGATGAAACGACGCAGGGAGGAGGAGCTGAGTTCTGACGACACCGCTATTCGAGTCCCGGGAGGTACGGGCTGTTCTGGAGCCAGCCGGCTTTTTTCTTTTGCTGATATACATCTGCTGTTTGTAAGTGTACATTTGGTTTTGTTTTACTCAATAAATGTGAAGATTTTATGCTATGTTGAGCAATTTATGTTTTTCACGCTGACACACCATCCATCACATTATTAGCGCAACTTTTTAAAATTATTTTTTAATTATTTATCTGATTGTGCTGTATAACACTATAGTCGCTGCTTACACATTTTTGATTGTTAGCGCAGTATTATATTTTTTCCTTATGAATATAGGTTGTAATAAAGCTCGCTACCCTATTCGCTAAAATCTTCATAAATATTTTAATATCATTATTAATAAGCGAGATAGGCCTGTAGTTGACTATTTCACTAGGGTCTTTCCCCGGTTTTGGGATCACAGTTATAAATGCTGTATTAAGATCATGTCCCAGGGGGGCTCCATCCCTGAGGGAGTTGAAAAATGTAGTTAGATGAGAGGCCAGGGATGGGGCAAACTTTTTGTAATAACCCGTAGAAAAGCCATCTGGACCCCGGGCTGATCCCTTCTTTAGACAGTTTAGGTAGAGGAAGATTGTCTAAGAAGCCATCACGTTTTAGATGTGAGGGAGGGTCAATGGGTTTGTACAGCTTAGAGTAAAATTGGGAAAAGGCCTCCATAATCTTCATCGGGTTTTGGGTCAAGTCTCCTTTACGCGTTTTAATTTTGGGGAAAGCTAAAGTGCTTGGTTTGGGGGTAAGTTTAGTCGCTAATCTTAGCCTATCCGATCGGATTGGTGGTAGAATGTGGCTCCAGTCCATCTTAGGTGTTTTTCTGCAGCCGAGGTCAGAGCAAGATTGAGGAGAGTACGGGATTTATCAAGCTTGTTCAGGGACTCAGCAGTAAGAAGGTTCTTGTGTGCCCTTGCTGCAGAACGATAGTCAGCTGTCAATTTAAGGACTTCCGCTTTCTGTGCTGCTTTGAGTTGGGAAGATAATCTAATGATGTGTGTGCTGCCCATACGCTCTGCGGGGAGATATCTGCCGTTTTGTTGATACTGAAATAGTCTTTAATGGCTTTCTCAATATCCGTGCAATGTATAGGATCACTGAGGAGTGATTCCTGCAACCTCCATCGAGGAGGTCCCTTTGTGGGACCTGCTTTCTGGGCTACCACTGAAACTATTGCGTGGTCTGACAAGGGGGAATCCAAGATTTTTGAGTTAAGGATAAGTGGAATCGTGCGGGCGCGAGAGAAAATGTGGTCTATCCTGGCATATGAATTGTGGGGTGCGGAAAAATGGGTATAGTCTTTTTTGTGTGCATTAGCTTCCCTCCATAAATCAATAAGTCCTTCCTCGAACAGGAGAGCTGCAATCTTAGCACTTTGTTTGGCTGGGCGTTTAGGTTTGGAATGTCCATTAGCTAGTTTATCAAGTCCAGAGTCAAAGGCGATATTTGAATCACCTCCCACAAATACAGTGCCTTTAAGGTTGGTATGAAGTTTTTTGAGCATTAGGTCAAAGAACTGTCTTTTACCCTTATTGGGAGCATAATAGGAAATGAAGGTGTAGAGATCGCCATCTATGTGGCCAGAGACTAGCAGGAAGCGACCCTGGGGATCGAACAAAATGTGTAGTTAACTTGAAAAACGTAAGCGTAATAACAAGAATGCACTTAGACACTGAGTATCGTGGCGACCCTGGATCCCCATCGCAAGTGACGGGAATCCAGGCCGCCTCAAGCTCATCCGAGCTCGACAGTGGGTGGTCCCTCCCGTGAAGTCCCTTTTCCCAAAGCCCCTGGGCCATTCCAAAAACAACAAAAAAAAAATACTCAAAACTATGTCCCAGGAACCCTGGTTGGTAAAAGTGGTCACATACATAAAAGAGAAAAAAAAAAAAAATGTTGGGCTCCAGCAGGTGTTAACAAAGCTAACTGTTCTCTAAAGCGTCCAAGCGAGCCCCTGGAGTGGACCAGCGAAAAAGAACAAAAAAAAAAGGGGCCGGGATAAGTCTCCCCCAGATTCCCGAGGGCTAGGAGACGCCACCAACCGACCACTGTTAGGTCTCACAACCATCATCAAATAGTTATGATTCAAGTCGGGAGATTTTCCTTCGATCTCTTGGAGTCTTGTTTCAGCCAGGAAGGTTGAAGAGGACTTGCCGGAGGGGGTCTCTTGGTGGAGGAAGGAGTCCCTTTGCTTGTGTGCGACGAGGAGGGATTCTGATTGATTAGGCCCAATTGCAGAAATAGATGTTCGCCCTCAGCAGAGGTGGAAAAGCCATAATTTCTGCTTTTGTATGTGAAGTTTAGTCTCAGAGGAAATGACCACCTGTAAGGAATATCCTTCTCTTGTAGCAATATTAGCAGTGGTTTAAGAGATCTCCTCCTTTGGACTGTGTAGGGGGACAGGTCGGCAAAAATCTGTATATTATGTCCGTGAATAGCTAATTCCTTTGTGTTTCTGGCTTTCCGCATAACCTCCTCCTTCACGGCATAAAAATGAGGCTTCACAATTATGTCTCTTGGGAGGCCATCTTTGCGTGGGGGTTGTAGAGCTCTGTGTGCCCTATCCAGCTCCAGGCGATATTCAGGGATCCCTGGGATGAGATCTTTGATAAGATCTTTGATAGCAGCCTGTACCTCTTGTTCAGCTTCCGGGAGCCCCTGAACCCTAAAGTTGTACCGTCTAGATCTGTTTTCGAGATCGTCTATTTTCGCAAAGGCCGTCTTGAGTTGATCTTGCATTTCCTGAATTCGTGCAGTATTCTGGTTAATACGAGCCCCAACTTGATCTGCTTTTTGTTCAATATAGTCCAATCTACGACCAAACTGCTGCATGTCAGCATGAATGGAGAATGTAATTTGAGCAGCATTCTGAGCTAGGCTTTTTGAAAGCATAAGGGCAAAAGCTTCCATCATGGAGGGGAAATCTGTGGGGGTAGGGGCCTCCTCCTTAGCTTCACTGACTGATAGCAGCAGGCCTGTCTGCGGATCCATCATGGGAGTAGATGGTAATCCGGATTGCAGTCTTAAAAGGAGTGATTCGGTGGATGCTGGTGAAAGGTCCTGGGGCTGTGGGACGCACACAGTACCTAGAGATTGTGGGGAGAGGATGTCCTGATCTGTTATAGACTCTTCAGCAGTAACCACCATGCTGCGGTTCGGATGTGCGGCGGCCATCTTGGTATAGCTGAGGGGTCCACTCGCGGCCGTCATCTGACCGGTGAGATTCCTTCTGGCGGTGCCCGAGGACATAGTAGGCTTCCCGGGGGTTTCCCCCACCCTGCAGTGCCGTTTATTCCATTGGGCGATCGCTCTCTCAGCACACGGGGGACAGAGAAGGCTGTGGTGGCGTGGAGCTTCAGATGCTGGTGGCCATCTTAGAAGCTGCCGCGCATGCGCCCAGCGCCAAGTTTTGACAGCTCGTCTCTACAAGCAGTGACATTACATGACAGTTTCATACACTGAGCGGCTCTTACATGCCTTGCTGACTGCTCAATGGGAAACTCCCCCTCTCCTAGATCAGTGCCAATCGGTGCCGCCTATCAATGCCCATCAGTGCCAACCAATGTCACCTATCAGTGCCACCAATCAGTGCCACCTGTCAGTGTCAATCAGTGCCCATCAGTTCCACCTGTCAGTGCCACCTAACTGATCAATGTACATTGCAAGGATTGGCACAAACTTGGATGCAGAGTCTTACCTTGTGTTGGGTAATGTCAGTGTGCAAAATAAATCAGAAATGGGAGTGACTTTTATTACCAAGCAGCTGATGAACTTGTTGGGTTTTAATAAGGAAAATTGCCAAGTCAGAATCCCTTCAGGTGTGATTAACCCTTTGGGAGCTTCTCCCCATAAATGGAATATCTGTCCCTGGGTGGCTACACTCACTTCTCCCCTGAATCTGTGGAGGCAGCCATGGTTCTCACTCAAGTTGAACAACACACATGTCTGCCTTTGTTCATCTCCAGTATATGGTGATTGATGGGAGTAGTAGTTTCTACAAGAAAGAT
Organism: Aquarana catesbeiana; assembly: GCA_037953035.1. Lineage (NCBI taxonomy): Eukaryota > Metazoa > Chordata > Amphibia > Anura > Ranidae > Aquarana > Aquarana catesbeiana. Next base: position 295,502 of record JBBHAA010002664.1, on the reverse strand, counting down.
GAAGTTCTTGGTGCTTTCTTTGAAGCTCACAGGAAGTGACACGTACTGTACATTGTATTTCTGGTGTCATTCAGCGGGTATTTTATGTACTTCCTGAAAATGTTTTTATAGCTGAATTCCAGGTTTGGATGTTTTATGCGTAGTTACAATGGATCAATGTAACTATGTATATACCATACCTGATCTCTCTAGAAGCTGGAAATCACTGGGTGCCGACACCTCTACTACAGCACTACTACACTACTACTATACCACTACTACACCTCTACTACACCACTACTACACTACTACTATACCACTACTACACTACTACTATTCCACTACTACACTTCTACTAGGGATGAGCTTCGAGTTCGAGTCGAACTCATGTTCGACTCGAACATTGGCTGTTCGCAAGTTCGCCGAACAGCGAACAATTTGGGGTGTTCGCGGCAAATTCGAATGCCGCGGAACACCCTTTAAAAGTCTATGGGAGAAATCAAAAGTGCTAGTTTTAAAGGCTAATATGCAAGTTATTGTCATAAAAAGTGTTTGGGAACCTGGGTCCTGCCCCAGGGGACATGGATCAATGCAAAAAAAAGTTTTAAAAACGGCCGTTTTTTCAGGAGCAGTGATTTTAATAAAGCTTAAAGTCAAACAATAAAAGTGTAATATCCCTTTAAATTTCGTACCTGGGGGGTGTCTATAGTATGCCTGTAAAGGGGCGCATGTTTCCTGTGTTTAGAACAGTCTGACAGCAAAATGACATTTTGAAGGAAAAAACTCATTTAAAACTACCCGCGGCTATTGCATTGCCGACAATACACATAGAAGTTCATTGATAAAAACGGCATGGGAATTCCCCACAGGGGAACCCCGAACCAAAATTAAAAAAAAAAAATGACGTAGGAGTCCCCCTAAATTCCATACCAGGCCCTTCAGGTCTGGTATGGATATTAAGGGGAACCCCGGCCAAAATTAAAAAAAAAAAAAATGATGTGGGGTTCCCCCTAAATTCCATACCAGACCCTTCAGGTCTGGTATGGATTTTAAGGGGAACCCCGAGCCAAAAAAAAAAAAAAAAAACGGCGTGGGGTCCCCCCAAAAATCCATACCAGACCCTTATCCGAGCACGCAACCTGGCAGGCCGCAGGAAAAGAGGGGGGGACGAGAGTGCGGCCCCCCCCCTCCTGAACCGTACCAGGCCACATGCCCTCAACATTGGGAGGGTGCTTTGGGGTAGCCCCCCAAAACACCTTGTCCCCATGTTGATGAGGACAAGGGCCTCATCCCCACAACCTTGGTCGGTGGTTGTGGGGGTCTGCGGGCGGGAGGCTTATCGGAATCTGGAAGCCCCCTTTAACAAGGGGACCCCCAGATCCCAGCCCCCCCCTGTGTGAAATGGTAAGGGGGTACAAAAGTACCCCTACCATTTCACTAAAAAACTGTCAAAAATGTTAAAAATGACAAGAGACAGTTTTTGACAATTCCTTTATTTAAATACTTCTTCTTTCTTCTATCTTCCTTCATCTTCTGGTTCTTCTGGCTCTTCTGGTTCTTCCTCCGGCGTCTTCTATCTTCTTCTCCTCGGGCCGCTCCGCACCCATGGCATGGGGGGGAGGCTCCCGCTCTTCTCTTCTTCTTTTCTTCTTCATTTTCTTCTCCGGGCCGCTCCTCACACATGCTAGCATGGAGGGAGACTCCCGCTGTGTGACGGCGCTCCTCGTCTGACAGTTCTTAAATAACGGGGGGCGGGGCCACCCGGTGACCCCGCCCCCCTCTGACGCATGGTGACTTGACGGGACTTCCCTGTGACGTCACGGGGAATGCCACAGGGAAGTCCCGTCATGTCCCGTGCGTCAGAGGGGGCGGGGTCACCGGGTGGCCCCGCCCCCCATTATTTAAGAACTGTCAGACGAGGAGCGCCGTCACACAGCGGGAGCCTCCCTCCATGCCAGCATGGGTTGCGGAGCGGCCCGGAGAAGAAAATTAAGAAGAGAAGAAGAGAAGAAGAGAAGAAGATGAAGAAGAAGAGAAGAGCGGGAGCCTCCCCCCATGCCATGGGTGCGGAGCGGCCCGAGGAGAAGAAAATAGAAGACGCCGCGGAGGAGATGCTGGACGAGAACGCCGGAGGAAGAACCAGAAGGGCCAGAAGAACCAGAAGAACCAGAAGATGAAGGAAGATAGAAGAAAGAAGAAGTATTGAAATAAAGGAATTGTCAAAAACTGTCTCTTGTCATTTTTAACATTTTTGACAGTTTTTTAGTGGAATGGTAGGAGTACTTTTGTACCCCCTTACCATTTCACACAGGGAGGGGCCGGGATCTGGGGCTCCCCTTGTTAAAGGGGGCTTCCAGATTCCGATAAGCCCCCCGCCCGCAGACCCCTACAACCACCGGCCAGGGTTGTGGGGATGAGGCCCTTGTCCTCATCAACATGGGGACAAGGTGTTTTGGGGGGCTACCCCAAAGCACCCTCCCAATGTTGAGGACATGTGGCCTGGTACGGTTCAGGAGGGGGGGGGCGCACTCTCGTCCCCCCCTCTTTTCCTGCGGCCTGCCAGGTTGCGTGCTCGGATAAGGGTCTGGTATGGATTTTTGGGGGGACCCCACGCCGTTTTTTTTTTTTTTTTTTTTGGCGCGGGGTTCCCCTTAAAATCCATACCAGACCTGAAGGGTCTGGTATGGAATTTAGGGGGAACCCCACGTCATTTTTTTAAAAAATTTTGCCCGGGGTTCCCCTTAATATCCATACCAGACCTGAAGGGCCTGGTATGGAATTTAGGGGGACTCCCACGTCATTTTTTTTTTTTAATTTTGGTTCGAGGTTCCCCTTTGGGGAATTCCCATGCCGTTTTTATCAATGAACTTCTATGTGTATTGTCGGCAATGCAATAGCCGCGGGTAGTTTTAAATGAGTTTTTTCCTTCAAAATGTAATTTTGCTGTCAGACTGTTCTAAACACAGGAAACATGCGCCCCTTTACAGGCATACTATAGACACCCCCCCAGGTACGAAATTTAAAGGGATATTACACTTTTATTGTTTGACTTTAAGCATTATTAAAATCACTGCTCCTGAAAAAACGGCCGTTTTTAAAACTTTTTTTTGCATTGATCCATGTCCCCTGGGGCAGGACCCAGGTCCCCAAACACTTTTTATGACAATAACTTGCATATTAGCCTTTAAAATTAGCACTTTTGATTATTCATGTTCGTGTCCCATAGACTTTAACAGTGTTCGCGTGTTCGAACTAACTTTTTTCCTGTTCGCATGTTCTGGTGCAAACCGAACAGGGGGGTGTTCGGCTCATCCCTAACCTCTACTACAGCACTACTACTATACCACTAATACACCTCTACTACAGCATTACTACTATACATAGTTACATAGTTATATAGTAGGTGAGGTTGAAAAAAGACACAAGTCCATCAAGTCCAACCTATGTGTGTGTGATTATGTGTCAGTATTACATTACATATCCCTGTATGTTGCGGTCATTCAGGTGATTATCTAATAGTTTCTTGAAGCTATCAATGCTCCCCGCTGAGACCACCGCCTGTGGAATGGAATTCCACATCCTTGCCGCTCTTACAGTAAAGAACCCTCTACATAGTTTAAGGTTAAACCTCTTTTCTTCTAATTTTAATGAGTGGTGAGTCTTGTTAAACCCTCTTCTGTGAAAAAGTTTTATCCCTATTGTGGGGTCACCAGTACGGTATTTGTATATTGAAATCATATCCCCTCTCAAGCGTCTCTTCTCCAGAGAGAATAAGTTCAGTGCTCGTAACCTTTCCTCATAAGTAAGATCCTCCAGACCCTTTATTAGCTTTGTTGCCCTTCTTTGTACTCGCTCCATTTCCAGTACATCCTTCCTGAGGACTGGTGCCCAGAACTGGACGGCATACTCCAGGTGCGGCCGGACCAGAGTCTTGTAGAGCGGGAGAATTATCGTTTTATCTCTGGAGTTGATCCCCTTTTTAATGCATGCCAATATTCTGTTTGCTTTGTTAGCAGCAGCTTGACATTGCATTCCATTGCTGAGCCTATCATCTACTAGGACCCCCAGGTCCTTTTCCATCCAAGATTGCCCCAGAGGTTCTCCCCCCAGTCTATAGATTGCATTCATATTTTTTCCACCCAAATGCATTATTTTACATTTTTCTACATTGAACCTCATTTGCCATGTAGTTACCCACCCCATTAAATTGTTCAGATCTTTTTGCAAGGTTTCCACATCCTGCGGACAAGTTATTGCCCTGCTTAGTATCGTCTGCAAATACAGAGATTGAACTGTTTATCCCATCCTCCAGATCGTTTATGAACAAATTAAACAGGATTGGTCCCAGCACAGAACCCTGGGGAACCCCACTACCCACCCCTGACCATTCTGATTACTTCCCATTTATCACCACCCTCTGAACTTGCCCTTGTAGCCAGTTTTCAATCCATGTACTCACCCTACGATCTATGCCAACGGACCTTATTTTGTACAGTAAACATTTATGGGGAACTGTGTCAAATGCTTTTGCAAAATCCAGATACACCACGTCTACGGGCCTTCCTTTATCTAGATGGCAACTCACCTCCTCATAGAAGGTTAGCAGATTGGTTTGGCAAGAACGATCCATGCTGATTACTGCAAATGATACCGTTCTTATTACTAAAATCTTGTATATAGTCCCTTATCATCCCCTCCAAGAGTTTACATACTATTGATGTTAGGCTAACTGGTCTGTAATTCCCAGGGATGTATTTTGGGCCCTTTTTAAATATTGGTGCTACATTGGCCTTTCTCCAATCAGCTGGTACCATTCCAGTCAATAGACTGTCTGTAAAAATTAGGAACAACGGTCTGGCAATCACCTGACTGAGTTCCCTAAGTACCCTCGGATGCAAGCCATCTGGTCCCGGTGATTTATTAATGTTAAGTTTCTCAAGTCTAATTTTAATTCCGTCCTCTGTTAACCATGGAGGTGCTTCCTGTGTTGTGTCATGAGGATAAACACTGCAGTTTTGTATACCACTTGTATACCACTACTACACCTCTACTACAGCACTACTACACTACTACTATACCACTACTACACCTCTACTACAGCACTACTACTATACCACTACTATGCCTCTACTACAGCACTACTACTAGGGCTGCCACCTCATCCATTCAAACCTGAACACATATTAATTATACAGGTTCCAAGGCTAGTTTAATGCAGATAAGGCACCAGGTGTGTTTAATTAACACCGTAATCAGCCACAGAACCTGTGTAATTAATATGTGTTCAGTTGTAAAGGAATGAGGTAGCAACCCTAACTACTACACCCCTCTACAACACTGCTACACTCAGTGGCGGCCCATGCATTAAGGGCGCATGGGCACCGGCCCCTCTCTCATGCCACCCCCCTCTAGCACCAATAGATAGATGCATGCATTGCATGACTCTATCTATGGCCTCCGCTGCCACCCCCTATTCAGGAACCCGGCACCTTTTCGGGCACAGGGCACCAGAATTACAGTGGCAGGGGGTGGTTTTGAAGCACCTGTTTAGAGCCATAGGCTCTAATAAGTGTCAAAAAAGGTGACCTGCGAGTGCCATGCTGGGCGCTCGCAGGTCACTCAGCTGTGTTAGAAAAGTGAATAAATATTTGCTTTCCTAACACTAAACCGCCTCTCTGCCAATCAGGTGCTCGGATCTGTTACCGTCACCTGATTGGTTGAAACGACAGGGGCCGTGATTGGATGCAAGGTGTCCAATCATAGAAGTGAATGGGTGGAGAGGATGGGAGAAGACATTGAGGAGCTTTGCCACCGAGACAGGTAAGTGCAGATGGCGGGCTGGTGGGGGGGGCACACTGTCAGCATTTGATATGGTACAGTGGCTGAGTTTTATGGGGCATAGTGGGAGAAATTGATGGGCACAGTAGTTGCGTTTTATGGCACAGTGGCTGCGTTTGATGGGCACAGTGGTGGCAATTGATTGGCACAGTGGCTGCATTTTATGAGGCACAGTGGCTGTGTTTGATGGCACAGAGGCAGCGTTTGATGGCACAGTGGTGAAAATTGATGGGCACAATGGCTGCGATTGATGTCACAGAGGCAGCGTTTGATGTGCACAGTGGCTGCGAGTGATGGGCACAGTGGCTGCGATTGATGGTACAGTGAGGCTGCAATTGATGGGATTTTTTTCAGTTTGTTTGCACCCCCCAAAAATTTTGAGCACCAGCCGCCACTGGCTACACTACTACTATACCACTTCTACACCTCTACTACAGCACTACTACACCGCTTCTCCAGTGATCTCCACTAGCTTCTTTGCCCCCTACAGGGTGGCTGACTTGCTGCATTGTGAAAACAGGAGGTTGGCCGCTCAGTATGGGCACCATTCATAGAATGCTTTGCATTTTCTGAATGAATGCAAAGCAATTGGCATGGCCAAGGTGGAGACCCTGACATCCCCACCCCACCTTCATCACAGCTTTTTGGTGTTTTGACCTTGCCAGCAGTTAAAGTGTGTTTAATAGTCCCCAAGTGGGTGTTGAATAAATCAAATCAGTGGCCTCACTAGGGTTGGTGTCACCCCCTCTTCCCCCAGTAGGGCACTGAGCAGGCTAGCGCATCAGTAAGGCCCCCCATTATTGTCCTCAGTGACCCAATTCTTGTCCTAACACTGTGCTTAGTCGTCCCCCCCCCAATAATGTCCACAGTGACCCAATTACTGTCTCAGCAGGATTGAAAGGGCGAAATCATAGCAACTCCTTTCTCTGTTTGCGGACTTGAACGGAATAAGAGCACCAATGTTTTAAATTAGTATTGGAGCTTGGAGATTCTACTAAACGCACCACCTCCTTTATATATGACAAAAAAGTATATACGGTACCCAAAGAGCAAAGAATGGAGTTTTAAGGTGCAATCAATCAGAATCCAATTTACAAAAAGTAGAACATTTTTATTACATTGATAGTATAAAACTATTTATAACATTAGAGTCAAAACAGCCCAATGGTCAAAATACAAAAGAATGGTTGCCTCTACATGTTTCACCACAAACGTGACTTCTTCTGGAGCTTTTGTAGGACCTTTTTTTAATAGATTACCACCTTTTAAAATGATCACGGTTTCAAATAATCCCCAAGACCCACCAAGAGGTCCAATGGGGGACGTCTGTGCCACAAAGAGTGAAGGAAGAACAATTGCCCTACAGTCACACCTGTTATCTCAAGAAGTTTAGCCAATTAATCGATGAATATTCATATCCTTTTCCCAAATGCAAACTTCCTCTGGTGACGGCAAATTTCAAGGTACTTATGCCGTCTGAGCACTCCTGGCTTTCAATTGCTGTCCAGAGGCCATTATTGCCTGCTTTCTGATTACTGGCACCCGAGCTTCTTTGTGTCCTGTGCCTCAGTCCCACATTCAGGGGAACTCAGATTAGAGCCATAAGGGGAAGCCCTCTCATCACTTTGTTCTCCAACCAAGATACGGAGCACTGGGTAAGTGAGGTACAGTATGTCATCTTCAGGTGTGATTATAAACACAGCTATGAGCCTCTGTGTGATACAGCACTACTACACTGCTACTACACCTCTACTACAGCACTTCTACACCGCTTCTCCAGTGATCTCCACTAGCTTCCTTGCCCCCTACAGGGTGGCTGACTTGCTGCATTGTGAACACAGGAGGTTGGCCACTCAGCATAGGCACCATTCATAGAATGATTTTCTTTTTCTGAATGAATGCAAAGCATTCTCTGGTTGGACCAGGTGGGGAGCGTGACATCACCACCCAACCTTCATCACATCTTTTTAGTGGTTTGACCTCGTCAGTAGGGATGAGCCAAACCCCCCGAGTTTGGTTCGTAGCAGAACATGCAAACAGGCAAAAATTCATCAGAACACGTGATCACCGTTAAAGTCTATGGGACACGAACATGAATAATCAAAAGTGCTCTTTTTGAAGGCTTATATGCAAGTTATTGTCATAAAAAGTGTTTGGGGACCCGGGTCCTGCCCCAGGGGACATGTATCAATGCATTTTTTTTTTTAAATGGCCGTTTTTTCGGGAGCAGTGATTTTTTTTAATGCTTAAAGTGAAACAATAAAAATGAAATATTCCTTTAACCGCTTGCCGATCAGCAACCGTCATTATACTGCGGCAAGTCGGCACGATCCCGCGAACTTTTGTAGCTATACGTCGGATTGCGGGATCGGGATAGCAGGCACACGTGTTGCACGGTGGGGGTGCCGATGCTCGTGGCTGACTGTCGCAATGACCAATCCGTGTTCTGTTCTGAGAGCAGTGACAGATTGTGTGTTCCTATTAGCTAGGAACCAAAATCCCTCACTTCCTCTAGTCAGTCCCCTCCACCCAGTTAGAATCACCTCCCAGGGAACACAGTTAACCCCTTGATCGCCCCCTAGTGTTAACCCCTTCACTGCCAGTGACATTTTTACATTAATCAATGCATTTCTATAGCACTGATCGCTGTATAAATGTCAATGATCCCAAAAATGTGTCAAAAATGTCCGATGTGTCCGCCATAATGTCGCAGTCATGATAAAAAATTGCAGATCACTGCCATTACTGGTTAAAAAAAATAATAATAATATAAATGTTATAAATCTATCCCCTATTTTTAGACGCTATAACTTTTGCGCAAACCAATTAATATAAGCTTATTGCGATTTTTTTTACCAAATATATGTAATAGAATACATATCGGCCTTAACTGAGAAAAAAATAGCTTAAATAGCTTAAAAAAAATTGTGATTATTTATTATAGCAAAAAGTACAAAATATTGTGTTTTTTTCAAAAAAAATTTTTGTTTATAGTGCAAAAAATAAAAACCACAGAGGTGATCAAATACCACCTAAAGAAAGCTCTATGTGTGGAAAAAAAGACGTCAATTTTGTTTGGGTACAGCATCGCACGACCGCGCAATTGTCAGTTATAGCGATGCAGTGCCGAATCACAAAAAATGAACTGGTCATTAAGCAGCCAAATCTTCCGGGGCTGAAATGGTTAAATATTGTGCCTGTGAGGTGTCTATAGTATGCCTGTAAAGTGGGGCATTTTTCTTGTGTTTAGAACATTCTCTGCACAAAATGACGTTTCTAAAGGAAACTTAAAACTGATCGCGGCTGTAATAATTTGTCGGGTCTAGGCAATATAGATAAAACTCATTGAAAAAAAAGGCATGGGTTCCCCCCCAGTCCATTACCAGGCCCTTTGGGTCTGGTATTAATATTAAGGGGAACCCCAAACCAAAATTTTTTAAAAAATTGCGTGGAGGTCCCCCTAAAATCCATACCAGGCCCTTCGGGTCTGATATGGAAATTAAAGGGAATCCTGCACCAAATTTTTTAAAAAATATGGATTTTAAGGTGAACCCTACGCTAAAATAAAGAAAAAATGGCGTAGGGGTCCCCCCAAATCAATACCAGACCCTTATCTGAGCACGCAACCTGACAGGCTGCATGAAAAGAGGCAGGGATCAGAAAGCGCCCCCCTCCTGAATCGTACTATGCCACTTGCCCTCAACATGAGGAGGGTGCTTTGGAATAGCCTTCCAAGGCACCTTGTCCCCATGTTGATGGGGACAAGGGCCTCATCCCCACAACCCTTTGCCCGGTGGTTGTGGGAGTCTGTGGGCGAGGGGCTTATCGGAATCTGGAAGCCCCCTTTAACAAGGGGACCCCCAGATCCTGGCCTCTCCCCCATGTGAATGTGTAACAGGGTGCAAATGTACCCCTACAATTTCATAAAAAAAGTGTCAAAATGGTAAAAAAGACAAGATACAGCTTTGGACAAGTCTTTTATTAAAAAAAAAAAGTCCCACGGTGTAAGTTCACACCACCCGACAGACTGAAAAAGAAGAAAAAAAAAAGCAGCAGCCAAACCGCCTCCATGGGAGGCTCCCACCGTCTGACGCGTCTTCACTGTGACAGCTCTTATATAACTGAGGGTGGGGCCACCCAGTGATGTAACCGGGGGACCCCACCCTCCTCTGACACAACGGGGCTTCCCCATAGCTTCCCCATGGTGTCAGAGGGGATGGGGTCACCCGGTTACATCACTGGGTGGCACCACCCCCTCTGACACCACAGGGCAGCCCTGTGGCGTCAGACGCGTGGTCACTGTGACAGCTCATATATAACTGAGGGCGGGGCCACCCAGTGATGTAACCGGGTGATCCCGCCCTCAGTTATATAAGAGCTGTCACAGCGAAGACGCGTCAGAAGGTGGGAGCCTCCCATGAAGGTGGGTCGTTGTGGCATTTTATTTTTTTTGTCCATCGAGCAGCGTAAACTTACACCGCGGGACATTTTTATTTTTTTATTTTTTATTAAAGGACTTGTCCCAAGCTGTCTCTTGTCTTTTTACCATTTTGACACTTTTTTATGAAATGGTAGGGGTACATTTGTACCCAGTTACCAAATCACACAGGGGGTAGGACGGGATCTGGGGGTCCCCTTGTTAAAGAGGGCTTCCAGATTCCGATAAGCTGTGGTATTGTTCTAAACATGGGAAAAATGCGCCACTTTACAGGCATACTATAGACACCCCCCAGGCACAATATTTAAAGGAATATTTCATTTGTATTGTTTCACTTTAAGCATTAAAAAAATCACTGCTCCCGAAAAAACGTCAGTTATTTAAAACTTTTTTTTGCATTGATACATGTCCCCTGGGGCAGAACCCAGGTCCCCAAACACTTTTTATGGCAATAACTTGCATATAAGCCTTTAAAATTAGCACTTTTTTTCATATTAGTGTCCCATAGACTTTAATGGTGTTCCGGCAGCTTTTGAATTTGCTGCGAACACCGCATATTGTTAGTTTTTCGACGAACAGGCGAACATTGGGCTCATCCCTATTTGTCAGCAGTTAAAGTTCATTTAATGGTCGATGTCCCCTGAAGTAGAATAGTAAAGTATCGAACCAGGCAGAACTTCAGCAATACAAGTTTATTAACAGCTGATAACATACAGGTTTATGTTCAAAGTATTACAAGATATAGGTCTAATTTATACAGTTTCTTACAATGCAAGCATATTAGATATAGGTATTCTTATCCTCTAACCAAATTAAAACAATTGTGAATTGTTCTCACCTTGAACCAGAATGGGTCTTTTCTGCCAATTCTTGGGAACCCGTCACCTGATAGGGACCAGTTGATCGGCCGGTGGTCTGGTCCCCTCACAGAGTTCTGGGTTCCAGTTCGACCAAGTTTGTGAGGGAAATTCACCTGAGACCACATTCTGGAACAAGTTAAGAAGTCTTCTCTGACTCGTTCGAGGAGACAAGTTACGGACAGATACTTGCCCATTGGTTCTGACCTCTATGACCCGTGCAATAGGGCAGCATACACAGAGTTCAGCCTTATGAGCTCCTATCTGACTTGTCTGTCTAACAATTGTAGAGCTTGCATTTATATACCCTTTTACAAGTCTTATCTCAACCATCTCTCTTACATATGATTGGTTGCTAAGAGCTACGTCAATGTAACCAACCATAAATCTGTCACCTGTTCTACAACCAGACAAACTTAATTATTCCCAAATTCCTATATGTTCATTAAAGTGATTTATAACTGGTTTTGTTCAATTAAAAACACCTGTGTAGAGACAGTCTGGCACCCAGGTGTGTTATCAAACTCTTCTCATCTTGATAAGATTTAACTAAGTTCAAGAATTACAGATTTATAACTTTTGGGAAAATGAACTTTCAATAACATCACCAGATGTTTTATATGTTTTACTATATGCATGTATTTTAACCGTTTTAATGAGGGCACAAGCAGACCTTTGTTTGACCCTGTCAAAAAACTTAACTTAATGTGCTGTACATAACTTTAATTATTTCTAAACCACCTGTTTTCTTATCTTTATCTGTCTGATTTATATGCATTTCAGACTTGAGACAATTCTAAATAACTTGAATCTATTCTAATGAACTTTCACCCAGTAGACTATCTTAATACATTTTCGAGAACATCTGTGTACAAATACTTGTCATAAAGCAGAGGTCATTTAAAGTTCAACACTTAAAAATGAAGACTTTCTAAATCTGGAAAACACAGTATACATTATTGAAGATCAATAATTGTTGCTTTACTTATTGAATAATAATATTGATAAAACCACTACTATATAATAATAATAATAATAATAATGATAATAATAATCAATAAAATATATGCAAATCAATATGAATAATATGAAATACATTGGCTAATATGAGATTCTACAACACCCCAAGTGGTTGTTGAATGAAACAAAATCAGTGGCATCACTAGGGTTGGTGTCAACCCCCCAGTAAGGCACTGAGCAGGCTAGCGCATCAGTGAGGCTCTCCCCCCATTTTTGTTCTCAGTGACCCAAATCTTGTCCTAATACTGTCCTTAGTCACCCCCAAAATTATCCTTAGTGACCTATTTACTGTCCTCATGCCCTTATTTGTGTCCTCAAACCACTATTACTGTCCTTAAGCCCCTACAAAAATGTCCCCAGTTCCAACCCCCCTAATGTCATCAATGACCCAATGACTTTCCTTAGTCCCCCCAATAATGTCCTTAGTGACCCCATTACTGTCCTCACCCTCTTATTAATGTCCTTAGTAACTCCATTACTGTCCCCATCCCACCAGAAAAAAATGACAGCAGTGCCGAGGCTTGGGTGTCACCCCTCTGGTGGATGTCATCTGGTTGCCACCTGTGTGCACTCCCATAGCGACGTCACTGAATCAAATGCCTGTCTGACACTCATGCCTTTTAGACTATGTCAGGTTACTGTTCAGGTGTGCTCACAGTATAATTATAACTGGCATGGGGTTTGTTTGTACCTTGTAATATAGCTGATAACTGCTGTGGAACTTCTTCCTTCGTTGCTGCTGTATTGTCCTTCTGCAGTGTGGACAGGGCTAAACTGAATATTCATTAATACAAAAGTGCAGCATCCATTTTATTTTTAAGAAAACCACTTTGCAGTGCTCTTCTAAGGAGTGTCTCCAGTACAGGGGCAGCCCTTTTGGCTGGAACTGGGTCAGTCCTGGAAGGACAGTGATTGGCTGCTGCAACAAAGCAAGGAGAAGAGGGCCTGCAGTCTGCTGAGAGGGAGAGATAGGTCTTAAATGAGATAGTGTGAGAAAAAAAAGACTGGACTACTGGCTAAATGAAAGGACTGGACTGCTGACCACAATCAACTAAGACTGCAGAGAGTCTGCTGATTGCACAGGACCTTGCCTCAGAGATGGGAACTTTCTCCCTGGGAAGGTGTGAAGTGTGATTTGGATGTCTGGTGAGATCAGATTGCACTACGGAGCATTCCCACCACTGGTAAGGAAGCAAAAGACTGTCTCAGCAGGATTGAAAGAGAGAAATTATAGCAACTCCTATCCCTGTCTGTGGACTTGAACTGAATAAGAGCACATGTCTGGAGACCCAGAAGAGGGTGCTCTGGGTCCAGTGAGAGACTGACATTGGCAAGTTATTCTGTCTGCTGGGAATGGTTGGGCTTTCTTCAAGGGCCCCAACATTGCTGGCCAATGTTTTTTTTTTATCATTTACTGGCTAGTGGGATAAAATTGGGACTATAACATATATACTAATAACAGGTTAGAAGCAGGCCCGGACTGGCCATAGGGCAGACTGGGCATTTGCCTGGAGGGCCGCCTGTTGATGGTCAGGCCGCACAGCGGGAGGTAAGCGGCGACCGTGGCCTGGACAGGGTCAACGCAGGCCATGGCCGCCGCTCGCCTACCGCTATGCGGCCGTGCCTGTGCCTTCTCTGGTGAAACTAGTGGCTGCATGTGCTGAGCTGTGTGTCTGTCACACACAGCTCAGCCTCACTGAGAGTTCTGCTCTCAGCCCCTCATTCCTCCTCCTCTGGGCCACTGTCAGGATGTCCCCCCCTCTCCCCCTTTCTCATGTCAGGCTTGTCGGCAGCACGGGATGGGAGAGAAGAAAGCTTCCTGCGTGTTCTTCTTCTCTCCCAATTGGCCACAGCGGAGGGCCAATCAGAAATAACTAGTTGGGCATCATTTGAAATGTAGTCCCAGAGACAGGATGCCCAATTGATCTCAGCAAGGAGACGGTTACAGTCCCCAGCATGCACTCTGCTGGGGGGGAAAAAGAGAAAACCCAGAGACAAGCAGGTACTACAGGAGACATGGAAAAAGAAAGAGGACTGTGCTGGGGGAAATAGCCCCAGCACCACCATATAGAGCCACGCTATACCCACACCACCAGAGAGAGAAAGAGAGCATCACGCTGTACCCACACCACCAGAGAGCCATGAGCGCAACGCTGTATCCACACCATCAGAGAGAGCCATGAGCGCCACGCTGTATCTGCACCACCAAAGAGAGCCACGCTGAACCGTACCACCAGAAAGAGGCACGCTGTTCTGCGCCACCAGAAAGAGAGCACCATGCTGTCCAGGACCACTAGAGAGCAGGTCAGTGTCACTGGGCAGTGTGGGCACAATATGAGACAGACAGTACTAGCATTGTATGGCCACAATAGGACTGGGACACTGTAATCATTACAGTGCAGTCCCCTATATCACAGTGTCTCTACACATTATAGTGTGGAGGACTGACACCAGCCACCCCCGCGAATGTCTAACGACATCTCTCCCCCCCAGTCCCTGGAAAAGTCGGCTGCTCAGTCTAAAATGCCCAGGCCTATTTTTTGTCCCAGTCCAGGCCTGGTTAGAAGCCTCTTTATATACTGTTGCTAGGTAAAAGTAATTCAGTTCTTTTAGTTACTGATAGTCAGAATACTGTAGATGATCACCCATAATACTGTAGATGATTACCCATATCTCTCAGAGTAATGTTATTGTCTTCATAAGTAGACTTGCTAAACTTCTCTTCATTTAGATTACACTTGGCCTAATATGTTCTTTGAAATATACTAGGGTGTGTCAGTAAGTGCTGGGTGTCAGGAAACCAATTCAGCTGATACTCAGTCCTGCGCAGCTAATGCTCGTGCACATGTTCTAGCATACAGACGAGCTCAGGTAAGTGCTCTGACTTCACCTTTGTCGGTATGCTGGGGCAGCACAAGCCTGTAGTTAGGAGTAGGGACGTAGGAAAAACCTTGCACATGTATGGTGGACTTTGCATGCAAAATTAACATTTCAGTCAGCAATAAAGTTGATTAAAAAAAAATATATATTTGATACACTTTTATTATTATTTAAAAAAATAAATTGCCCCGTCTGCTTGTGCTTGCCCAGAAATGCATGCTCCAATCACTTACACAGGGGCACCACCCCCCCTAATCTACATGCAGGGCAGCGGACACATGGATTCCAATGGGGTTGTTTTTTTTTTTTCTTAGATGCACGTGATTAGAGCCAGAGGCTCTAGTTGGCTTAAAAAAGGGTGGACTTGGGGCACAGTGCACTATGCCCCTAGCCCACCCAGTTGTGTGACAATAGTAAATCAACAGTCAATACTTTCTTCCTGAGTCTCCGCTCGGCAAATCAGAAAGCAGGTCCTGAGACCCGTTAGCCGAGAGGAGAAGCAATCCTATTGGCTAAGGAAAAGGGGGAGGTGACACAGAGGAAGCCCTCACCGGTCAACATATATCAAATCCTCAATCCCTTTAGAGAGGCGACTAGCCACAATCTTAGCAAAAATGTTTGCATTGACATTCAGAAGGAAGATTGGCCGATATAAAGCACAATCCTGCAGGTACTTACCCAGCTTGGGAACCTGCGCAATAAAAAGACCCCTCCATAAATTCAGGTAGCGACGCCAATGGCTAATTACTTGCAAGGCTGTTCACATTAGTGGAGAGTCTGGGCACAAATACAAGTGAGTGCAATACTTTGTTACAGTCTCAGAAACAGTTTTAGGTCTCTTCATTTGCTTTGTATAGTAGACTCTGATTCTTGGTTCCTTTCAGAATTCTGAGATTTGCTCAAGGCCAGGAAACAGCTCCTGATATATAGAGGCTCTCCCACTAAGCAAAAGCAGAAGGGTCCGTTTCTGTTTTTTCAGTGAGCTGTGAGGGGGGGAGTAGTAAAAGTTTGGAGCCATTTAGAAGCAAAGCTGTTCACTTAGATGGCCATTGGCTTTGGCAACCAGAACACATGACCCCTCAAAATATTGTTTCTTCATCTCACTTCAGGTTTATTTTAATACATTTGATTATATATTTTTGTGCATATAAAAAGGGAACTGTGATGGGCACCTTTTCATACCCATCTATGTGAAAATTGATATTTTTGGAGCAAAGGGTCACTTAAATTCCAACTTAGTGGTTCTAAAGACCATGCAGATAACGCCTTGAGGTAAAATACTTTGAAGGTAAAAAACTCCCATGATCAGCTCCCCCAGCCGCTCTTAAATGCCTGGCTCCTCTTGATTCAGCACTGTGCCCATCAGCAGTGCTCTTCTCTCACTCTTCACACAGTACACAGGTGCAGCAGTGAGAACCATTGGCTCCTGATGCAGCTAATCGAATCCTGTGAGGAGAGTGTGGGGGGCAGGGCTGAGCCACACTATGTGTCTATGGTTGCACACAGACCAGCTTAGGAGCATGAAAACCGCTTGCTATGAGGGCACTCAGACTAGGAGGAGTGGACAGCAGTGATGGGGGGACCCCAGAAGAGGTGGTAAGGGGCTGCACAGAGCAGGTAAGCATAAACTTTTTAAATCACTTTAAAATAAACACCCTTTACAAAAAACAAACATGTCATACTTACCTCCTCTGTGCAAGTGTTTTGTACAGAGTGGCCCACAGAGATCCACTTTCCATGCGGGCACCTGTGTGAGCACATCCTGAGTCCTGCTGCTGCATCCAATGACAGACAGCAGAACTCGGCCCTGCCCCCCCAACTCCCATGTCACTGGATTTGATTGAAAGCAGCAGGAGCCAATGGTTCCTGTTTCTATCAATCTATCCAATGGGGACCAAAGACAGTGGCTGAAGCTGTTGGAACAAAACAGGGTCAAGTAAAAAAAAAAAAAAAAAAAAAAAAAACCAACCACACACACACACACACACACACCTTTGCAACCACTTTAGTCCGATGTGACTTACCGAGAACATTCTAGAATAAGCCATCATGTCAAGCTCATGAAACCACCAAGGGTTTTTTTTTTAATTAACCGCTTCCCAACCAGCGCACACTGATAAGTTGGCAGAATGGCGCTGGTGGGCAAAAGGGCGCACAGGCACGTCCCCTTTAAGAAGCGGCGCTACCTGCAGCACGCGCCTTCTGCATTCTTCGTGACCATTGGTCCCACAGACTCGATGTCTGCCGGGTACCTGCGATCATGTCACGGAGAGGTAGAACAGGGAGATGCTTTTGTAAACAAATCATTTCCCCTTTCTGCCTAGTGACAGGACAGATCACTGCTGTCATCGGGAGCCGCGATCACTGTCGTGTGTTGTAGCCCCTCCCCACCAGTTAGAATCACTCCCTAGGACACACTTAACCCCTTCATTGCCCCCTGGTGGTTAACCCCTTTCACTGCCATCTACACAGTAATCAATGCATTTTTTATATCACTGATCGCTGTATGACAACGGTCCCAAAAGTGTCAAAGATGTCTGATGAGTCCACCATAATGTCCCTGTCCTGATAAAAATCAGGAGTCGCCGCTTTTACTTATAAAAAATAAAAAAATACCATAAAAAACTATTTTGTAGACGCTATAACTTTTGCTCAAACCAAGTCAATATATGCTTGTGATTTTTTTTTTACCAAAAATATGTAGAATACATATTGGCCTAAACTGAGGGAAAATATATTAGTTTATATATAATTTTTGGGTGATATTTATTATAGTAAAAATGCATTTTTCAAAATTGACGCTCTGTTTATAGCGCAAAAAATAAAAACCAGAGGTGATCAAATGCCACCAAAATAAAGCTCTATTTGTGGGGAAAAAAAAAACAAAAAAAAAACAAAAAAAAAAAAAACACAATTTTGTTTGTGTACAACGTCACACGACTGTGCAATTGTCAGTTAAAGCGACGCAGTGCCGAATCGCAAAAAGTGCTCTGGTCAGGAAGGGGGTAAATCCTTGGGGGGCTGAAGTGGTTAAGTGTCCCAAAGAGATACATTCTAGGGCCAAAACTCCATTGGGACAGTTAAAGTTTTAGAAATTGTTGCAAAACCCTTTCGGTTTAACCAAAAATGCACCCACAGCCGAACATTACTATTACAGCACAAACCTTTAATATACATTCCTATCCTATGTACAGAAAGAAGACAAACATGGTATTTTAACAAAGTAACAATTTTATTACCAGATACAATACATGATTTTGTAATATTGAAATACATTTAGATAAACATTGGAGCCCCTTACCAAAAGACCCTTGCCAGGAAAATAGGTGGATATGCCTGATAACCCCCAACCACCAGTGTCAGAACCCAAGATGTCCATCTTACAATTGCATACAGAAAAAGTATATCTAGTGGTACTTGGTCACATTCAAACATTCATTTATACAACTTTGCTGAATTATTTAGGATGTATATGTTCAAAATCCTCAGGATTCCATTGACAAATTTCTTTGAAAACAACTTTTATTAGTTTGTCTTAATTGTCCTCTAAAGATTTTATGCAAAGTTGCGGACATTGCCCGTTATGTCTAGGACATCTCCCTCTTGTTACTCCTCCAAACACATTGTTGTATTTGGACTCTGATCTCCCCCATGTTGCTCTCCACATTTTTCTTTGCTATGTCCAGCAATTCATTCATCATAGAGGTGTCATAGGAAGGAACACGTGCAGCATACTTCTTGCTTAGTCTGTATAGGTTTAAAGCCTCTGAAAGAAACGAGTATCAGATTGTGTAATGAAATAAAGAACAATGAAAATATCAATAAGATTTTTATAAAACAACTTCTCCGGTATCTTTCAAAACAGGCCTGCATATAGTTTGACAACCTTATGTTTTTATAAAATATTTATAGTTTATTCACAAGAAAGCCTACATTTCTGTGCTTTAATTCAGTTCATGTCAAAAAGGTAACAAAAATAGAATGTTGCAATAGTAACCATGACGACAATGCATTTCAGGAGTGTCCCCCTTCATCAAGGCTTGATAAAGGGGGGTACACACCTGAAACACGTTGTCAGTCACTGATAAGACACCAAGCTGTTCTGTGTCATCCGGCAGCTCTGCATTTTTTCTCCTAGTAGCCATTGGCTTCCATTCACTATGAGCAAAGCTGATCCATCCAGTCCATCCCAAGCGGAGAGTGTGATCCTCTCAATCTTTATCCTGTCCTACATCTCCTGCCTGTGCAAATTGGTGGCCACTCTGTACTCCATTATCCTGCACTGACAGGTGTGGGGGCATGGGCTGCTCTATCCTGGATCATTGCCGATTGGCACATGAAATACCAACTTATACACAGACTTCTTTACTTCATGGTCTCCAGATACCGCTGATATGCCCCTTATACAAGGATGGACAAAACTCACCCCTGTTCAGTTCACAGCAGAACTACTGTACAGGGAAAATGTTCTAACCTGAACGGCAAACCCCATTGAAGTCTATGGGAGCCAAACAGGAAAAATCAAATAGGCAAGTAATTGGCCATAAAAGGGGTTATAGGGGGGTCATCAATACAAGTTTTTTTTTTTTCAGGAGCAGTGATTTTAATGCTTAACGTGCAATAAAAAAAAAAAAAAAAAAAAAAAAAAAAGCATTAAATAGTGCCTGGGGGGTCCAATAAATGTGCCTATAAAGTGGCGCAACTGTAGCATACTTAAAACATGCTGCAGCAAAAAATTATTTTTTTTTATTTTTTATTTTTTAAATAAAAGGGAAGAAGGACACACACGCGTCAAATACCATTTAAAAATGACTCGCAGTTACAATTGGCCGCACCCGGCTATTAAAGAAAAAAAAAAAAAAAAAAAAGCGTGGGGTCCCCCTAGATGTACCTGATACTGATTAACATAAGGGGGCCCCCAGATTCTGCCCCCCCTTGTTGTGCTGACAGCCCAATACAAAAAGACTTTTGTTGTCTGAGATGCAATCATCAATAGGAGGTGTCACCCATCAGTAGGGCAAGTACAGACCTACAAGGGGGTGGGGGGGTTACATTTTCTGCTAGCCTGATTGGAGGAGATATCACTGCCCCACATCATCCAATCAGAATGTTTTGCAAGAATGCCAAAAAGATCTCTAAATGATGAATGTGCCGAGTGGCCAATCTTAATTTCAGGATGCAACAGGGCAGCCTCTCGGCATGGGACAAAGGAGCTAGCAGTGATCATAGTAGTAGCAGCCGCTGGTGCTCAATAATGTTCTTTGGGGGAAAAGACACAGCCAGACACAAATCCTCCCCCCCAACACTTGCCACTTACCCCTGTTGCTCAATCACTGCATCACTCACCTGTTGCTTGCCAGGCCCCTTTGCCAGCCCCACACTTACCCCATCCAGGTTGCAGCTCCCCCCCTACATCTCTTCCAGAGTCCAATCAGGTGTCTCCTCCCAGCCAATCAGGACTTATGACTCCAGTCCAATTGGGTCTCGGGACCCATTAGATTGGCCGGATGGAGAAACGGGAAGAAATCTCAATATCTCCACACTTTTTGAAGCCAATAAGAGCCTCAGGCTCTAATCATATGCAAAAAAACCCCACACACATTGGAATCCATGTGTCTGGTGCCCTGCATGTAGATTAGGGGCCAGGCGCATAGATTGGGGGGATGGCGCTCCAGCAGGTGTGGCCGCCACTGGTAGTAGTGGTGTCTACTACAGTGATTTCCAGGTTCTAAAGCGACGGGTATGACATATACAGAATTGCATTGGTCCAAGCTGGAACTATGTAAGAATATCCATACCTGGAATGCAGCCTATAGCATCCACCAAGCTCATAATACAGAGAGAGACAACTCCATGAATACACAAGTCTTATTACAGGACTTTACTCTGTAAACTCACCTCCACAAGTCTGGTTGTTGAACAGAGGAAAGTGCATCACATCGGGCGTCTCATATCCATCTCCTTCAAAGACATAGCAGCTTTTAGTTGGAGGGAACTCATAACATTCTTTGGTACTTACTGGAAAGGGAATCCGGTGATCCTCACAGTAATCAGCTGTTCTTTTCAAAGTCTAGTTAAAAGGAAAAAAAAACAAAAAAACACTGTACTCAAAAAGCAAATGGAACAAGCCTAGTCCAGTTCATCGAAATTCAGTGAACCCCATTGAACTCTTTTGGGAGACTATGCTCTACAGCCGTGGCCAAGAAAACTTTTGAGATTGACAACTACATTTTCAAAGTTTGTTGCCTCAGTTTTTATAATGGCAATTTGCAATCTCCAGAATGTTCTAAAGAGCGATCAGATAAATTGCAATTAATTGCAAAGTTCCTCTATGAAAATGAACTAAACACTTCAACTGCATTTGTGAAGGCAGGTCCGTCTTTAATATTGATTGGACCCTGGGCAAACATTTTCTTGAGCCCCCCTCCATGCAATTTCTCTCTCCACCTGCTCTGAGACATACAATAGTTAGACGCCGTTTACTGAATCAGATCAGGCAGTGATTGGTTGCCAGAGGTTACAGTGTATCATTACCGCTCACTGATTGGTTGCTAGAGGTTACTGCATATCCTTACCACTCAATGATTGGTTGCAATAGGTTAGTGCAAATCATTACTGCTCACTGATTGGTTACTAAAGTGTATAGCACATGTCCTCACTGCCTGCACACCATAGACTGGGGAGGTGAGGGGACCCATCAATAGGCAAAAACTCCTAGGAATCCTGGGATAAATGGCAATGCTGGGGTAGGGGGGCCATCAGTGGCAATGCTGGGGGGTTGATGGGATCAGTGGTGGGGGTGGGATTAGTTAGGAGGCAGGACACTGTGGCAAATTCTGAATAATGTAGAACAAAGCTGGAAATCTTTGGCAAGTATATAGTGGGCAATTCTACACTGACCACCAATGTGAGGGGCAATGTGCACTGATCACCATGTAATAGGGGATTATATGCCATCCACCAATATAAAGAGGTATTTCTACACTGACACCAATGCAATAGGAGCATTTACACCAACCACCAGTGTAAGGAGGGATATACAATGACCTCCATGTAAGGTGACACTTCTGCACCGACCACTAATGTTAGGCGGGCTTTACACTGGCCATAAGCATAAAGGGCAATTCTGCCCTTACCAATGTAAAAGGAAATGTACACTGATCACCAATGTTATTTACACTGACAACCAATATAATGGGGGATTTTACATCAAAACCCATTAAGGGGGATTTCAACACTGGCCACCAATTGAAAGGGGCTTCTACGTGGACTAACAATTTAAAGGATGATTTAAAAAACTGACCACAAATGCAAGTTTGGATTTTACCGATTAACAATATGAAGAGGAGTTTCTACAGTAACCACTAATGTAATGGGGATTTACACTGACCACTAATGTAATAAGAGCATTCACAGTAACCAAAGTGAGGGATTTACACTGACCACCAATTTAAGGAGGACCTTCACACTGGCTACTAGTGTGAATGAAAGGATTGCATAGTGTTGGGAATCCATGCAAAATAGCTTTCCTGATACCACAGAAATGTGCTGCCCTTTAGCAGATACACAGCAGTTCCATTAATTGTTAATGATGCCCTCACACATCGGCTGAGATGTGTGTATTCACATGCACAAAAATTCCAAAAAGGGTTCAACACCGAATGACAATTCTCAAACAAATAAATCTGGAGAATGGCGAGTTGCATCGAATGACCATAAAATGTGGTTACCTCGAATGGATCTCCAAGACTGAAGTCAAAAGATAAAATCAGATCTACTTTGCGATGAGGAGACAACACTAACGGGTACGGAGTATTAATTTCCAAACCGGCATCGACCAGATGGATGCGATCTTTATTAGGGAGGTCGCTGTTTTTTGGGATTTTATCTGGAATAAAATCAATAAAATTACACACACAAAAAAAAAAAAAAAAAAAAAAAAAAAACAAAAAAACCACCCCCACACACCTTTACAAATATTTTCAGAAAATAAATTCTCAGGTGCCCGGCCTCCAGAATAGAACAGGTAAAACTGTATACTTAACTCACACAAACCTTGTGAATGTCAGTTGCAAGTTTTTCAAAATGTACAAATTTTATTTAAGTGTCAAACAAGTTTTTAATGCAGAAGAGGAGTCCATCTATAATAAAACCTGTGTGAATAGGACAAAAAACATTGGCACAATTAGGATGAAAAATTCCCTCACTTCCTCTATTGTGTGGTTCCTGTATCAGCGCCATCTAGTTTTCACAATACATTTTGGTTTGCTGACCGAGATATTTCTTGGGGGAAAAAAAAAATAAAAAATTCAGATTATTGGAATTTCAAAAATCTGAAAAAGAAAAAAAGAATCAGTAAAATTCAAAATAACTATTAAATTATAGGTATTGGAATGTCCTTTCAAATTTGTCTGTTTGTGAACTTAATGAATACAAATTTATCTGAAGTTACAAATTCTCTCAATTAACGAAATGCCGCATCTAAACAAGGGGAAATTATTAATAATATTATTGTTACATTAGTTTAGATAAGTTGGGAATTATCTGAAATAACAAATGCCTTAACGAATATGAATTTATCTGAAGTTACAAATTATCCGAAATAAGGAATGCCACATCTAAACAAAAAGGGAACAAATACTAAAAAGGTTTTATTAATTGTTAGAACGTAACGTTACATTAGTTTAGATAGGAATTATCTGAAAATAACAAATGCCGTATCCAAACTAATGGAAGGCAACGGTCTAACAATAAAATTTTTAGTATTATTAATTTGTTCCCTTTGTTTAGATGCGGCATTCGTTATTTCAAATAATTTTTATTCATTACGTTCACAGACAAAGTTTGAAGAGAAATTCCAAAACCTATAAATTAGTAATTTCAGATTTTTGAATTTTCAGAATTTTAATTCTTTTGAATGTTCAGATTTTCAAGTTTTTAAATTTCCTAATTTCTGGAAATTTTCAAACTAAACGCATTTCATGTGTCCAATTTTCATCCTGTGTATGTGAAGATTTGTCATATCAGCACAGTGGTGACGTGGGTAGCACTCTTGCCTAGCAGTAAGAAGGGTCGCTGGTTCGAATCCCAACCACGACACTACCTGCCTGGAGTTTGCATGTTCTCCCTGTGCCTTTGTGGGTTTCCTCCTGGTACTCCGGTTTCCTCCCAAACTCCAAAGACATGCTGGTAGGTAAATTGGCTTCTGTCTAAATTGGCCCTAGTATATGAATGTGAGTTAGGGACCTTAGATTGTAAGCTCCTTGAGGGTAGGGACTGATGTGAATGTACAATGTATATGTAAAGTGCAAGAATAATAATCACAGAGTGAAGCTTTTATACATAGACCCTTTAGTCTCTTGCATAAAAATATTCTTAACTGCTTGTTTGTACACACACACACACATTTCTACACCTGCCGAGAGGATCTTAGCCTGGCCAATCAAGATGGCTGAAAATCCAGAACCCAGTAGGAGCCGGTCAATGAGATCAGCAGCCAGTGTGGGAGCTCCTGGATACCACACCTCTGGAGTGGAAATTACATGTCAGATTTTTGTCTCGACTTTGGCTCCCAGTTTTAAAGCTGCCTTGTACCCAGAGAAGCAACTTGCTTGAGGGCATATTCATTTTATACATCCTTGGCTGGGTGCCTCTTGGGTAGGACGACTTTTACAGGGAGTTGCATTTTTTTTCTGTTCACCCCAATTGTCTTTTTGGAAATCTTTCCTTGTTCTTAGCAATAGGCTTTTTTTTCTGCAGCCTTCCACACATATTTATGATCATTCTACCATGTGAACAAGTTATCCACATGCTCAGGTAGGGTTTGACATTATGGTAATTAATAAGAGCAATACAAAGGGTACACTTTTCATGAGCGTGGCCCATTTAATTATTGTTGCTGCCCAGCACGCTCCAGTTCACTCTACAAAGTCTTGAAGAGCATCTTCATGTCATGGTATAGAGAACAACGGCTCTTCCAGCCCCCATAGCTCCTGCCATAGATCTAGTTCTCATAAGCAGAGATACTCCTCCCCTGAGCACTCATTGCAACCAAGAGGCAAGAAATGCTGGGCCTGCGGTACTAATCCTTTACCAGATAAGCTCCTGTAAACTGCTTCCAGAACCTCTTTAGGGACAGACTTTGAGCGTCAACAAATGTCCCTCAAAAAAAAAAAAAAAAAAAAAAAAAAAAGGTAGTTGCTGTTGAAACGCTCTACTCAAAGTTAACACAGCCACTTCAAAACATTCTAGACATAGGTCCAGTGACTAGTTCAGAGCATCTCATGAAACTCCTTTAACCAAGGAGTTTCCAGTCACCTCTCCTAAAGACATGTTCTACAGAGGGTTCATTTGACCAACATGTCCACCCCTACTACACATTCAGCCCTTCCTGATACAGAGGAGAATCAGTTTGATTCCTTGGAGTTGAAACAGGACTTTTCAGGCTTTGAATTTGATGGCTCAGCCATACATTAAAGCAATGAAGCAGGCCCTGGAGTGGAGGAGCCAGAACCCCTACCCACAACATTAAAAACCTAATTTCCATTCTTGAAAAAGTAGTCCTCTTTCCTTTTGATGGAAAATAAAGATTTCACTCCTGATGATTGGCAGAAGGGGGATAAGAAGTCAACTGAGTAATTGTATCCTGTAGCAGAAGAGGAGGTTTCCTCCCTGGATAACACCACAGTAGTGGATGGGGTGGTCATTAGACTGACTAGAAATGTTACACTCCCGATGGAGGATTTAATGTTCTTTCAAGCTGTCCTGGATAGGAGGATTGAGATAAATCTATGAATGTCATACCAGGCACCTGTAAATCAACTATTGCTTTGACTTTGGTAGCCAATGTGATGAAGGTATGAACACAGAATTTGCCATCTCCCAGGATCTGCCCAAGTATCAGGTCACTCATGCCTTAGATGAGCACAAGTTATGGCGTACTTCAAGAGAGGCAGTGATAGACGGCTTGCACCAAATGTCATTTTTAAAGGAAAAAATCTCATTTAAAACTGCTTGCGGGTTTAATGTCATGTCGGGTCATGGCAATATGGATGAAAATCAGTGAGACAAACGGCATGGGTACCCCCCAGTCCATTACCAGGCCCTTTGGGTCTTGTATGGATATTAAGGGGAACCCCGCACCCAAATTAAAATAAGGAAAGGTGTGGGGCCACCAGGCCCTATATACTCTGAACAGCAGTATACAGGCGGTGCAAACAAGACAGGGACTGTAGGTTTGTTGTTAAGTAGAATCTCTTTGTAATTTTGAACATTTTTAACGTGTTTAGCTCCAGCCAAAAAATCTTTTCTAAGCTTTTTGGAAAACATAGGGAAGGGTTATCACCCCTGTGACATTTGTTTTGCTGTCTTTCCTCCTCTTCAGAAGATTTCACCTCACTTTTTTAGAAGATAACAGGAACAGATCTAGCTGAACACTGAGCAGGACGCACTGCACTAAATGTAAATAGCAGGAAGGGATCTAGCTGAACACTGTGAGCAGGACGCACTGCACTAAATGTAAATAGCAGGAACGGATCTAGCTGAACACTGTGAGCAGGACGCACTGCACTAAATGTAAATAGTCTAGAAGATAACAGGAACGGATCTAGCTGAACACTGAGCAGGACGCACTGCACTAAATGTAAATAGCAGGAACGGATCTAGCTGAACACTGAGCAGGACGCACTGCACTAAATGTAAATAGTCTAGAAGATAACAGGAACGGATCTAGCTGAACACTGAGCAGGACGCACTGCACTAAATGTAAATAGTCTAGATAGAAGATAACAGGAACGGATCTAGCTAAACTGAATACAGTGTGTATATATATATATATATATATATATATATATATATATATATATATATATATATATATATATACATACACACACAATACACTGTAAGTGCAGCTAACTGACTGACTGTTCTGCCTAATCTATCTAACTCAAATCAAATGACACTGTCTCTATCTCTCAGCACACCGGAACACACACTACACAGGGCCGCCGTGCAGGCGGCCTTATATAGTGTGGGGTGTGTACTAAATCCCCTGAGCCATAATTGGCCAAAGCCACCCTGGCTTTGGCCAATTACAGCTCTCTACTGACGGCGCTGTGATTGGCCAAGCATGCGGGTCATAGTGCATGCTTGGCCAATCATCAGCCAGCAATGCACTGCGATGCCGCAGTGAATTATGGGCCATGACGCGCCACACGAATTTAGCGCGAACGGCCCATATCGTTCGCAATTCGACGAACGATCGAACAGCCGATGTTCGAGTCGAACATGGGTTCGACTCGAACACGAAGCTCATCCCTAGTGGCCACCATTTTGGTAGCACTGCCTTAACCCTCTTAGCCATGGAGTTCACCAGAGCTTCATAGGTTGCCACTGGAGTCCTTTTCTACTCATCCATGACGGAACTGGTGGATGTTAGAGACCTTGCTCTCCTCCATTTTCCGTTTGAGGATGCCACACAGATGCTCAATAGGGTTCAGGTCTGGAGACACACTTGACCAGTCCATCACCTTTATCCTCAGCTTTTTCAGCAAGGCAGTGGTCATCTTGGAGGTGTGTTTGGGGTTGTCAAGTTGAATACTGCCCTGCAGCCCAGTCTCTAAGGGAGGGGTTCATGAACTGCTTCAGTATGTCACAGTACATGTTGGAATTCATGATTGCCTTAATGAACTGTAGCTCCCCAGTGCCGGCAGCACTCGTGCAGCCCCAGACCATGACACTCTCACCACCAAGCTTGACTGGCAAGACACCCACTTGTCTTTGTACGCCTCACCTGGTTGCTGCCACACACGCTTGAAACCATCTGAACCAAATAAGTTTACCTTGGTCTCAGACCACAGGACATGGTTCCAGTAATCCATGTCCTTAGTCTGCAGCATACTGTTTGCAGGCTCTTGTGCATCATCTTTAGAAGAGGCTTCCTTCTGGGACGACAGCCATGCAGACCAATTTGATGCAGTGTGTGGCGTATGGTCTGAGCACTGACAGTCTGACCCCCCCCCCCCAACCCCTTCAACCTCTGCAGCAATGCTGGCGGCACTCATACGTCCATTTCCAAAAGACAACATCTCTATACGAAACTGAGCACATACACTCAACTTCTTTGGTCGACCATGGTGAGGTCTGTTCTGAGTGGAACCTGTCCTGTTAAACCGCTGTATGGTTTTAGCCACCAGCTGCAGCTTAGTTTCAGGGTCTTGGCAATCGTATAGCCTAGGCCATCTTTATGTAGAGCAAATTTTTTTTCAGATCCTCAAAAGGAGTTCTTTGCCATGAGTTGCCATGTTGAACTTCCAGTGACCAGTATGAGAGAGCAAGAGAGTGCGATCGATTCCAAATATAACACATCTGCTCCCCATTCACACCCAAGACCTTGTAACACTAAAGAGTCCCATAACACCAGGGAGGGAAAATGGCCAATTAGGCCCATTTTGGACATTTTCACTTAGGGGTGTATTCACTTTTGTTGCCAGCGGTTTAGACATTAATGGCTGTGTGTTGAGTTATTTTGAGGGGACAGCAAATTTACACTGTTATACAAGCTGTACACTGACATTGGATCGCCTGCATTACATACCTCGTATAAATTCAGACCAGGATATTTCTGGGACCCCTATGATAAAGTAAAACAAGATGCCATCAATATCACCAAAATATATAAATATATATATATATATATATATATATATATATATATATATATATATATATATATATATATATATATATATATATCTCAGACATTTTCCTGCAGAATTGTATTTCTGAAATAATGACACATGAAGATTGATGGGGGCGTGGTCTGGCCATGAATGTAAATGGCCACTAAACATGGAGCTCCGTCCAGGATCATCTCTCTCCAGCAATCTCCAAGCTTTGATAGCCCCCTCACACAGCGACACTGACAAAAATTAAATAAGGCACAACCTCCCACCACAACGCAACCCTGTACAACCAAAGAGGTTGATTGATTTCTTTCCTGGCTTTGGCAGAGAGGAAGCACAAGATGGTGGGGAGGACAGCATGGAGCATACCCCCTCTCCTGCAGACAATATCCCTCCTCTGCACCTGCCAGCTCCAGTATAGACCCACAAAGAGGAGCCCCAGATATCACAGAAGAGACCTGCAACCTCCCCTACAGCATCTTCTCTAAGGATCTCTAATGCCTCAAACCTTAATGCCAAAAGTATTGTGACACCCCCTCCAATACATTGGAGTCGGGTGTTCCAATCACCTCCATGGCCACAGGTGTATAAAATCAAGCACCTAGGCATGCAGATGGCTTCTACAAACATTTGTGAAAGAATGGGTCACTCTCAGGAGCTCAGTGAATTCAAGAGTAGAACCGTGATAGACTTTTTGCACAGGTGACAACCTATGAAATTTCCCTACTGCTAACTATTCAACGGTCAACTGTTAGTGGCATTATAAACACAGTGGTGTAATGGATGTGAAGAGAATCATGAAACATCTATTCCAATGTATATATGAGTACATGTTTTATATGCCTGACATACCAGCTTCAGTTTATCAGCCTTAAAACATATTCATTCAGATATTTTGTAAAGCTCACCCTTCCCTTCCTTAGGAACTGGACTGCAACAGTTCACAGAAGTTTGCGCCTGCTTCTGAGAACACATTCAAAATATAACACCAACAGTTTAAAAAAAGAAGAAGAATATGGGGGGCGTGGCTAGCCGGCGCGGTGTATGGACGCTCACTGAAAGAGCTCCTCTCTGCCAAGGGCCATTAGACACTCAAACAGCGACTTACAGCCTAGAAATTCTACTGCCACCAAAGCGGTTCAGCTGGGGGAACATCAAGGATGACATCCAGGAAAAGAAAAGAGGATATTTACCCCAACAAGCTGCCAGATTACTTCATGTGGCAGCGGCGGTCTCCTGAGCAAGATGGCGGCGGCAAGCAGGGGAAAGGCACACAAGGCTCTCACACACAGAACGGCGCTGCACAGGGGAGAAGATCAAGCAGAGCTTACAATTCACCCACCGCTGAGCAGTACTCCCTGCCTCCATCAGCCTCATCCAGCCCAGCCAAAAGCAAGCCAAAGTTGGATCACACAGGAGGATGATGAAGAGGTAAGCTTGCACTCATCTCAGGATGATACCAGAGAACTACAAGACTCCATAACTGACTTCCCCACCGCTAATACACCAATAAATGGACACTACACTTAAAGATATGTTGATATCTCTCAGATCCACATTGCATGCTGACATTCAATCACTGACTAGACAATTTAAGTCTGAAATATCATCAGTGAACAAGAGAATCTCACATGTTGAAACAAAGATGGGTGAATTCGCTTGTACCTTCAATGATCTAGTTGATGCCCATAATGACAGATGACGACATGATGCAACTGAAACTAAAATTAGCAAATTTAGAAGATAGGTCCAGGAGAAACAACGTTAAAATACGTGGGATACCTGAATCAGTTAAAATCCTGACCTGAAAAATCACTTTATACAAATGCTGAAATCTGCCCTTCCAGAAGTTCCCCATGATGAACTAGTAGTGGATCGTATCCACAGATTGCCTAAGCCTAAACATGTAGCAGCCCACCTTCCCAAGGACACTATTGTCAGAATACATTATCATGTCAAAGATCAGTTTATGGCAGCAACAAGAAACCGTGATTCCCTTCCAGAGGAGTTCCAAGAACTTTCCTTTTATGCTGACCTGCCAGCCTTCACCATGCAACAGAGGCGTCAACTAGCATCCAATCACGAAGCCACTGAATAACCACCATATCACTTATCGGTGGATATACCCAGCAAAACTCATGATAACAAGAGAGGGAACTACACATGTGATCTCTAACATCAAAGATGGCCTCCGCCTCCTGCGAGATTGGCAAATCATTCTCCCTGATGCAGACGACCAAGTCAACCATGGCTAGAAAGAAAGATCCACAAACCAGATCTACTTCTAGGCAACCTCTACTGCTATTACATCCCTGATGGCCCCGGGGATTGCCACCTTTCATTTACCTGTTAAACACCCCTCGATTGAGCGGTTATTTCTACCGCACTGATTCTTTTAAGAATCAAGTTTTGTTTGTTGCTGTTAACTGTTCTCTTTTCTCCAAGAAGTTCCAAGAATAGGATCCATCCCTGTACAACCCAAGGAATCGCCTACTACATCACTTGAACAGAAACTCCACCTGCAGTATTTCATCTCAGCATATCTGCAACAACTACCACCTGAGAGTTCCCTAAACCGCAAGTCCCACCTTACGGACCACCACACTGCCAGCGTCTGATCATCGCCTGCCGGATCAGAATCGAGCCAATCATTGGCCTTAAGGTAGCCAGCATCTAAATAGTTGTCAAGCCTTATAACTAAGAACAGGAATCCACACCATGCCAATCAAAATTGTAAGCCTTTTACATTGAGGGATAAACAGCCCATACAAACGGCAAATGGCCTGGAAGGAAGCTAAAAGTCTTCACTGTGATGTGATATGCTTCCAGGAAACCCACTTTGCAGCAAATAAATCGCCTAACTTTCAAAATCGCCAGTTCCCGCACATTTTCCAAGCAAATTATACCAAAAAAAAAAAAAAAAAAAAAAAGTGTCGCCATAGCTATTAAAGATACTGTGCAATTCCAAAGTCTAGATATCCATTTGGACATTTCAGGCAGATTCATTATCTTAGTATGTGAGCTTAACGGCAAAAAATTCACCTTAGTGAACATATATCTTCCAAACTCCAAACAGCTATCTTTTCTAAAAAAAGTATGGAAAAAAGTCTCATCAATGCAACAAGGTCATACCATTTTGTGTGGAGACTTTAATGCTGTCCCCAACAGAGACCTAGATGTGTCCAGCCAGACCAAGCATTCAAGAAACAGATTGACTCTGAAAGATTTCATCTCATCTTCCGGTTTGTATGATGTGTGGAGGTGCCAACATTCCTCAGAAAAGGACCACTTTTTTTTCCAGCGTTCACCATACATATTCTCGCATAGATTTGTTTTTAGTAGATAAATTTATCCTACAACAGATTACTAAATCTGAACTGCATTGTATTACACGGTCGGACCATGCTCCGATATCGGTGGTCGTGGGGGATCGCTGTGCCGAGACCAGGGCTAACAGATGGCGCAATGACATTTTCACACTATCTCAACCGCAAAACCTAATGAAAATCGAAAAAGCAATTAAAGAATTTTTTGCCATCAACGCCCCCTCGGTCAGCGACCCCTTCACACTATGGAATGCACATAAAGTTTATGTAAGAGGTCTACTCATACAGATGAGTGCTAGAGCAAAAAAGACAAAGATTAGAAAAGCTCAACACTATTAGCTCAAATCCAACAGTTAGAAAACTTAAACAAACAACAAACCACACAAAATATAAGAGAAGCATTGTTTATGTCCAGGCAAGAATTGCGAACTCTCCTAATATCACGCCATAACCACCAATTGAGATCACTAAAAGCTCAGACATATAGATAGATACGGGAATAAAGCAGGAAAGTCCCTAGCCACACAATTAAAAGAAAAAAACTATTAAACAAAAAATCTCCTACCTCATTAACCCCAAATCCAACAAAAAAAAGTTAACAACTCACAAGAAATAGCCGATGCATTTAGCGATTACTATGAGAAACTATATAACCTTAAAAAAGGACCCAGATACTTTTCAGCCCAATGACACGGTGATTTCAGATTTTCTCAAGTCAATACATCTCCCTAAAATATCACCAGAAGATTTGGCATACATAAACCAACCATTTACGCTAAAAGAAACAAATGACGCCATCAAACGTCTCCCCCGTAACAAAGCCCCAGGCCCAGATGGTTATTCTTCAGAATATTATCAATTATTCTCTCCCACCCTAACCCCCCATTTACTACCTGTTTTTGAAGCTGCAACAACTACAGCAAAATTTCCACCAGAAATGCTTACAGCCACAATCATAACTCTCCCTAAACCAGGCAAAGAACCCAACCTTCCACAAAACTTTCGACCGATATCCTTATTAAATGTAGATGTCAAATTGCACGCTAAACTGATAGCAAACAGATTGTCACATATTTTACCCAATTTGATAAACTATGACCAGGTGGGATTTGTAATGGGTCGCCAAACCACAGATGCCACTAGAAGAATGTTAAATCTTCTTCATTTGGTAGAGGAGAACAAAGAGCCTTCTCTGCTTCTGGCCTTGGATGCAGAGAAGGCCTTTGATAGAGTGCATTGGGGGTACCTATCCAAGGTCATGGATAAGTTTGGTCTGGTCGGTCCATTGCAAAAATGGCATTTTATTCTTCACCCTCCGCATTTGTATATACTGAAGGCATGTTCTCCAAGCCATTTCTCATTACAAATGGAACAAGACAGGGGTGCCCTCTGTCCCCCATAATTTTCACCATGCTTGTGGAACCACTAGCGGAAAAAATAAGGTCCCATCCCTCTATACATGGTATCACATCACAAGAACACCACCACAAGATCTCATTATTTGCAGACGATGTTATTCTAGCCTTATCAAACCCAGACAAATTACTACCCACAGCAGATGTCCTTGCACAATTCAGTAAAATATCTTACTATAAAGTTAATGCATCTAAATCCAGCATATTAGGAATACATATAACTTGAAAACCACCTCAAAACACTCCCTACCATATCCATGGAAGAACGAATCAATCACTTACTTAGGTATTAAGCTCACCTACCCAGCTTCGAAAACATATACCATTAACTATACCCCACTTCTCTCCTCCCTACAGCCAGAACTATCTAGACTAGGGAAGCACCACTTGACGTGGTTAGGCCGATTAGCAGCGTACAAAATGCTCATCCTACCGAAACTAATATACATATTCAGAGTTCTACCAATACCAGCACCATTCTTTAGATCAAGGCAAAAACAATTATCTAACTTTGTATGGGCAGGGAAAAGACCAAGATGCTCCCCTGAAATACAAACTAAAAACAAAAACGGTGGGAGGCATGGGTCTACCAATTCTGAAAGACTATCACACAGCGGCAGTTCTGGGCCAACTTAAAAATTGGTTCTCTAACCCTATTACCAAACCATGGTGCCACTTGGAAACTGTACGTTTAAACAAGACATCACCATTATCTTTTCTAATTGCTACTAAAGCACATAAACAGAATAGAAGTCCCCTCCCACAAACAATGCAAGCGATACTACAATCTTGGGAAGAGATCAACATTACAGGGAATGAATTTTACCCTTCAACAATGATACCCATTTCCCTTGACACACTGCAATGGACAATTGCCAACATTAACCTTCGCAACTGGTATAAGGCAAACATACTAAATATAGTGGATATCATGTGTGGCAAGAGGCTGTTACCATTTAGCACAATACAACAGAAATTCAATCTCAATACTTCTGAATTCCTAACAAATACCCAGATTACTTCATACCTTCAAGAGGCTAGGGCCACACATGTGTCCATAGTAGAAAAAGTATGGACCTTCTTCCAATCCAAAAACCCCAATATAAAAAGGAATAAAAATGATCTACAATTATCTTCACTCTAAAGATGCTTTTACAAAAAATAACAAGATTTCCAAATGGGAAAAGGAATTAGGCAAAGTTCACAGATCTACAGTGGAAACAAGCGATTACTAATAAATCGCAAATTCTCCAGATGTGCCAATTATGAGGAACTAACACAAAAACTAATGTTAAGATGGTACTACACACCGTATATTACGGCAAAATTCTCTAGAGACAACTCAAATTTATGCTGGAGAGGGTGCGGACAGATAGGGACCCTAGCACATATGCTATGGTCATGCCTGGTAATCAAAAAATTTTGGTGGAAGGTCTATGATATGCTTTCTAAAATAACTAACAGCACGGTGGTCCCAAACATAGAACAAGCCATTCTAGGATTAAATATGGACCAATATAAACCAGAACATAGATGTATAGTAACACAAGTCTTACTGGCAGCAAGAATGGAATTGATATACAGGTGGAAATCTATTGATGTACCTACTGTTAGATATAAAAATTAAAATTAACACTATAATAGAATATGAAAAAATTATGGCATACAGGGATGGAGCCTTTTCAATGTTTAAATCTAACTGGTCCCCATGGAAACTTCTTCTCTTCTAATTATTTGTTTTAATTCTTTCGTTCAGCCATTCAAACTAGCTGTAGCTGGTAAGCTATGCAAAGTAATATATCTCAGTGATCCGAGACATACTGATTATTACTGGAATGTTTACTGGCTTACTAATACATTTTGGGGGGGTGATCCCTGTGTGAGCACAGCGTGTTCCCATTGGGGTGCCCGGGGATCTCCTCCCCCTTTATACAAGCTCTGTACTCCCTATTACATATCCACAATTATTCTTGGGACACGAGTAATTATTCTTATCTCAGATTCTTTAAGTTACGTTGAAAATGCTACAGATATACTTAACGTTATAATAAAATTTGTAATTAATATTTGCGATTGCTTTCTGTACAGTAAGTACAGGATTTTTTCAATATCTTCCTGTATGACTGCATTTTTCTGTATTCGTACTAAAATTCCTCAATAAAAACTATTTGAACAAAAAAAGAAGAAGAAGATGGCCACTTCCTCATGGATGTCCCAGCTAAAGCCAATATTTTGTCACTATATGTAGTTATACATTTGTGGTTTGCATGCGCCAGTCTTATCTGACTTATCTTAAACCTTAACGAAAAAAAATTGTATAAAAGTCTGGAAAAAGAGGAAATTAAAACAGTTTTTTATTCTGAACTGGTATCAGTGTAATCACCTCAGAGTGTGCATGCTTTATATTCAATAGTTTTTTCAGGGGTAGATATAATATCGGACTTTAGTTCTGCTCCAAAACAGTGGAAGCAACTGGGAATAGTGGCAATGAAGTGGTAGGCCACGTAAAATGATAGAGCGGGGTCAGCACATGCTGAAGTACACAATGCGCAGAAGTGGCCAACTGTCTGCAGCATCAATAGCTACAGACCTCCAAACTGTGTGACCTTCAGATTAGCACAACAGTGCATAGAGACCTTCATGGAATGGGTTTCCATGGCCGAGCAGCTACATCCAAGCCTTACATCACCAAGTGCAAAGCGTTGGATGCAGGGGTGTAAAGCATGCCGCCACTGAAGCAGTGGAGACGTGTTTTCTGGTGTGATGAATTACACTCCTCTGTCTGGCAATCCAATGGAGGTGTCTGGGTTTGGCAGTTGCCAAGAGGATGGTACTTGGCTGACTGCATTGTGCCAAGTGTAAACGGTGGGAGGTTGTCTTTCAGGGGTTGAGCTTGGCCTCTTAGTTCCAGTGAAGGGAGCTCTTAAGGCGTCAGCATACCAAGACATTTTGAACAATTTCATGCTCCCAACTTTGTGGGAACAGTTTGGGGATGACCCCTTTCTGTTCCAACACAACTGTGCACAAAGCAAGGTCCATAAAAGACATGGACGAGCGAGTTTGGGGTGGAGGAACTTGACTGGCCTGCACAGAGTCCTGACCTCAGCCCGATCAAACTTTGGGATGAATTGGAGCCGAGACCGTGAGCCAGGCTTTCCTCACCCAACATCAGCGCCTGATCTCACAAAATGCTTTTCTGGAAGAAGAGTCAAACATTCCCATAGACACTCCTAAACCTTGTGGACAGCCTTCCCAGAAGAGTTGAAGCTGTTATAGCTGCAAAGGGTGGGCCAACATGTACTACAATGAATGCAGATTACCGTTTAGTTTGTCATCAATCATATGTTATATAGCTAGCAAATAGGGTTGCCACCTTTTCTTAAAGTCAAACCCGAACACTTTAGCGGCACACTGCATTTTTTCCTAAAAGGGGGAACACTGGACTCTGGTGTAAAAAAGGGAACTCTACTGTAAGGGGGTTTCTGCTCAAAGCCCCCCCACTTACATCAGAAGACCCAGCATTCCCCTTTAAATGATGGTCCCAAAACACCCCTTACATCAGAGTCCCCCTTACCTTAGTGTATGCACTTGGTCGGAGGCAGGCTTGAAAAGGGGGGGGGGGGGGTCTATGCACTTGATGGTTGTGGTACTTGGTTAGTTGGAGAGCATAGGTGTGTGCAACCTGGGCAGCAGAGGGAATCTGCACTCCACTGGAGGATTAGGGTGTGCCCAGGCACGCCTGAGGTTGGGGGCCAGTCTGGTTTGAATAATATGTCCAGGTTTCAACACCCAGACTGTCCTGCTGAATGCTGGATAGCTGGCAACCCAACTAGCAAAGTAAATGTTGACCAAGCATAGTATACAAGACCAAGTTGTTCAAGATGGACAATATCAAAAACATTAAATCAAAAGTTTCTTTGGGCTTTTTTGATCGGGCACAAATTCCTCCAACACCAAAGATGGGACATCATTTCCCCCCCCACTGGCCCTTTGTGTACAGAGTTGAGACCCTTGACCTAAGAGGATGAGCGGAGGCTGTTCCAATTCCATACTGAATTCACTGGGCCGATTGGTGTGTGGCCTCTCTTCAGTATCAAGAAAAAAAAACAAACAAGGGGTAACCAGGGGCATTAAAAACAGAACTTTGAAGATTCTAAAAATTCAGTTGAAGAGGCAGAAATATCCTCCTTGAAAAAAATAAAGGGGGGGGGGGGGGTTGGGGAGAAGATCTCAGCCTTACATATCTGAGACTGATTGACTTAAAATTCTCCAAATCTCAATCAATTGTGTCCAATACATGGAGGCCCCACCTAGGACTTAAAAAAAGGAACTACTACTGATGGATTGGGGCCAGATACCACAGCAAACCTTCAGATATCTGGTGGTGTCCATACCTCGATGAATTATGGTGGGTGGTCATAAGGTTATCTCATCCATTAGCTGATCAGTGTATTGAAGAAGATGAAGTCTCCTTACCTTCCATCAGACCAGTAAAAACCCAACTCCAGCTTCCTGGATAAAACTAATGGAAACAAAATCAGTGAAATCCGTGCATAGAACAAGTAGTATCTGTGTGATAGGATCAAGGAGTTTTTAAAAAAAAAAAAAAAAGTCACAAAATACTAATTGCAAATTAAATTTAATAAAAATCTTGCTGTATTATTACATTTCATCAAAGTCCTTGTATAAAAAGGTCCATGACACAGATCCACACTGCTCCAATGAAATGTATTCTGTTATATAAGCGCCATCCTATTGGTCATAATGTGGCATTTGATTTTAAATACCACAATCTGGAAAGAAAAGGAATTTTGGCCATTAGATGGCGCTAATGATTATAGACGATGGTTCTATAACAGAATACGGCATGTTTCATTGGAGCTGTGCGGATTTGGGTCACATTTGATCATTGGATTTTTTTTATATGTAGACCCCATAATGTTTACTAGGAATGTCATGGTATTACAATTGTCATCTTGTAGCTATAATGCAATACTGAAATGACAGATCACCTTATCCTTCATTACCATCACTGAGAATGTTTTTTTGATATTGGTCGGAAAATTACCTAACTAGCTGTAAAATTCTTTACAAAAAAAAAAAAAAAACCAAAAAACCCACAGCGCCTTTCTCTGCCCTGAAGGGGCAGGTTGAAGACACCCTGCACTCACAGGATGCCCTCAGCGTCACAGATTGAATAAAGTTGGGGGTGTCATTCTTTCTGGTAGACTAGGGACATCTACTGGGGGGAAAATGTATTACTGCAGGGCACACAAAATTACAGAGAAGTATTGCAGTGGGAGTTTAAAAAGAAAAAAAAAAAAAAAAAAAAAAATTTTGCACCAACTAACAGTTTAACAGGATTGCGGGGGAACATAGTTCCGGCACCTCCAGCACCGAAAGTATGAAATGGCAAGGGGTGCTGGAGGGGGCTCTATTGTTGCTGGGGGTGGGCCTTATTTTGCTGGAAGGGGTGGGTTCCATTTAGGAAGGGGTCCATAGTTGCTGTCTGTCGGGAGTATTTTTGCTGGGATGGATCTATTGTTGCTGGGAGGGTCCATCATTGCTGGAGAAATGGGAGTTTGCTAGCTAGAGGTGAGCTTTTTTTTACCACTTTTCCTTCTTAAAAGTGGAGTTCCACCCAAAAGTTGAATTTGCACTTATCCCATTTCCCCCCTCCTGTGCCACTTTTGGCACCTTTGGGGGGGGGGGGGGGGGTTGGTACCCTGCAGATATTCGGCCCCCTTCTCCCCCCCCCCCCCCCCTCTTCACCATTCAGGAAGCGCTGCACCCTTCACACATGCACAGTAGGGACCCACAAGACTTAACTGCCGGGTTCCCTTATCAGCAAAGGCAGCACCCGACAAAAACCATCAGCTGGGGTGCCGACTGCTGGATTCCAGGACAGGCAAGTCTGTATTCTCTATAAGGGGTGGTACTGGGGGCGGAGAACCAAGGTATGAGGCTTGGAGGTAGGTAGAGGGGGGACAATTATAAAGGACAAAGTGGAGGTGAAGATCGGAATTGAATTTTCTCAAGATAGATACATTTAAAGCCCATAATACCTTGTTGGCTGTAAGCAATACCTGGAATTCCTCTAACAATCAGACTAGTCAAAAATTCTATAATCTACAACGGTTTCTTTTGCTGAATAATGGAGATTAGTAATTTAACATTCACATGAAGGGGGGGGGGGGGGGGAGCACAACTACTTACTTTTGAAGATTCTCACACCTCCATCTTTTACGGTTATAAAGAAGAGAAAAAGTGGTCAGGGAACGGCATTAGTAACATACATCCAGCTCTACAAACACACAACTTCTATATGGAGGAGAATGGAGGAGGAGATCCCAAGGGAGGAAATGAGGTATGAATGAAGTAGGAGTCAGACCGGCCATACACTAAGGGAATTTTGTTCAAAGGGTTTCATTTTAGGAAAGTTCCATTGTCATTGAAGTGCTTCCAAAAAGATATTTCGCCAGTCATCAAATGTACAAAGAATTAGTATGAATGTTGAAGCAAGCAAGCCTAAGAACATTTGTTCACAAATCTACTAGTTTATAGCCAGATTTAGCAGTGCCCCAGTCTGATGTACTTCACAGAAGAGTAATCAGCAGTGATGTAGAAGCACTGTGACCCTAAAAATAGTAAAGAGCACCGGCTTACAGCAGCCAAGTGACTCCAATACGGTTGGGGAGTTCACTGTAACTGACTGTGGAAGAAAAGGAGCCACACACCAGTCACCATGTATAAAGGATCAGACTTCTGACTAAAGCGGTGCAAGGGAGAAACATGTTGGAAGGTGTGGTTTTAAGACGACAATCCAATCCTCTATATGTATTGAATGGGCTGATCTGGCTAAACCCCATGGGAGGGTGAAACATGAAGGATATGATTGGAGGAGACAAGCTGAAGCCAATCCTTTGTATATGGTGACTGGGATAATTGCTAGTGTGCTAGAAGATAAGAAGCCGCACACTAGCAGTCTGTCCAGTCACCATGTACAGAGGATCGGTCCTCTATGGCTAAACCCATGGGACGGGGGAAATGCGTAATCTGGAAATTCTATAGGGCAGGTTTAGACTGATGGCCAAGCTGTGTTTTTAGCCTTCCAATCGCACCCTTAAATCCTTCATCACAACCCAATACAGTATGTGTGGTGGTAAAAGAGGGTGGGCTTCACCACCCCCACACTGCATATGTGCTTCACTGGGCAGCCAATGTTCATCTGCTGACAGCGTGATCCACACACACTGAGCACAAGGACCCAACTGTCAGACAGATCCAGGCTAAAGATCAGTAGTGGGTGGACCAGCTTCCAATCATGTGACCACTAATAGTCACATGGTCTCCAATCCTTCCTGCTCCCCCTCAGTAAAATCGGCAGATGAGAACATTCATGTCCGCAGCAAAAATGACTGTTCCCGTCATGTTCTGTGGGCAGTACCACAGCTGAATGTGACCCATGTTAGAAACTGACAGCTTGGTTTGTTAGTTAAAGGAAGTTGAACAGACCCTGGCAGAATCACTATTAAAAAAAAAAAAAGGGGGGGGGGGGGCCGGGAGAACAACCGCCCTCCAGTGTTTCTACCAACTCACCCATACGATCGTAGATGCCGGGGAATGAAATCGGCCAGCGGTGGAAGTTTACCATAGAGAATACCGGACCAGATGGTCCCCTGCAGTCTGTGACCTTTGAAGGCCGATGTAAACAGGTTTTTCTTCTACAGCAAAGGCTGAGATGGCTTTTTTTTTTTTTAAATGTTTTTTTATGCCAGGCTAGAGGAGAGATGTGAGGTCTTATAAAACCCAGATCTCTCTGTAAAGAAGACCTGTCATGCCCTATTCATATTACAAGTGAGGTTTACATTCCTTGTAATACTAATAAAAGTGAAAAATAAATTAGAGCGCCCCCGTTGCCGCAGGCAGAAGTGAATGCACACGTATGTTATGCCCACATGTGTAAACTGTTCAAACCACACGCCGCCTACGGAGAGTATCAAAGTTTGGTGCCATTCCACGAGTGTGCACAATTTTAAAAGCATGACATGTTAGGTATTTATTCGGCGTAACACAATCTTTCACATTATAAAAAAAAAAAAAAATAAAAAAAAATAAAAAAATAAAAAAAATATATAAGACTAAATGAAGCTAACTAAATGTTGTAAAAATTGCTGCACAAATAACGAGACATAAAAAGTTGCAATGACTGCAATTTCATACCCTAGAGTCTCTGCAAAAAAAAAAAAAAAAAAAAAAAAAACACAAATCTGAAGGAATGAGCTTCAAAGACATTGCATTATTTAATATAAATCATATGTAATATACAGGTAGGTGATCCCAGAAAGTGGATTTGCTAAGTGGTTGAATTCTTACCTCCAGTCATTGTTTTCATCACTTTCTTGTATGTTTCTGTAAAATAATCAATTCTTTTATTATCTTTAAGAATATCAAACACAATAATATAATATTATCATGCCCTCCATGGTGATCCAGAGAAGTCCGCAGGAGGTTCTGTGCAGTTCCAGCCCAAGTAGAGCTGAGGAACCAACTAGCAAATCTGCAGGAACAGTTGGAGCAAAGTCATCTGAGGATTGGGCTGAGAACAGTACAGGGTCTGGCCGATACTGGAAGGAGGCATTCATGAATACAAGGGCACAGCAAGTAGAAGCCCAAGAGAAATCATGGGAAGAGACAATTGCTGTTGTGGTTTTTTTGTTTTTCTTGTAGACGGTTCCAGACTTGCTGGCCTGGGCTGTTTCCAGAGTGGGAACCCCATAGGCCAAATTGTTCACATTTTTTCCTCCTTGAAAACCTTAGTTAATGGTTTAGAGATGGTGTCATCAACCAAGTTTTCACTAGTTCCGGGTGTGCCAAGCAGGGCTTTATTTCAGCGGGAATGCAGTTCCAGCACTGAATGTATGTAATAGCATGGGGTGTGCTGGAGGGTCTATTGATGTTGGTTGCTGGGGGGGGGGGGTCTATTTTTACTGGCTGCTGGGAGATCTGTTGCTGGGTGGGGGGGCCCTCTAATGTTGCTTGGATGGATATTTTGATACTGGGTGCGATATTTTGTTGTGGGTGGTTCACTGTTGCTGCAGGGAATCTATCGTTAGGGTGGAGTCCATTGTGTGGGGATCCATTGCTGGGTTTCTATTCCTGGCAGGGGATCGATTTTACTGCTTTTTTCTCATTAACATGTTCCATACAAATAAATTATCACCACAAAAATGGTACTTGGTTCTGTATTCTCTAAAAGGGGCAGTACTGGTAGGTGGGTAGTTGGTGGAATCAAGGGACGTGGTCAGGTGGGTAGGGGGAAAAACAAGGGGTGACTCAAATGGGGGGGGGGGGGTCCTGCACCTATTCTGAGAAAAAAAGCCCTGGTGCAAAGGCTCACCCTAATCCCCTTCCCAGTTCTACAAATATAAAAATCAAAAAAGGACACCATCTGCTTGGTTGTTGCTTGAAATGCTGAGCAAAAACTGTGTGTTTGGTTGCCATGCAATAAATAGTGAATAGTACTTGGGACACACAGTGGGACCAGTATGGGATCTGCATTACATTTGATTTTCCTAATTGTTACATCAGTTAGGGGGTTTGGTGGAGAGGTATGTTTAGCTGGGAATCCTTGATCACCTACCACGAAAGGCCAACGAAACCCAATCAGCGCCAAGTACACTGCCCCACAATCCTGCAGAAAAATATAAAAAAAGGGCTACATTAGTGCCGAATACAAAATGAGGATCAGTTATGAATTGTAAATGACCTTTAAGAATTTATTTCCATAGCCGTATACACATTCATATTTAATTATGAGTCCTCTCCAACTGTCAAGGACATAGATTTCAGATGATGGTCATTTGATAGAGCCATGGTATATGTATAGATCTGTAGCACCGTGCCAAAGGCTGGATAACTGCAGTCTTTGGCTCTGCTGTATTCAGTTGAGAAGCAATTCTTCAGGTCTGGTCAGGTCTATTCCTAAGCCTGGTGGCTGATTACTCCTGCCTGCCTCTGGAAAAATATTCCAGAAATATAGTGTGGGAGGGTCAATCAATGGGTTATGAATTTATGACCTCTACCAATCTCTGGGAGGGAGTGGCTGGGGAGAAGATAAAGCTTTAGAAGGGTCTGACCAAAGCTCTC
Source organism: Aquarana catesbeiana (assembly GCA_037953035.1). Classification (NCBI taxonomy): domain Eukaryota; kingdom Metazoa; phylum Chordata; class Amphibia; order Anura; family Ranidae; genus Aquarana; species Aquarana catesbeiana. Next base: position 251,915 of record JBBHAA010002664.1, on the reverse strand, counting down.
TAGCTCCTGGGGCCTCTGCCCCCTGGGGAGCAGCCTATGTTAACTAAAATCTGTTATACATCTTGACCCTCTCACTCCTTATTGGCTCAGACATGGCAGCAGCCATTGGCTCCCACTGCAGCCAGTCAGAGCCACTCACAAGGAAGTGGGGGGGGGGGGGGGCAGGGTCAAACCTGGCTATGTGCCTTATGGACACAGAGCAAGGCTCGGGAGAGCGTGCACCAGTCACCCCTATAACAAGCAGCTTGGCCTGAGGGTGGAGCCCAGAGTGCCAGAGGGGGATCCAAGAGGAAGATTGGGGCTTCTTTGTGAAACCACCACAGAGCAAGTATGACAAGGTTTGCCATTTTATAAAAAATAAAATCATAAAACCCTTACACTCACTTTAAGCTCATTATGTACATTAGATTCTTAGCATGCAATCGCTCTCAAAATCAACAAAAAACACACAAGATTTTGCATAGGAAAAACACCAACAAATGAAACACCTGATTTGGTGACAAGATAAAATAGCACAGGTAAGATTTGACCATTTTTGATTCGGCTCACCTTGAAGATAAATCAAGTCATGTTCAGGCAGCTCCTTCAATAAACGTCCTTCTCTAAACCTACATCCCAGATGCTCAGTCTTTATATAGCAGTCATAAGCAGGAAATCCAGACTTGTGTGGAGTGAACTCAAACCAAGCTTCTGAAATGAGATTTTCCTCCAGTTATTGTCCATCCAGAGAATGATGTGTCCTATACACAATGAAGAGTCATCTCTATTTCCTCATCATTGCAAACAATGACCTTCCAAGCTTCAAAAGGACAAGAAAAAAAAAAAAAAAGACGGAGAAGAGCAATTGCAAGGCTGGCCATCCACTAGAGGGATTGGGTTTCAAAAATTGTCTTAAAACATTTAAAGGATTGTTGGGGTCAAGTCGAAGCTATTTGATGTAGTAATGAGAGAAGTTCAGTCACCTGGTGATTCAATCCCTGTCAGGTGCAGCTCCCACAGGGCTGGTCTTGCCCATTACTCAGAAGCATACCAGGGAGAGATGGAAGGGCACACCAAGAGCTGGTCCATTGCAGGTGATAGGAAGGCTTCAGTTCCATCCACTCTTGAAAAACACTAACACATTCCATCTACCATGGGCTTAATTGTAGAGCCCATGATGGGTTTAAACACATTAGAGGGTGTGGTTGGGGGAGGGAATGGAGTTGAAGCCTTCCTGTCACATTTGCAATTAAGTATCTCTTGGTGTGCACTTCCATCCCCCCCCGATATACTACTGAGGATTTTTACTGCGTCCCTTTGGGATTAAAGTATTCTTACCTCCAATGTATACCGAGATAGGCACAGAACAATTTTTGCATCTGTCGAGATTAAACTGTGTGGGAGGGACTTTATCCCGACCCTACCAATCAAAATGACGAGAAAAAAAAAAAAAAAAAAAAATATATAGCTGGAGGGGCTCATGGACACCACATGGCTGGCGTGGAGGTGAGCATAGTTCCAGGAAACTAATTTTGAATGACTGATCAACTGATGGAATGTACTGTTGAGTATTTTTAAATGAACGTTTATTGGAAAATTGACTAGTGTATGGCCAGCTTTAGTGCTCCACTAGCTTGATAAGCAGCTTTCTCTACATCCACTTAGTGTCTGATCGGCAGGGCTTAGTCTGGATGGCATCAGCCCACCAGGGAAGGAGCTTGTAAATTTTGTAATAAAATAGTATATGGATAATGGGAAGCCCAAGTCCCAATTTTCATTTTTAGTATTCTTCATTTATAGGAATAAAGAGGTCATTCTAGTAAAAAAAAAAAAAAAAAAAAAAAAAAAAAACCCCACACAGCTGATCTGTTTTCATGCATTTTACTCTTCCTCACAGCACAGTAGATGGGATACGGGTCTTCACCGATATCGCAAATCTCTGTGACTGGACAGCTTTTCTTCATTAATCTGCAGAGAAAAAAAATAAAAAATGTGTAATAGTGGAAGTTGTTTTAGGGTACCCCAAGGCTCAGCATCATTGGTGGCAAGAACCCCCTCCCCCCCCCAGGCTCAGCATCGTGGTGGTGTGCCCCCCTCCCAGCTCAGCTTTTTTTGGCTGGTACAAGCCAAGAGGACAGCTGGGGTTAATTTAAAAGAAAGGTCATGAACAGGCAAGCAGCAAAAACTAGAATAATTATGTCCAAGTCAGGATGGTATCTTGTGAATAATAATGCATAACTAAATTAAATATAAAAAAAAAAAAAAAAAAAAAAAAAGTAAAAAACGCCAAGACCTGGATTCAGGTCACTATCCCAGAATACACTGCTGCTATGTTTGTCAGATCTGAAAACTGCACATCAGAATGATTAGTAATCAGCTGAACTGATGTACAAATCATGACTTTTTCCCGTAGAAGTCAACTTTAGCTCCATTACCTTCTGCTACCCAAGCTTTAATTAGCAACGTTGTCCATTACCATACTTGTCTTAGAAGGTTAATTAGAACTGTATCTGAAATAAAATGAACTGGAATGTACCAAAACAATTTTAATAAAGTAGCAAAAACCCTTTTATTATCAGACCTCACCAGGAATGAGCCAATGGTTTGCTCCACTCCGTTGAGACCAATTTTTTTTGGTACTTGGACGAATGTGCAGACTTATTCCTGAGCAAAACCCGTATGTATACATATGTATGATCACTGGAATTCCCCAATTACATACGCAAAAGGGGCAGAGATAGCAGGGACATATTTGGCCAATGTCACCACCAGCCAGGCTCTCCTATTTATACGAATGATGACAGCTCATGGAAAATAAAATTCAGCTAGTGGTACTGTTATTATAGGTTGTGTGCACCAGGTCCCTCTTTTTTTAACGAGTCAGCAGGCACCACGATGGATTCACAGCTAGGAATGTTTGTGAGTTTTATTTAAATAAAGGGCTTGTCAAACATTTGGGTGTCTATTACACCCCCTCATGTTGAGGGCATGTGTCCGGTTATGGTTTGTGGGGGTGCACTTTGAAGTTCACCAAACCAAGGACAGTTTGGCTCATCCTGAGTTCTTACAAATGCCTCAGATTGTTGGTACTGATAACATCTGAGGGGAAGTTAGGATGCAGACAAACTGCAACAAAGAGGCTGATATTGATGAACAGTAAAATAAAGAGACTGATGCCTCCATTATTCAAGAAGCTAAAGTCAAGTCACTTCAGAGCTAAAGGTTCTTCTTGGTTTAAAACCTTGGACAGGACCTGGCATGTACGTACTTTATTCACAACGAAGAACACAAATGTATAGGCCCAAAGATCTGTCAGAGTGTATGAATCTCCAAGAAATTTCTCTTTTATCTTCTTCCATGGCTTTGTCCAGTCCCGGTCAGTTTCCAATTTGATTCGCTCACATAACCAAAACTCCAGATCCTTCATGTATGAAAAGTCCGACCAGTTACTTTTAGCATACAGAGAGGACATACACCTGGAACATTAAAGTAGTAAGTCAGATGTTTGATAGGCAAGTTATTCATTCAACATGCTTCCTTTGCCTGAAATCTCTAACCGATTTGTTGTTTAACCACTTCAGCCCTGGAAGGATTTGTCCCCTTCCTGACCAGGACATTTTTTTACGATACGGCACTGCGTCAGTTTAACTGACAACTGCGTTGGTGTACCCAAACAAAATGTATATCCTTTGTTTTCCCACAAATAGAGCTTTCTTATGGTGGAATTTGATCACTTCTGCAGTTTATTTTTGTGCAATAAATAAATAAAACATACATACACACACCCTTCATCAGTTTAGGCTGATATGTATTCTTCTACATATTTTTGGTAGAAATGCAATAAGCGTATATTGATTCGTAGACGCTATAACTTTTGCGCAAACCAAATATGGGAAAGATTTATGGCATTTTTGTAGTTTTTACACTAGTAATGGTGGTGATCTGCAATTTTTAGTGGGACTGCAACATTACAATGGACACTTGACATTTTTTGGCAATCAGAGCTAAAAATAGCCACGGATTACTGTCTAAATGTCACTGGCAGGGAAGGGGTTAACACTAGGAGGCGATCAAGGGGTTAACTGTGTTCCCTATGTGAGTTTCTAACTGTGGGGAGGGAATGTGGTGGACTAAGAGAGAGATCATTAATCCTACAGTACCTAGTAGGGACACACCATCTGTCTCCTCTCTCCTGACAGAACCAGGATTTGTATGTTTACACACAGCCAGTTCTCAGCTATTTAATAAAAGTGATCCAGGTGGCTTTTCTACCTTCCGATCACCTTTACAGTAGCGCCCCCCCCCCCCCTTCACTGCCAACTGCAGTGGCTCACCAACTATCCCATTCCTTTAGGGAGCCCCAGACTGCTGAAAATTTCTCCATCTATTAAGCAGGAGGAGATTGAGAAACATCTATTCTCTGATCTCCACTGCAAGCCAGGCCGACGCATGCTGGGGTTCTTCCAACAAACTGGGGTTCTTTAAGAGACACTTCCACTTTTGATCATCACTTCTCTCCTCATTTATAAAACCTGCATTTATATTCCCGCTATTCCCATCCACCTTGAACTGAACATAGACTGCTCAAATGTCTCCTTGGTAAACTTTGAATTTGTTACTGCAGTTTCACATCCATCTATAGACCCGTTCACATTATTTTGAGGTTTATTTGGTTTTAAACTGGCTTACCCAAGTTATGGGCTGCTGTATCTTTACATTCCTACCCCCTTGGCCCTGTTGAAGGTCGATTGTGCTGTGAAAAGTTTGCTGTGCTAGTTGTGTACCGAATATTAACTCCTGATTAGTTGGCAAATCCCATCCACACCCACCACAGTATTAAACATGAGCACCTTTTTTGGAGGACATAGACCAGGGAGATGCATGCTGGGGTTCTTCCAATAAAGTGGGATTTCTTTAATTAGGCGACACTTACGCAATTTGGACAAAACATTGAAAGCAAACTGATATAGATAGAGATCCCCAAACCCTGGGCCTCCCTTATTTAAAAATTGTACCCAATGCATCCATCACCTCAAATCCTCTGGAAGCACTCACAATACTATTAGTCTTTTCAAAAACAGCTTCCCATTCTCCTGTGCCCTCTGGGCAACAAATTTACCACTGTTCACAAATTCTTTGTGACCAACTCCTTTAATTTACTTGCTGTAACCGAAAACTGGCTTCATGAATCCAATACTGCCCCTCCTTCGTCCCTCTCTCATGGTGGCCTTCACTGGACTCACTCCTAGACCTAGTGGATGCAAGGGAGGTGGAAACCACAGATCACCAGGTAATCCCCACCCTCACTGTCCCTCACCATTTGAAGCTCACTGTACACATCTATTCTCTCCAATTTTCTTAAGTGCTGTGATCTACCGATCCCCTGGACCATCATCAACTCTACTTGACAATTTTTCGGCCTGGCTACCCTACTTTCTCTTGTCCAATTCCCACAATCCTTCTCAGTGACTTCAACATCCCTGTTCATATGAACATCCCTACTTCTAAAACTTCCTAGTCTAAACTCTTCATTTGACCTGAAGCAATGGGTACAGGCTTCTACTCACTGATGGGAACACCCTTGACTTTGTATCCTCCTACCCATGTGCAACCTCTCCGACAATCCTTTTCCTCGCTCTGATCATCACCTTATTAGTTTTACTACGTCTTCCACTACCTTTCCCTCCAATCGCCTAACAATCACTCGAAAAAAAAAAAAAAAAAAAAAAAAAAAAAGTCACCACTTTAACCAACCATTCTCTTTTCAGCTACTGACCCCCTGTCCTACCCCAATCTAGCCACTTCCATGTACAATAGATCCCCATCCTCCACCCTGGACAAACTTGCCATCATCACTACACAGAATCAGGTCCCGACCCTACAACCCTGACAAACAGATGACACCAGAAGTCTCAAAAAAAAAAAAAAAAAAAAACATAGCCGGGCTCTTGAGCATCAGTGGAATAAGACCAAGTCTCTCAAGGACTTCAACCAATTAAAATCTGCCCTCCAAAAATGCAATTCCTGCCTCCTCCCCAAGCAGACCTATTTTAATCTCATTAACACCTTCTCATCCAGTCCTTGTCAACTCTTCTCTACCTTTAACTCTGCTTCGTCCTCCACTGCTTCCACCCACTAACTGCCCAGGAGATCGCCAATCACTTCAAATATAAAAGACTTAATCATTTTATGAAATCTCCACTTTACCGGTATCTCCCCCACACCCATGTCAACAGGTATAATCAACACTCCCCTTATTCAACCCTACTGAAGAGAATCTAAATGGTATTTCCGTATAGCTGACAAGACCAGCTAGGTATAATCACAGCAATTACCACACTCACAACACCCTCTCAGTACTGAGGAGATGGCTTCTTGGTGAACACAAAAAGATAATGCAGAGGTTATGTCCAAAGCTATTCAATTCTGGGCGGGTATACAACTTATACAATTTATTAACCAATCATATGGAAGATGGGCATGGTTAATACAGAGGTGTACATTTCACATCATTACATAATTATGCCATCTGCTGTCATGACTCAGTCATGAGTAGGGATGAGCCGAACACCCCCCTGTTCGGTTCGCACCAGAACATGCGAACAGGAAAAAAGTTTGTTCGAACACGCGAACACCGTTAAAGTCTATGGGACACGAACATGAATAATCAAAAGTGCTAATTTTAAAGGCTAATATGCAAGTTATTGTCATAAAAAGTGTTTAGGGATCCGGGTCCTGCCCCAGGGGACATGGATCAATGCAAAAAAAAGTTTTAAAAACGGCCGTTTTTTCAGGAGCAGTGATTTTAATAATGCTTAAAGTCAAACAATAAAAGTGTAATATCCCTTTAAATTTCGTACCTGGGGGGTGTCTATAGTATGCCTGTAAAGGGGCGCATGTTTCCTGTGTTTAGAACAGTCTGACAGCAAAATGACATTTTGAAGGAAAAAACTCATTTAAAACTACCCGCGGCTATTGCATTGCCGACAATACACATAGAAGTTCATTGATAAAAACGGCATGGGAATTCCCCAAAGGGGAACCCCGAACCAAAATTTAAAAAAAAAATGACATGGGAGTCCCCCTAAATTCCATACCAGGCCCTTCAGGTCTGGTATGGATATTAAGGGGAACCCCGCGCCAAAAAAAAAAAAAAACGGCGTGGGGTCCCCCTAAAAATCCATACCAGACCCTTATCCGAGCACGCAACCTGGCAGGCCGCAGGAAAAGAGGGGGGGACGAGAGTGCGGCCCCCCCTCCCTCCTGAACCGTACCAGGCCACATGCCCTCAACATTGGGAGGGTGCTTTGGGGTAGCCCCCCAAAACACCTTGTCCCCATGTTGATGAGGACAAGGGCCTCATCCCCACAACCCTGGCCGGTGGTTGTGGGGGTCTGCGGGCAGGGGGCTTATCGGAATCTGGAAGCCCCCTTTAACAAGGTGACCCCCAGATCCCGGCCCCCCCTGTGTGAAATGGTAAGGGGGTACATAAGTACCCCTACCATTTCACAAAAAAAAGTGTCAAAAATGTTAAAAATGACGAGACAGTTTTTGACAATTCCTTTATTTAAATGCTTCTTCTTTCTTCTATCTTCCTTCATCTTCTGGTTCTTCTGGCTCTTCTGGTTCTTCCTCCGGCGTTCTCGTCCAGCATCTCCTCCGCGGCGTCTTCTATCTTCTTCTCCTCGGGCTGCTCCGCACCCATGGCATGGGGGGGAGGCTCCCGCTCTTCTCTTCTTTTCTTCTTCATTTTCTTCTCCGGGCCGCTCCGCAATCCATGCTGGCATGGAGGGAGGCTCCCGCTGTGTGACGGCGCTCCTCGTCTGACAGTTCTTAAATAACGGGGGGGCGGGGCCACCCGGTGACCCCGCCCCCCTCTGACGCACGGGACATGACGGGACTTCCCTGTGGCATTCCCCGTGACGTCACAGGGAAGTCCCGTCAAGTCACCGTGCGTCAGAGGGGGGCGGGGTCACCGGGTGGCCCCGCCCCCCCCGTTATTTAAGAACTGTCAGACGAGGAGCGCCGTCACACAGCGGGAGCCTCCCTCCATGCCAGCATGGATTGCGGAGCGGCCCGGAGAAGAAAATGAAGGAGAAGAAGAGAAGAAAAAGAAGAAAAGAAGGAGAAGAGCGGGAGCCTCCCCCCAATGCCATGGGTGCGGAGCAGCCCGAGGAGAAGAAGATAGAAGACGCCGCGGAGGAGATGCTGGACGAGAACGCCGGAGGAAGAACCAGAAGAACCAGAAGATGAAGGAAGATAGAAGAAAGAAGAAGCATTTAAATAAAGGAATTGTCAAAAACTGTCTCTTGTCATTTTTAACATTTTTGACAGTTTTTTAGTGAAATGGTAGGGGTAAGAACCCCCTTACCATTTCACACGGGGGGGGGGGGCGGGATCTGGGGGTCCCCTTGTTAAAGGGGGCTTCCAGATTCCGATAAGCCCCCCCGCCCGCAGACCCCCACAACCACCGGCCAGGGTTGTGGGGATGAGGCCCTTGTCCTCATCAACATGGGGACAAGGTGTTTTGGGGGGCTACCCCAAAGCACCCTCCCAATGTTGAGGGCATGTGGCCTGGTACGGTTCAGGAGGGGGGGGGGCCGCACTCTCGTCCCCCCCTCTTTTCCTGCTCGGATAAGGGTCTGGTATGGATTTCTGGGGGGACCCCACGCCGTTTTTTTTTTTTTTGGCGCGGGGTTCCCCTTAAAATCCATAGACACCCCCCAGGTACGAAATTTAAAGGGATATTACACTTTTATTGATTGACTTTAAGCATTATTAAAATCACTGCTCCTGAAAAAACGGCCGTTTTTAAAACTTTTTTTTGCATTGATCCATGTCCCCTGGGGCAGGACCCAGGTCCCCAAACACTTTTTATGACAATAACTTGCATATTAGCCTTTAAAATTAGCACTTTTGATTTCTCCCATAGACTTTTAAAGGGTGTTCCGCGGCATTCGAATTTGCCGCGAACACCCCAAATTGTTCGCTGTTCGGCGAACTTGCGAACAGCCAATGTTCGAGTCGAACATGAGTTCGACTCGAACTTGAAGCTCATCCCTAGTCATGAGTCCTGCTTCTCAGTTTCATGTCTGACACAGGAAAGGTGGCCCAGACATATTGAGCCACAACTCTTTAGACGGTACAGAATAAAACGGCTTATGCAAGCTATATTTTCTTATATGTATGCTTTATAGAAAACCTGTTATAAAGCTAAAAAAAAAAAAAAAAAATAGAACTAGTTGACTTTAACTAGAGTCTGAATATACAAGCTAATATTTATGAATTTAGATGACTCCATGGCCGCACAAGATGGAGTCACCTCTGTTCAGTCATTACTACACCTACTACTATAGACAAGGTTGCTAAACTTATTTCTAACACCCATACCACCTGTCCCCTGGACCCTCACAAATACTATGGTCACCCTCTGATTCTATCCTACACTCTAACAGAGCTTCAATCTCCCTCTTTTCTGGCATCTTCCCAAACATTCTCTAGTCACCCACATACTTAAACAAGCCTTCCTTGGACCCTACCAATCTTAATCTACACCCCATTTCCTTGCTCCCCTTTTCCTATAGACTCCATAAATGCCTGGTCTACAAACAAAAAAAGTAATGAAGTTGAAAGCGACAATGATTTCATTACTTCTATTTAAGAGCTCTCTCGTTCCCTGGCCACTGTAGCTAGAGAAGCAGCTAAAAGCAGCTAATCAAGCATGGTCTGTGCTGGATTAGCAGCAGGGGAGACACAATAGGTCTAATAGACCCTTCATGTCTCCATAAAGGACCTATTCCCTGCCTTTGCTATCACATAGGTTTGTTAGTCCCCTTGAGATAGTGTGGGGGGGGGGGGGGGTATAGCCTGGTAATTAAGGGGGTAAAATCTTCCAAGGCTGAAGTGTTAAATTTTCTATATAACTAAATAAAAAGAAGATTAATGTGAAAAAAATTTTTAATTGCCCTGGGTGTGAAGTGGTTAAAAAAGCAACAATAGAAGTCAATTATATAAATTGTTAGAATATACATATATACCATGTTGCTCCAGATATTGCACTGATAAAGGTCACGGTACCCAAAAGGTTGAGTTCAGCCAGTTTAGAAATCGTTCCCAGAAAGCCAACCATGGCACGGAGTCCACCCCCAGATCCCAAGACCACGATTACAGGAGGGTTGCAATTCTTCAGGGAAAACAAAAAACAAACATGAAAAGGTCTACTTTAGATGGAATATGGATTGAACAGTGGTAAGAAATTGATAAAACAGCAAGAAAACTGAATACAAGTATGGGATAAATCAACATCTGTATAAAGCTATAGTATGAGGTTGAAGGGAATTCTTACCTTATAGATAATAGTCAAGGAATAGATGAGAGTGACTCTGATCTCAAATCTTCCAAATGTGTTTAATTCAATCAGCTTTATACCTGAAACATGGCACCAACCAGAAGCCCCTCTTCCTTAACACATTTCATCATGAACGGCTTGGCCATAAGGCTGGATTCACACCTATGCATTTAGTGCATTTTGCACTACAGTCCATTTAACATGGTTTCCTATGGAACACTTTCTGTATTGCAAATCTGCAAAATGCACTAAAAAAAAAAAAAAAAAAAAGCATAGGTGTGAATCCATTCCCTTTTTCTTAATGCGTTTCATTATGAATGGCTTGGCCATAAGGATTAGGGAATTTGTGGCTTCTGGATGGAGACATGAGTGCAGCTGTACTATCACATATGGGATGAAGACTGGAAAATTGTAGAGGCCTCTCTTGCACCTCCTGCCCTACACTCCTAGAGGTGGAGGCAGAGAGTGTGATGGCATGGAGTATCACAAGTACCAGAGTAGCTGGCTGGTGGTGTCCTCTCCTTAGGCGGGTAGAGCTGGAAGTCGCAGTCCTCAGGACAGGATGCTGAAGCAGCTTGACACCAGAGCAGGAAATGGTAGCAGGGCCAGGAAGCAGGTGGCAGTCAGCGAAGGACCAGATCGGCAGGCAGAGCAAGTCCAGGAAGTAAGCCAAGATCAGCAAAAGCTGGGCAAAGTAGTACATTTGCCCATGCCTTACAATGGTGAGCAAGGATGGGCTTCTTTGAACCAACACCTTGTTTGTTCATAGACAGGAGAGAGGAGCAGTTCTGGAGCAACGCTTACTTGGTTTATGTGGTTTCAAAATCAAGGTTTACAAGACTAAAATACTAAAGACTTACCTCTTTAACATTCATGCCCAAGGACAAAAGGGTCTCCTTTACTTTTCTCATCCTTGACAGCTATGGTTTCCCCTTCTGAGCTATGAAGTTTGAAGAAAAAAAAAAAAAAATTTACAAACAGAATATAGCTAAAGTTTCTCCAGAGACAAGACTGTCATTCTGGATAGAATGGAATTCAATAACTTTTTTTAGCAAATGAATAGAAATCTCCCCAATGTGTGAAAGACTCCCTCTTGATCAAGCGTCACTATTAAAGAAGTCATTCTCAACCTGGGTCCTGTGGAGCTCTAAGGTTCCTTGAGTTGTGGCTCATTGACCTCCCATTTAATGGTGCTTGCATAGTGTCAGGGACAACGCCACTTGGCAGAGCCAGCTGCATGACATGAAGGATGACGTCCAAGTCTGAACCTAGGTTCAGACTAAGCTTTGGTCACTTGGTAACTTCAGACAAACACCTGAACTACTGCCTATTTGGGAGTAGCTGTAAGACAGAAAAGAGACAACTATCTCCGCTTCCTGCTGTTAATGATTGCACCCGCAGGGTCCCTGGGAAACCCCTGATGTCACAGGGAAACCTTTCCTTTAAAATCAAATTTTCTACAAATAAAAGTCCTGTTGGCAAGATATTTAAAATACAGGATGACAGATTCTTGTTACCAGCACCACCCAATGTCTAATTTTTTTTGTTCTTCTGTAAAAAAAAAAAAGGACTCAAAATTTAGGAAAATGACATTACTTACCCACCTACAAGATCAATATTTCCCTGTGAAGACAAAAGAGACACATTGTGATGTTCAGAAACAGTCTGGCGATACCAAAATGTCAAAAAACACATTTTTCCAGAATTAATGAAAAGTTCTTGTGACCCCGGAGGAGGTATCACAGCTCAGACATTGATTTTTGCTCCACTCATTTTATCTCTACAAGTCAGCGGGAATGCAAATCAGTTAGCAGGAGCTTCATGGAAAGGAACGTAGAAAGTAGGGATGGGTGAACGGTTTGGCCTGAGCATAAGTTTTGGTTGTTTGGAAAACAGCAAACATTATGCAGTGTACGGAGGAAATTTGAAAGCCGCCGGACCACCATTAACCCCTTCCCACCAAGTGTACGCAGATGTGTGGCCTCGGCTTTCGGGGGTTATACTGGGATGATGCCTGCAGCTATCATCCCGGTACTTTTTTTAGAGCCGGCGATAACAACCGATGCGGCTAAAAGCCACCTCGGCTGCTACACCGGAGGGACGTTCCCCCCCCCCTCCCGCCGCTCTCAACGGGCCTCCCGATCCACCAGCAGACACGATCAACAATCCGCCACCTCGGCTAGGGACAGACTGGCATGAAGCCGGAAACTGCTTAGTTCCAGTCTCCTGATTGTAAACACAGGAACAACATCATGACGTCCCGATTACTCGGCTGCCAATGGCGCCTGTTTAAAAAGAAAAAAAAAAAATAAATTTACACAGTATTCAGAGATGCCGGAAAACAGCGATCTGAATACTCTGAAGTGCAAAGGAGGGATGACCCCTGATCCCTCCATAAAGAGTACCTGTCACAAGGGATGACATACATACATCCATCCATCCCACTGATTGATGATTCTTCGCAGTGACAGTTGTTATGCATCTGAGAGCGGGGCTACTTGGTCATGTAAATGGGTGACCCCTCCCCCTCTGATGCCTTATGACAATGGGTGACCCCACCTTCCTTTACATCACAAGGCATTAGAGGGGGCGGGGTCACCCGTTTAAGTCACCAAGTGGCCCCGCCCTCAGCTATACAATTACAGTCACTCAGCGGGAGCCTCCCATGCAGGCAGAGCTGTTGTGTATTTGGCTCATCGGGCAGCGTGATAGAAGATGAATAGACATTTTTAATCTTTTAATAAAAAGGACTTGTCCCAAGCTGTCATTTTTACCATTTGTGAAGTGTTGGGGTACACTGTACCCCATTACCAATTCACATAAGGGGCAGTATTCTGGGGGTCCCCTTGTTAAAGGGGGCTTCCAGATTCCAATAAGCCCCTTGCCCACAGACCAAGGGTTGTGGGGATGAGGCCCTTTTCCCAGCAACATGGGGACAAGGTGTATGGGGGCTACTCCCAAAGCACCCTCCCCATGTTGAGGGCATGTGGCCTGGTATGGTTCAGGAGGGGGCGCTCACCCCTTCTCCCACCCCCTTTTCCTGCAGCCTGCCAGGTTGCATGCTCAGATAAGGGCCTGGTATGGATTTTGGGGGGACCCCACACCATTTTTTTAATTTTGACGCAGGGTTCCCCTTAATATTCATAACAGACCCAAAGGGCATGGTAATGGACTGGGGGGACCCATGCCTTTTTTTTTTTCACAATTAGAGACCCAACAATTCATTACAGCCGCCATCAGTTGTATATGACTTTCCCCCCCTCCCCTTTAGAAATTTCATTTTTCTGTGGTATGGTTCTAAACATGGGGGGGGGTTGGGTGTCCGGCTCATCCTTAGTAGAAAGATCTAAAAAGCAAAAAATTAAAGTTCCCCGATGTCAGTTATGAAATGCTTAAGAACTGAACTGGTTCACATTCTCACCAAAGCAGTGTGGAGGGCAATCATTTCCAATGCAGATTATTAACAGGTCTTTGTGAGTATTTAACATTTTTAATAAATAGGATGTGATTCTATAGGGCACAGTAAGAGAAGGGTTTCTTTATGGTCCATGACAAATGTGGATAATGAGACACTTATCTCCGATCTCCACATATTTGTGACCACAAAGGGTCATAAGGAAATGGTAAGAGGCTTGATATGCTGGAGGAGGATCATGGGGGAAGCTGCGAGTGCCAGCACACTGGACAGGTGCCCCAGGAGCCGCTGCCACCGGCTGGCTGACCAGGTTGATTTTCACATTGCAGCTATGTGAGAGGCAGAGCAGCCAGTGTGCTGAGCCCGAGGTGGCCACTGCCCAATAGATCGGTGTTGACTGCTGGATGGATGGACAGCCTAGAAGGGAAGATTTGAAGTGTGCAGCACCAAACAAAAGAGCTGAGCATGGGGGAGGGGTGCAAAGGTGAGAGCTATGGACAGTTATGAGATGTTTAAGAAGGAAAACTTCAGATGTGGAATAGTTGGAGATGTGCTGTGGACTTGGATGTAAAGGTGACCATAATATAGAATTAGGGATGTGCCCCAAACCCCCCCCCCCCCCCTTGGTGTGGGGCACGCAGCATTTTATTCTTGTACCCAGGCAGCACAATGCCTTAGACCAGCCCTGGGCTCCATTGGTTACCTCAATGCCTACCAGACCCTTTGGGTCTGTTGCAAATTTTAAGGGGTCTTCAACACCAAAAAAGCTGCCAAGATCCCTCCAAAATCCCTGCTAGTCAATTATCTGAGAATGCAGCCTGGCACGTCAAGAATGAGATATATATTTTATGTTTGTGGTTTCTAAGTAATGTTTTTGCAAAAAATACAGATTTTAACTTGTAAACACCAAACGTTAAAAACAGGCTTAGTCATGAAAGGGTTAAAGTCTATGGGACACGAACATGGAAAAATTAAAAGTGCTCATTTTAAAGTTTTAGATGCAAGTTATTCTCATAAAAAAAGTGTTTGGGGACCCGGGTCCTGCCCCAGGGGACATGTACCAATGTACATTTTTACTGGAGCAGTGTTTTTTTTTTAATGCTTAAAGTGAAACAATAAAAAATTCCTGTAAAGTGGCACATTTTCCCGTGTTTAGAATACCACAGCAAAATGACATTTCTAAAAAGGAAAAAAGTCATTGTGGGGTCCCCCCCCCAAAAAAATCCATACCAGACCCCTTATCTGAGCACATAACCTGGCAGGCCACAGATAAGGGGGGGGGCAGAGGAAGAGCGCTGCCCCTCCTGAACTGTACCAGGCCACATGCCCACAACATGGGGAGGGTGCTTTGGAGTAGCCCCCCAAAGCACAAGGTCCCTTATCTCAACCCTTGCCCAGTGGTTGTATGCGGGGGGGGGGCTTATCAGAATCTGGAAGCCCCTTTAACAAGGGGACCCCCAGATCCCAAACCCCCCCCCCCATGTGAATTGGTAATTGGTAACCTTTTCACAAAGGGTCAAAAAAAAAAAAAAGTTTGGGAGTCCTTCATTGGGGAAAAAAAAAAAGTTTTACAAACTGTCAGTAAATTTACTGGTGGTTGGCAACCCTGGCGCCACCCCCCTAATCTACATGCAGGGTGGCAGACACATGGATTTCAATAGGGTTTTTTTAAAGCACATGATTAGAGCCTTAAGCCTGGTACACACGATCAGATTGTTGGCCAATCGAGTGTCTGATTTTTGGCAAAAGTGTGTGCCTGGATCTTGTCTTGCATACTAATGGTACACAATTGTCAGCCAACAAACACGAATGTAGTGATGAAATTCCTTGTTGTACAGGTCTTGAGCGCTTCCCCTTGGGCTCCTTCTGCAAATCTGGTGTTTGGTGAGCATGCCTTCTTTTTACTTTCAACTTGTGATGGATTTGTGTACTGACAATTGTCAAAAGGAGCGTACTAACAGTCAGATTTTAGGACAACAGTGGGTCAGACAACCCCCTGCCAACAATCTGATCGTATGTACGAGGCTTAAGGCTCCAATTGTCTCCAAAAAGGTGACCTCACCCAGTTGTGCAACATTAATATTCACTAATGTCTTCCTGCTTCTCCTCCCAGCCAATCAGGAAGCGGGTCCTGAGTCGGGATGGGGGAACGGTTCAGCCTGAGCACAAAGTTCAGACCATAACTTTCGTTGTTCGGCGAACAAACAGGTCGTTCGTCCATCTGTTCGGCCCCCCTGAACTGCCCACAATGCATTGTTGTGCTGAACAGTGCATTGCAGTGAAAGCTTCAGCCAATCAGGGCAGAGAGCACTGTCAGACTCGTGATTGGACACTCATCATGACTTTATCCAATCATGGCTCATTCCCGCCCCACAGTATAAAATTATTCTTTCAATGGCAGCCATTTTCAGTGTGATTTTGGTGTGGAGAGAGATAGAACAGAGCTCTGTTCAGTGCTATTAGTTAGTGTTCTATACTGTGCTATTTTGCTTCAATTGTCAGTGTAGAATATTAGTTTAGTGTCAGTCTAGGGTTGTTCACAGGGGAGGCAAAATGGGAAAAAAAAAAAAAAAAAAAATGGAATTTTTTGAATTTTTTTTCCCCCCCATAGAGATCTCTTATTATAGTATCCAGTACTGGATGTATTTTGATTGGCTGCCATGAGCTCTTCGCTCTGCTTGTATGAAATGATTTGGTATCTCACTGATGGAAATGAATAGAAAGTCACTCACCTTATTGGCCGCCATTGGAGATGAAGGAAGGTCACCACTTATCTCCCAACATGGAAATCTGATAAAAAAAAAAAAAAAAAAACCACACACGGGGGGGGCAGGAGGCGGAGCCTAGCAGAGCAGACATGCATTGTTAGAGCTCCACACCGCTGAGGAGAGAAGAGAAGGACAAAACGGAGCCTGCAGGCTCAAAAGGTATCCATTTGAACCTTTTTGCCCCAGGGAACAAACTGTGAAAGTTTGGGCAGGAAATATGGTACTGGGAGGAAGCCGTGGCAGAAATAAAAATCACCTCACAAAGAGCTCACAGGCACTCACTGCAGCTAAAGCAGCTCCAGTCACCTCACAATATACAGCATCAGGGCGCTCTCACAGACAGAAAATGTCACAGCAAGACTCTCCATTTGAGTCAGATACAGAACAAATCCTCTCACAAACTTCTCCACAAACCTCCTCAGCATCCCCAGTAATATTATTACAATTTGAAAAGATGCTTCATAAGGCTTTAAAACAAACCTCAGACCAAATAACAAAAAGCCTAACCAAAGAAATAAGAGAGCTGGGAAACCGCACCGCAGCCTTAGAAATAAAAATGGATGAAATTGAAATTACAACCCAAGAAAATATAACAGAATTGGAACAATTAAAAAAAGAGAATTTAATACTTCAAACTAAGCTCGAAGATTACGAAAATAGAGCCAGACGTTCAAACTTGCGCATAAGGGGAATACCTGAAACTGTGACAGACCTGCAATCTACTATTACTGCTCTATTACAAGAACTAAAGCCAGATATCCCTATTGAACGTTTAGAACTGGACAGAGTACACAGAGCCCTCACAGCCAAAAAGAAAGATGGACCCCCACGTGATATAATCACAAAATTTCATTATTACAGAACGAAAGAACAAATACTAATTGCTGCAAGAGAAAAAAAAGAACTTAATTTTCAAGGACACAATTATCAAATTTTTGCTGACCTATCCCAACTTACTATTACTAAAAGACGATCCATGAAACCCCAACTAATGGAACTGCAACGCCACAACATTATGTATCAATGGGGCTTCCCCTTTTCAGTCAGATTTAACTACCAAGGTACAATTTACAGAAGCAGATCAGCAGATGAACTACAACAAACCCTTTTAAAATTAAATCTGACAGAACCCACAAGCAGCAACACTCCCACACGCAGAAGAATGGCATCATCTTCACCTTCAGGCAGCACCCAGAAAATTTCAGAACAAAATGGGAATCATCATTCTCACAAAAGAGGCCGTTATGCCACATCATCCATGGACCAAGAAGATTCAATGGACTGACATCCTAATTCCTGATATCTCTTCATTTATTATACTAATGCCGCGTACACACGAGCGGACTTTCTATCCTACTTGGTCCGGCACACTTTCCGACGGACTAGGTCCGCCAGGTGCGCCGGACTTTAAAACGAACGGACTTGCCCACACACGCCGGGATTTTCCGGCGGGCTAAGTCCGCCCGTCTTTCCGACGGACTTTCGCCGGAGTTCCGGCGGACTTTCAGAATGAACGGACTTGCCCACACACGGACAAGTCCGTTCATTTTGAACGTGACTCAGGTGCGACGGGACTAGAAAAGGATGTCAATCTTGCCGCTTTTATCGGCTAGATTGACACCTTGCGAGCCCCGTCGCGGGGCATACCAGGCCCTTAGGTCTGGTATGGATTATAAAGGGGAACCCCGCTACGCCGAAAAAACGGCGTGGGGCCCCCCCTAAAATCCATACCAGACCCCGATCCGAGCACGCAGCCTGGCCGGTCAGGAAAGGGGGTGGGGACGAGCGAGCGCCCCCCCCCCCTCCTGAACCGTACCAGGCCGCATGCCCTCAACATGGGGGGTGGGTGCTTTGGGGGAGGGGGGCGCCCTGCGCCCCCCCCCCAAAGCACCTTGTCCCCATGTTGATGAGGACAAGGGCCTCTTCCCGACAACCCTGGCCGTTGGTTGTCGGGGTCTGCGGGCGGGGGCTTATCGGAATCTGGGAGCCCCCTTTAATAAGGGGGCCCCCAGATCCTGGCCCCCCACCCTATGTAAATGAGTATGGGGTACATGGTACCCCTACCCATTTACCTAGGAAAAAATTGTAAGTAATAAAACACACTACACAGGTTTTTAAAATATTTTATTAAACAGCTCCGGGGGGGGGATCTTCCTCCGGCTTCGGGGGTCTTCTTCCGGCTTCGGGGGTCCCTCCGCTTCATCTTCTCCCGGCGTCCGGTTGGTTCTTCTCCGCTCTCCGGCCTCTTCTCCCGGTGTCGCAGGTCTTCGGCCGGCCCCTCCGCTCTCTTCATGTAGCTCTATTGCGAGCGGAGGTCCGGACTTCTGGGCTTCTTGGCTTCTTGGCTTCTTGGCTTCTTGGCTTGGCTTGGCTTCTCTTCTCTTCCCCCAGATGTTGACACGACGCTCTCTCCGGCTGGACTGGTTTCTGAGGGCTGCGTTGTGACTTATATAGGCGGAGACCCCGCCCCCATATGATGTCACAGTCCCTGGGCATGCTGGGACTGTGACGTTTTAGGGGGCGTGGTCGACCACGCCCCCCGACCACGCCCCCTAAAACGTCACAGTCCCAGCATGCCCAGGGACTGTGACATCATATGGGGGCGGGGTCTCCGCCTATATAAGTCACAACGCAGCCCTCAGAAACCAGTCCAGCCGGAGAGAGCGTCGTGTCAACATCTGGGGGAAGAGAAGAGAAGCCAAGCCAAGCCAAGAAGCCAAGAAGCCAAGAAGCCAAGAAGCCCAGAAGTCCGGACCTCCGCTCGCAATAGAGCTACATGAAGAGAGCGGAGGGGCCGGCCGAAGACCTGCGACACCGGGAGAAGAGGCCGGAGAGCGGAGAAGAACCAACCGGACGCCGGGAGAAGATGAAGCGGAGGGACCCCCGAAGCCGGAAGAAGACCCCCGAAGCCGGAGGAAGATCCCCCCCCCGGAGCTGTTTAATAAAATATTTTAAAAACCTGTGTAGTGTGTTTTATTACTTACAATTTTTTCCTAGGTAAATGGGTAGGGGTACCATGTACCCCATACTCATTTACATAGGGTGGGGGGCCGGGATCTGGGGGCCCCCTTTTTAAAGGGGGCTCCCAGATTCCGATAAGCCCCCGCCCGCAGACCCCGACAACCAACGGCCAGGGTTGTCGGGAAGAGGCCCTTGTCCTCATCAACATGGGGACAAGGTGCTTTGGGGGGGGGCGCAGGGCGCCCCCCTCCCCCAAAGCACCCACCCCCCATGTTGAGGGCATGCGGCCTGGTACGGTTCAGGAGGGGGGGGGCGCTCGCTCGTCCCCACCCCCTTTCCTGACCGGCCAGGCTGCGTGCTCGGATCGGGGTCTGGTATGGATTTTAGGGGGGGCCCCACGCCGTTTTTTCGGCGTAGCGGGGTTCCCCTTTATAATCCATACCAGACCTAAGGGCCTGGTATGCCCCGCGCTCGCCGCAATAGGAAGATTTGTTTTTCCTATTGCAGCGAGCGCGAGATGCAATACCATCCCCTCGTGTCGTATTTGGTCCGTCGGACCAGCCTACACACGAGCGGGCTTTCTGTCGGACCAGCACACACACGAGCGGACTTTCCGCCCGAAACTGAGTCCGACGGAAAGATTTGAAACTTTCTTCAAATCTAGGTCCGGCGGGCTTTTGGGAAGAAGTCCGCCGGAAAAGTCCGCCGCCGCCCACACACGGGCGGATTGTCCGGCACACTCTGGTCCGCCGGACCAAGTATGCCGGAAAGTCCGACCGTGTGTACGCGGCATAAGAGATGGTTCTCTATAAAAAACCTATATTTATAACTGAATGTAACTGATAGTCACACACTGTATGGGATCATGTTACATTCCAGTTATATTTCTTATTACTTCTGATTCATATAGCCTTAGAATATATAAGTGAAATAAGGAAATTCTTGTTCAGTTATATATTATCAGGTAATAACAATAGATTTATTACTTTTTAGGACAAATATGTTCAATAATCCAGAAGTAATGGAAGCT
Source organism: Aquarana catesbeiana (assembly GCA_037953035.1). Taxonomy (NCBI): domain Eukaryota; kingdom Metazoa; phylum Chordata; class Amphibia; order Anura; family Ranidae; genus Aquarana; species Aquarana catesbeiana. The sequence continues at coordinate 231,414 of JBBHAA010002664.1, read as the reverse complement.
TTTTCTTTCTTTTCTTAAAACAAATATATTATTACCTAACTAGTTCCTAGAATTATGTTTTTGTTTATTCTAATCTGAAGCAATACAACCTCAATTTTATGAGTTAACATATCTAAACAGTTACATATGAATAAAATATGTAATTGTTTACTCTAAAAGGGTTAAAATCCCAAAATAATTCAAACTATCTTCATCAATACCAAAGTTATTAACAGTACCTTTCTAACTGAATTATTTAGCCTAGGGCAAGACTAACCATATACAACCACCCTGGAATAAATAATTTCAACAAAAACTATATTCTGCACTCCAATTAATGAAACATCATTTTGATGTCTTTTGACATAGCACTTCTCTCCTGTAAGCGGAAGATCCGTGTACCCCCATTAGCCCTCCTCATTCTCCCAACCATATTATGTGGGAGTGTGACGAAGGCACTTATTCCCCTGAGAGAGATATTTATTCTCTTTCACGGGTAAATTGTGATTACTTGCAAAAAATAATTTATACAATGTATCATCTAATCTCATATGTTTTTTGTTTACTCTTTACTCCAGAATTCACTGGTTTCTTTTCTATCTATTCATCTCTTCAGTCCACACAGGTTGATCTGCGCAGTCAGCTCTGCATAACAAAAAGTAAATCAAAACTATTTGATCTATTGCCATGGCACCACTGAATATACTTTCCCTGAATGTTCAGGGAATAAATGTCTCTCAAAAAAGGACCAAAGCCTTCCGTACTTTCCATAACAAGAAGGCTCACATAGTATGCCTCCAAGAAACACACTTCACCAAAGATTCTACTCCAAAATATATTTCTCCTTTTTATCAACAAATTTACACGGATTCTGCCTGTACCAAGCAAAGGGGAACTCTAATTGCATTTCACCGATCCACACCATTCACCTTATCATCAGAAATTAAAGACCCAGAAGGTAGATACCTGATACTCATGGGTTATATAATGGATACAGCAATCACGGTGATTTCCTACTACGCTCCTAACAAACAACCTACACCATTCCTCTCACATATATTACAAGTGATTAATACACACAAAATAGGAACAGTAATAATGTGTGGGGATTCAAACCAGGTCCTCCTCCCATTTCTAGATAAATCACCTTTTACACCATCCAAAATAACCTCTAAATTACCTTTTTCTCAACTTCTTTCCAAATACAATCTAGTAGATTCATGGAGAGAAAGTAACCCAATGAAAAAGAAATTCACTTATTTCTCGCACCCTCATCAAACCTTCACCAGAATAGATCATATTTTTCTAACAATAGGAATGATACCAGAAATTATTGCATCAGATATAATTCCGATTCCGTGGTCTGACCATAATGCAGTATACACTACTATAGCCTCAGCCATACCAAAAGCGCATGACCCAACGTGGTACTTACCAGACATAATGCTCAAACACCCACTACATCAGATGGCCATTGAACAAGCTTTAAAGGAATACATATCAATTAATAATACAACAGACATCTCCCCAATAACACTGTGGGAAGCTCATAAGCCTGTCTTGCGTGGTACAATACAAAGACAAATGGCACTATTTAAACGGGAACGCAAAAATCTAGCAAAAAAACTAGAACTCAATTTTAATGCAGCCTACATATCATTTCAAGATAATCCATCTCAGAGTACAAAATCTCATCTGGAAAAATCTAGATTGGAATACGATCTATTTCTCACTGAGTCAGTTGATAAATCCCTCAAACGCTCCAAACACAATTTCTACATGAATACAAACAAACCAGGTACATATTTGGCTCAGTCATTAAATTCAACTAACAAATCTTTCAAACCAATACGTTTGAAATTATCAAAAAATGTTTACACTTGTAATCCAGTTAAAATAGTCCATAAATTTCACTCACATCTCGCAACTTTATACAAGACAAACAATGAATTTAATCCTACAGAAGCTGAATCCTTCTTCTCAAAAATAACCTTACCTGAGTTATCTCAGAATCAAAAAAGCAGTTTGGATGAGCCTATAACTATAGATGAAGTTGCTAACGCCATAAAAGACCTAAAACCTAACAAAAGACCAAGCCCAGACGGCTACTCGGCTTTATACTATAAAACATTCTCAGAAATACTCTCTCCCATTCTCACTGAAACTTTTAACAAACTTCTAGATGGACATTCTTTTCGGCAAGAAACACTAATGGCAATTGTTTGTATGATCCCAAAACCCCTTTCTGATGATACTTCCTGTGTGAATTATCGGCCTATCTCTCTGTTAAACCTCGATATTAAATTATTAGCAAAAATAATAGCAAAACGCCTCAATAGCATTATAGGAAAATTAATACATAGAGATCAAGTAGGCTTCATGCCAAATAGACAGGCAGGCGATAATATACGCAGGGCAGTGTTATTGGCACATATTGCTAAAAAACTGAAAATCCCTTTATGTTTTCTATCTCTCGATATTAAGAGGGCATTTGACACAGTATCCTGGCAATATATGCAATATTCATTACAAAAATGGGGTTTTGGACCCCACTTTTTAACATGGATCAAAGCATTATATAATAAACCCAAAGCCTATATAAAATATGCTGGATACAAATCTGAAGCCTTTAATATCGAAAGAGGTACCCGACAGGGTTGCCCATTATCTCCCTTATTATTTGCCCTTATACTCGAACCCATGGCCCAATACATCAGAACAAACCAAACTATAACTGGCATTGAGGTAGGAGGTATTACACACAAATTATGTATATTTGCAGACGATATATTACTTTTTCTATCATCACCACAGGTCTCTGGTCCTAACTTAATACCAGCTCTTGATGGATTTGCAGCCCTATCCGGCCTTATGATTAATCCTAAGAAATGCCTAGTGCTTAATATTTCACTCACAAACATGGAATTGATCCCGGCTAGGGCTGCACTCCCATTCACATGGGCAGAAAAATCAATCCCATATCTTGGAATTCATTTAACAGCATCTCATTCTGACTTATTCTCAACCAATTATCCTCCTGTATTAAGACAGATCACAAATCTAATAAAACAATGGTCGCAACTTCCTTTATCCTGGATAGGGAAGATTAATGCAATCAAAATGACTATTCTACCCAAATTGCTTTATCTATTCAGAGTCCTCCCTATTCCAATTCCTTCCTATTTTTTGAGAATAGTACAAAAAAGAGCAACTTCGTTTATATGGGGCTCTTCTAAACCACGTATACCTATACACACACTACATCTTCCCAAAAATAAAGGAGGCCTGGGATACCCTACTTTTACTAACTACTACAGAGCAGCACATTTGGCCAGTCTGTCCAAATACCATGCAAAACAGGAAATCCCATTATGGGTATTTATAGAGGCTTCAGAAAATGACCCTCTATTAATATCAAATTTATTATGGCTTGATCCTAAAGACCGCTTTAAAATTCATAATCCCATAACTAAACACTTCTTATCTCTCTGGGATAAACTAAAAACCAAATATCAGTTACAATCTCCACACAATCCTCTCCTTTCTTTTATCAGAAATCCGGCCTTTTATCCGGCATGGATCTACCCAAATTCTTTTAAAGCTTGGACAACATCAGGCATTCAGACACTAAATGACTTCATAGCATCTAAATCATTCCTTTCATTCCCATCGCTTAGAGAAAAATATGATCTACAAAACTCTGAGATATTTAGATATCTCCAAATCAAAAATTTCTATACACCATTCCTAAAGGGGGATACACCATTATCCCAATTATCCATTTTTGAATCAATCTGTACAAAAGATCCATTTGCTAAAGGTACAATTTCATCACTTTATAATCAATTATATGGAGTAGCAAATCTTAATAGACCCTCTTACGTTCAGAGGTGGGAGGAGGACCTCGGACGAACTTTAGAAGACACGGACTGGTCTAATATATGGCTCACATCTAAGTCATCTTCACCCAACATCTTGGCACTAGAGACAAATTATAAAGTCCTAACTCGCTGGTACCTTGTACCCGCTAGAGTGGCAAAATATTCACCTAATACCTCAGCTCTTTGTTTTCGAGGATGCCCAGAAATAGGCACATATTTACACATATGGTGGACGTGCCCAGTAATCCAAACCTTCTGGAAGGAAGTCTTCGTGATTGCATCTAAAATATTTAAAAAAATAATACAACCAGATCCATATTTAACTTTACTTAATCTAAAACCGGAATGGTTAACACTCTCTCAATTCAAACTTATGATCCAACTAATAACGGCTGCAAAACAAACAGTGGCCAAGGCATGGAAATCTCCTACATTGGTACTAGCAGAAACAATTCACAGAATGAATAATACAATGTCCCATGCTAAGATGGTAGCCATCGATCAAAATCAAATTCCAAAATTTGAAAAACTTTGGCATCCTTGGGTAAAACAACAGTTCCTGTCAAATTTCAATGACTCTGTCCTGTTGCCATGGTAACAGATTAAATGACTTACAGAGACACCCATTCTAAGGCTTCAAAGAGAACTAAAAAGAATAATAAACTGACGAGCGGGACAACCTTGTGGACCATACCTCTACCTTTCAACCCTTTTTCTTCTTTCTCTTTCCTTTTCTCCACCTTACGATTAAAGCTCATTATCAGAACTTATTTGACCTATATACACTCTACTTGTAAACAATATGTATAGTAGGTATAAATCATTTAAATACCTACAAAAGTAACTAAGGAAATGATATATATCTTTAATTTAGGTTTACGTGAACCCAATGTTAAATATTTGAAATTTCATGATATTTACCTATATAAACCCTACTGTAAAACAATGAGCTTACTTTATAGATCCTTGTAAACTTACTTTATGTATATTTATGTATCTTTATAACATTGTATACTCAATAAACTTCTTTTGACAAGGAAAAAAAAACACACACCACACACACAGCAGTAAGACTTGTGAAGAGGATGATCTCAGATATACAGAAGACAGGATGGAGATGGCTGTACCAGTAATCAGATGATGGTAGAAGTTGGTTGGGAAGGTTTATTGGAACGTGTGTGAGTCTTTAGCCTCGTATAATCCTGACCTTACATCATATCATTGGGTGGGTTCTAGAGTTGCCTCCTCATCCCTTTAAAACCCAAAACACATTAATTATACAGGTTCTGAGACCAATTTAATGCAGATAAAGAATTAAGTTTAATTACCACCTTAATCAGTCACAGAACCCGTGTGATTCATATGGGTTCAGTTTTAAAGGAATGGAGGTGGAAACCCTAGTGGGACCCCAGACACCTCCAAAGGGGTTTGTTTTTACCAGTCTGGTTTTGTTCCAGCAAACCTTATCAGAACATGCCATTGGTAAGGGCTGATCTGTAGGGGGAAAAACCCAAAACACACAACACACACCTCAATGCAAGATTATAACCTATAAAAGCTTCAAAAGACTAAACTTAGGTAAACTTGCTCTTCCCAAGGATGAAACATATGGATACATCCCATTGTAACAAAGTCCTCACCCCTCCACAGTCTTTATTCTACCTCCTCATTTCCATGTTGGATTAGTAGAGCTCCCACTGTACAGACCCCCCACCTCGGAGCCAAGCTCTGCAGGTCTCATAGACCCCAGTACTGAGGTGGTCCCCCTACCTCCCTCTACTTCACACCATTCACAGACAACAATGTCCCAGGCTTCATTCTGTGAATGGAGAAGACTTCACCCCCGAGCTTCCTCTTATTCTTATCTTCATTATTATTACATTTTCACACAAGATATTAAACAATAACCCCACTTTGGTTAAGAAACAAACAAGCCCCTCTACCTGATCAATGTACATTGCAAGGATTGGAGGAAACTTTGTTGCAGTCTTACCTTTTGTTGCTGTGTTGGGTAATGTCAGTGTGCAAAATAAATCAGAAATGGGAGTGACTTTTATTACCAAGCAGCTGATGAACTTGTTGGGTTTTAATGAGGAAAATTGCCAAGTCAGAATCTCTTCAGGTGTGATTAACCCTTTGGGAGCTTCTCACCATAAATGGAATATCTGTCCCTGGGTGGCTACACTCACTTCTCCCCTGAATCTGTGGAGGCAGCCATGGTTCTCACTCAAGTTCTACAACACACGTCTGCCTTTCTTCATCTCCAGTATATGGTGATTGATGGGAGTAGTAGTTTCTACAAGAAAGATGAAGTTCTTGGTGCTTTCTTTGAAGCTCACAGGAAGTGACACGTACTGTACATTGTATTTCTGGTGTCATTTAGCGGGTATTTTATGTACTTCCTGAAAATGTTTTTATAGCTGAATTCCAGGTTTGGATGTTTTATGTGTAGTTACAATGGATCGATGTAACTATGTATATACCATACCTGAGAGATCTCTCTAGAAGCTGGAAATCACTGGGTGCCTACACCTCTACTACAGCACTACTACACTACTACTATACCTCTACTACACCTCTACTACAGCACTACTACACTACTACTATACCACTACTACACCTCTACTACAGCACTACTACTATACCACTACTAAACCTCTACTACAGCACTATTTCTATACCACTGCTACACCTCTACTACAGCACTACTACACTACTACTACACCTCTACTACACCACTACTACTAGGGTTGCCACCTCATCCCTTTAAACCTGAACACATATTAATTATACAGGTTCTGAGGTGAGTTTAATGCAGATAAGGCACCAAGTGAGTTTAATTAACACCATAATCAGCCACAGAACCTGGGTAATTAATATGTGTTCAGTTGTAAAGGAATGAGGTGGCAACCCTAACTACTACACCCCACTACAACACTGCTACACTTAGTGATGGCCCATGCATTAAGGGCGCACGGGCGCTGCCCCCTCTCTCCTGCCACTCCCCTCTAGCACCAATAGATAGATGCATGAATCTCTCTATGGCCTCCGCTGCCACCCCCTATTCAGGCGCCGGGCACCTTTTCGGGCACACGACGCCTGAATTATAGCTGTGGGGGGCGGTTTTGAAGCACCTGATTAGAGCCATAATCCAACCAGATGTGCTACCGGCACAAAACTAAAAATGTACTAGTTTGCTGCAATCATGTAAGCCTACACAAAAATGGTAGAGTATCAATATAATATGGTTTGTTGGTATGAGAATATAACTAGCCGCCCCTAATATCCTCTCCCACCACTGCGCCAAAGTATAAAATTAAATTAAAATGTGACTAATACAAATTTGTGTATAGTATATAGAAAAAAAGCTGCCACTTTGATAAAAAATGAGTGAAATATCCAAAATCAAAACCTATAACACAAATGAAAATAGGAGAAGACAGTGGCGCTAATAAGTGTAATAGTGATAAATAACCATGAATCAAAGAAACTAAAACAATGATTCTGTAGTTATAAATACTGAGAATCACCCAGTGACAAGTGAAAAAATGTCTATATAATGATAATATAGTCCATGAACATAGGTTGGCAAAACAAATAAGAAAGAAATGAGGGGGGCGTGGATTGTCGCGCGGCTTAGATGGCAGCATTCTAGAGGAGCTCCGTTAGACACACAGCCTTACAGCCTGATACCCGTCCATGGAGCCGTCAATGCCTGGCAGAAAGCTATACAGCATCCCTCAGACCCGTCCTCGCCGTGGACAACCACCATCCGCTGCTCGGAACATCACGGATCTATTTAAACAGAAATCTACAGCGGGCTGCAGCACGGCCGGTCCCAAGATGGCGCCAACTCAGCGTAGTGAGCACCATGAGGAGGATTTCAGCGGTGACTCAGAATCAGCACAGGACGACACAGGTAGGGGGGAAGCCAGATCAAACAAGCCCCTGACTTATGCAGACATGTCCTGCTTCACAGCGGATATAAAATCCACATTCTCTGCTGCTATTACGGACTTAAAAACAAACCTTGTAGTTCTCACTGAGAAGCTAGCAGCAACAGAGCATGCTGGGAGGCAGAGGGATAAAGAACTCCACAGACTGGACAAGGTTACAGTCTTCCATGCACAACACTTTATTGATATGAATAGGCATTTGGAGGACCTTGACAATCGGGGCAGGAGGAACAACATCAGGGTGAGAGGGGTCCTGGAATCCGTTGAGAATGGCCAAATTGCCCCTGCCCTCCAGAGAATGTTTAACAGCCTATTAAACAGACAGGTAGGGATGAGCCGAACACCCCCCTGTTTGGTTCGCACCAGAACTTGCGCACAGGCAAAAAATTTGCTCGAACACGCGAACACCAATAAAATCTATGGGACACGAACATGAATAATCAAAAGTGCTCATTTTAAAGGCTTATATGCAAGTTATTGTCATAAAAAGTGTTTGGGGACCCGGGTCCTGCCCCAGGGGACATGGATCAATGCAAAAAAAAGTTTTAAAAATGGCCTTTTTTTTCGGGAGCAGTGATTTTAATAATGCCTTAAGTGATACAATAAAAGTGTAATATTCCTTTAAATTTCGTACCTGGGGGGTGTCTATAGTATGCCTGTAGAGGGGCGCATGTTTCCTGTGTTTAGAACAGTCTGACAGCAAAATGACATTTCAAAGGAAAAAAAGTAATTTAAAACTACTCGCGGCTATTAATGAATTGCCAGTCCGACAATACACATAAAAGTTCATTGATAAAAACGGCATGGGAATTCCCCACAGGGGAACCCCGAACTAAAATTAAAAAAAAAATGACGTGGGGGGGTCCCCCTAAACTCCATACCAGGCCCTTCAGGTCTGGTATGGATATTAAGGGGAACCCCGGACAAAATGTGAAAAAAAAATGGCATGGGGTCCCCCTCAAAATCTATACCAGACCCTTCAGGTCTGGTATGGATTTTAAGGGGAACCCCGCGCCAAAATTTTTTAAAAAATTGGCGTGGGGTCCCCCCAAAAATCCAGCACGCAACCTGCATGCAACCTGGCAGGCTGCAGGAAAAGAGGGGGGGATGAGAGAGGGCCCCCCCTCCTGAACCGTACCAGGCCACATGCCCTCAACATTGGGAGGGTGCTTTCGGGTAGCCCCCCAAAACACCTTGTCCCCATGTTGATGGGGACAAGGGCCTCATCCCCACAACCCTTGCCTGGTGGCTGTCGGGGTCTGCGGGCAGGGGGCTTATCGCAAACAAAGGGACCCCCAGATCTTGGCCCCCCCCCTGTGTGAAATGGTAAGGGGTTCACAAAAAAACTGCCAAAGATGTTAAAAATGACAAGAGACAGGTTTTGACAATTCCTTTATTTACATGATTCTTCTTTCTTCTATCTTCCTTCGGTTTCTTCCTCCATCTTTTTCTTCTTCTGGTTCTTCTGGTTCTTCTGGTTCTTCCTCTGGTGTTCTCGTCCGGCATCTCCTCCGCGGCGTCTTCCTCTCTTCATCTTCTTTTCTGGGCCACTCTGCATCCATGATGGCATGCTCCCACTGTGTGACGCTTCTCCTCTTCTGACGGTTCTTAAATAACAGGGGCGGGGCCACCAGGTGACCCCACCCCCCTCCGACGCACAGGGACTTGACAGGGACTTCCCTGTGGCATTCCCCGTGTTTTCAGAGGGGGGCGGGGTCACCGGGTGGCCCCGCCCTCCTTTATTTAAGAACCGTCAGAAGAGGAGAAGCGTCACACAGCGGGAGCCTCCCTCCATGCCATCATGGATGCGGAGAGGCCCAGAGAGGAAGATGAAGAGAAGAAGACGCCGCGGAGGAGATGCCGGATGAGAACACCGGAGGAAGAACCAGAAGAACCAGAAGAACCATAAGAAGAAGAAGATGGAGGAAGAAACAGAAGGAAGATAGAAGATAGAAGATAGAAGAAAGAAGAAGCATTTAAATAAAGGAATTGTCAAAAACTGTCTCTTGTCATTTTTAACATTTTTAACAGTTTTTTTGTGAAATGGTAGGCATTTCACACAGGGGGAGAGCCGGCGATCTGGGGTTCCCCTTGTTAAAGGGGGCTTCCAGATTCCGATAAGACCCCCGCCCACAGACCCCCACAACCACCGGGCAAGGGTTGTGGGGATGAGGCCCTTGTCCCCATCAACATGGGGACAAGATGTTTTGGGGGGCTACCCCAAAGCACCCTCCCAATGTTGAGGGCATGTGGCCTGGTACGGTTCAGGAGGGGGGGCGCTCTCTCGTCTCCCCTCTTTTCCTGCGGCCTGCCAGGTTGCGTGCTCGGATAAGGGTCTGGTATGGATTTTTGGGGGGACCCCACGCCAATTTTTTAAAAAATTTTGGGGCGCGGGGTTTCCCTTAAAACCCATACCAGACCTGAAGGGCCTGGTGTGGAATTTAGGGGGACCCCCCCCACGTCATTTTTTTTTTAAATTTTGGTTCGGGGTTCCCCTATGGGGAATTCCCATGCCGTTTTTATCAATGAACTTTTATGTGTATTGTCGGACCGGCAATGCATTAATAGCTGCGAGTAGTTTTAAATGATTTTTTTCCTTTGAAATGTAATTTTGCTGTCAGACTGTTCTAAACACAGGAAACTCTTTACAGGCATACTATAGACACCCCCCAAGTATGAAATTTAAAGGGATATTACACTTTTATTGTTTCACTTTAAGCATTATTAAAATCACTGCTCCTGAAAAAACGGCCATTTTTAAAACTTTTTTTTGCATTGATCCATGTCCCCTGAGGCAGGACCCAGGTCCCCAAACACTTTTTATGACAATACCTTGCATATAAGCCTTTAAAATTAGCACTTTTGATTTCTCCCATAGACTTTTAAAGGGTGTTCTGCGGCTTTCAAATTTGCCGCGAACACCCCAAATTGTTCGCTGTTCGGAAAACTGGCGAACAGCCGATGTTCGACTCGAACATGAGTTCGACTCGAACTTGAAGCTCATCCCTACAGACAGGAAGATGCGGAGATTGAATTTGTTCGAGCACACAGAGCTCTCAGGCTTATGCCGCGTACACACGGTCGGACTTTTCGTCTACAAAAGTCCGACGGACGCCGACGGACAAAGTATGGCTGACAATCCGATCGTGTGTGGGCTTCCCCGGACTTTCAGCGGACTTTTCCAGCCACAAATCTGACGGACTTTAGATTTGAAACATGCTTCAAATCTTTACGTCGTAACTACGCCGGACCCAGAAATCCGCTCGTCTGTATGCTAGTCCGACCAACAAAAACCCACGCTAGGGCAGCTATTGGCTACTGGCTATCAACTTCCCTATTTTAGTCCGGTGTACGTCATCACGTACAAATCCGTCGGACTTTTGTGTGATCGTATGTAGGCAAGTCCGTTCGTTAGAAAGTCTGCCGCAAGTCCGCCAAAAGTCCGCCAAAAGTCTGCCAAAAGTCCGTTGAAAGTCTGTCAGACAGGATGTCGGACTTTTGTAGCCGAAAAGTCCGACCGTGTGTACGTGGCATTAGGGGCCCAGAGACGGCGCCACCGAGAGATATAATCTGCTGTCTCCAGAACTTCCAATTAAAAGAGGACATAATGTGCAAAGCCAGAAGAAATGACAGGATTATTTTTAATGGCGAAAATATAATGTTGTTTCAAGACTTATCGCAGATCACCCTGAAAAATCGCAGGGCCCTGCGACCTTTACTTGAGAAGCTCAGAGACAGAGACCTTAAGTACACATGGCGCTTCCCTTTCGCACTTATTGTGTCAGCAAATGGGCACCAACATATCCTACGTACTCTGTCGGATCTCCCGGACTTTTGTGCAGGACTAGGTCTGGACCTTGTGGAACTTCCTGATTGGTATGCAGACTTTGTCCTACCACCCCATGATAGGAGCCCAACTCGCTCCCCATTTTCCACGCCTGAAAAGAGACTCCCCAAGAAGATTAAACATGGCAAGGCAGGAGGATCCAAAGCAGGCACACCAAGTCCGATATTTGCCCAAGAGCGGGATCAAGCAGAGGGATAGAGCTCAGTGAAACTCACCACTTAACCCCATGTAGCATGGAACTTTACTTTGTGCTTGAGGACAGTAGCACTGGGGGTATTCTGATATACGGTCCAGATTCATATTGGACTCTCTCCCAAACCTAGGATATATCATAGGTTAGACATGTGTTAGGATTACTCTCCTCTTGTGATCAGTCTAACTCCAGATGTATTGAAAAGCAGACAATTTATTTCAGATGTGTCACACAAATGGATGATGCTTACAAGTCAAAAGATGCAGTAAGAATCATACAAAGAGATGTACATCCCCCCTCCTAATACCTACAATAATATAAAGATAACGCTTCTATTGGCTGAGGAAACACACATAGCGTGCCTGGTACAAAATGGTACTTTATTTCGCTAATTAGTGTTTCCTGTACATTTTTGTTCTACCGTATATGGTTAAGCCTAATCATCCTACAACTTACTATGGAGTTAGTTAAAGCAAACGGTACAGCTAGTTAATACAACAATGTGCTCAGAAATCATCTTAAGAAAAGTCTCAGGGTTATTGTTTTTCTAATAGTTTTTCTAATAGTCACACAATAAACATTTAAAACTTTTCTAACATTCCCTCCTCTTGTGTGACTATTTTATCTCAACACATTTCGATGATATTCCCAGTGTTATACACTTTCGGTCTGTATGTCATTGAGTTGAGCTTCAATGTCCACATAGGTCTCCTCAGAGGTAGGAAGGGCTTGATACATTGTTCTTGAGACTGCGGTTTCAATCAGTTTTTGTGAAAGTCCTCGAATACAGGGAATGCAGCAGCATCTGCAAGTGACCAAAATGGCCAAAGCCACAGCAATTGAGATCAAACATGATGTGATAAGTCCAGTCCACTTACCGAACCATCCTTCAAGCCAGTTTGTAAATGGATCATTAATACCTGAGTTTTCCGCTAATTCATTCGATAGAGCAGTCAGTCCTTCCAAGGCTCTGGTCACGGTCCCTCCAGGAGCTGTATTATTAGGGATAAAGGTGCAACACATGCTACCAAACATTTTGCATACCCCTCCTCTTTCAACTAGGACCATATCTAAGGCCATTCGGTTCTGCCATGCCATTAGAGATGTGGTGGCCAACTGTTCTGTTAGGCCCTTCACAGCGTCCCTAGTATAGTTTACAAACCGTTGTTGGTTATAGTATATTTATATTTTGTTAATCCAGTCAACATTTTTATCTATAGTCACCCACCAGAGAAGAGACTCAAACCCAGCTGTCACCTGATTCCTGGCCCTAAACTCATCCAGCACTCCGCGAGGAACCCCAATCTCATCTATGTAGATCTGAGAGTCAAATGACCCCATGGGAGAGGTGTCCCTCCGATACCGTTGGCGACTCTTAGTTCACGGTGTTCTGACAGGATCCTCAGGGGCATAGCCAGCTGGACCATAGCGCAATCCCCACGGGCATTGGCCAGTATCCTATCTCACAGTTTCTTATCCCCACACATCCACCAGACATCAGCTCTCTGAATGTCATGTTCAACCCAGTCACCATTGCCCATGTTAATCCTCTCCCTACAATAGTCATCGGGTAGCGACCCAAGATCCACCCCGCTACGGTTCCCTGGGAGTGCAAAACAAGTAAAGTTGCCCAGATAAGCAGTAACCGCTGGAGGTATCTGAGGTCTCTGTACTGGGGGAAACAACAAACTCAACGTGTGACAGGTAGAATTTGTTTCAGGTTTAAAGCTATTATTATACAATCGCAACATACATTTTAAACCTCCTGGATCTGTATTGTGATCTAGAGGAAAAGGAATAGTTGCTAAATGTAGTCTTGCTCTAGCACAAACTAAACAGTTTTCCTTTTTTTTTTTTTGAAGTTTTAACCGTGTACCTCAACCATTCTAACCACTCATTTTTTCCCTGGTATCCTGTCTCCAAAGCTATGGCATCTTCTACTGTTAGGTTAGTAAATCTTATAGTTTTACACAGAACTTCTATTTTAGTATGGCGTCACTTGCGGTCTGAGCGGCGATTGTTGTTTACACAGCACCGGCTCTTGTTTTATCATGTGAGTATATCTCCTAAACTTTTTAATAAATAAAGCCTTTTTAAACAATACCACACTATGGGCATTACTCTTTGCCCTATGTGACATCTCGGTGGAAAAGCCAGCAAAATGTTTCTCAGATTGCCCAGCAAAACCCAGTAGCTCACACTGTGAAGGCATAACACCCCTGGGGGGGTAATGTCATCTGGTGAGTGCAATCACATTGTCAACACGGATAATATCACCTGGCACCACTGTCACTTGAAAGGATAATCAGCACCAAATTTTGATTTGATTTGGACACTGTTTTTTTTTTTTTTTTTTTAAAGCATGTCACTTTATTTATTGTATAGACTTATCTACTAATAATTTAGTGTTTGCAATAATTTCATTATTTGTTTTGGTTTTGAATGTGGTCTCACTGTAGTGTAACACAGAGACGTATATTGAATTGTGCATTCACATTTTTGTAAGTTTATCTATTGGCATAATTGGATTTTTATTCACATACCAAATTTTTGATACAGCAGACATCCACATTTATCACTTTGCCAACTAGGTATTTGATCACTACATTTCTACAGTTCCAGATATTGTAGATCATAGATTTTAGTTTGTGGACTCCAGAGGGTGTAGCACACCAGTTGGACACCCTATCTGAAGTTCAGCACCTTCAACACACACACACTCTGATATCCATCAACAGGGGGTGTAACACTATCACTTGTATAGGTTATTTTTAATTCTTGCCCCCAGGGGGTGCAACACAAAAGTAGTTTACTGCATCAGAGGTTTAATACATAAAGTAGTTGCATTTGTTTAGATGTTTGGCACTTATATATATTTTTATTTTTTTCAAACACATTTTGAGACCAACAGACAGAGGATGTATCACAGTTCATTTTATTTGAGGCATACCTCCCCTAATATTTTACATATATATATATTTTTGATTTGAAGGGAAATAGCGCTACATCTACACTCCCATAATCTACCTTTTCCTGTTGTCAGGTTTTATTAGGTGGTAATACCTTGAGGATAAATTTGCCTGAGGGGTCAGTTTCTGACACCCATGCTCCCATAGAGTACAACCACTGATCTTCCTTCCTCGACTCCTTTAATGTTATCAATAATTGTTTACAGTTATTACTATGTGTGTAGGGGGAGTTGGCCGCTTCTGTAATTGAATCTTTCCTTTATTCCACTCTTTTTAGGCCCTGGTAGATTATACTCCCAATCTTGATGTGCTGTGGTCCACAGGGCTTGATCCCATGCTTGACATCCTGCCCTATTCCAAAGCCAGCAAATGTATTTACAGTATCTGCCCATAGAATTCCTCTAGCCCCAGTTGTATCCCCACAATCTGCAATCTGACAGAAGTCTACCAGTATAATGCTAGTTATTCCCACTATAAAGGTTAGATTCAATGCTTTTCCTGTTCTTTCCCAACCCAAAGGTTCTTCTGCTCTTCCATAATGTATAACCCCTTTTATGGATGCCTCTCCTAGAATCACCAGTAACCCAAGGTTAATGACTGTCCCTTTTATCCTAACCAGCTACAGAGTTCCAGCGGATAGGGTAGGGGAGTTGGAAGGGGAGGGAGACTTCACCGGTTTGAGACAAGTCCCACCTTGTGTGAGACCTCACTTTGTAGCTGGACTTTCTGAACCTCTTGTAGCCAACTGGCCCTACTCTACCTGTAAAACCTTTTTACAATGGGACTGGTGAATCCAGGTAGACCACTCTGCAATCCTTATCGCAGTAGGGGTAGTTAGGAGGACTTTGAAAGGACCATCCTACCTTGGGGAGTACCTCTGCTTTTTTCTTATTACTTTTTGTTAAGACCTAATCTCCCACATGTAACTTCATCTTCTTGAATTGGACCTTCTAGGACAGAACAAAAATCATTAGTATGTCTTTGTCTTAACAGCCTAGACATGTATTCTGCTAGTGTGTGCTCAGACTCCTCAGTAGGTGTTTCATTTGGTTGTAAGGGTATCTTATATGGCCTTCCATGTATCATCTCAAATGGGCTTAAACCTTCTTTTCTGGGTGTGATATGCATACTGGTCATAGCTACTAGTAGGCAGTACATCCAATTTTTACCTGTTTCTTCCATAGCTTTCCTCAGTTTGCTTTTTAGAATGTCATTATGTCTTTACACCAATCCAGCTGATTGGGGATGATAGGCACAATGGTATTTCACTTGAATTCCCATCACTTCTGTCAAATGTTGTATAGTTTTATTTACAAAATAGGGTCCATTATCACTGTCTGTGCATCTGCACTTCCTGTCTGGAATTCTCCACCCATTTGGTCAGGGTGTCTATGATTAGCAAACAATATTTCTTCCTTTCACATTTGTCCAATTCAATAAAATCCATGCAAATGTGTTGGAATGGATATTGCGGTGTGGGGAACTTCCCTTTCCGTGGTCTTATGCCTCCCTAAGCATTGTATCTTGCACATATAATCCATTGAGAGGAAAAAGTTTTTTAGTAGTTAGTGAAGCCATGGGCTGTAAATACCTTATTAAACATCTCAGTCACCCCCCTGTTTGACACATGTGTTACTCCATGTGTCAATACTGCTGCATACCTAAATAAGGATTTTGGCAATACCGGTTTTCAATCAGGTGACATGTAAATGTTATCTATACTTGTGCAACCTTTTGTTTTCCAATATTGTTTCTTTGTCTCTAGGGACTGTGTAGTCTACATTATTTCATACCTTAATTTAATGTTCTAAACTCTAAAATACCTCTAAAGGTTCAATTTTGTACCCATTCATGTAATCGCTAGACACCCACCCCATAAAAAGGAACTCGCCTCATTCTTCAGTTGTGTAGAAGGAGGAGGGGGTGTCATATCTGCACTTGAATTGGGGCTGGGGAAAATAGATACTCTTTATCTAACATGAATGAGTGCAGGATCACAGATCAAACTACCAAAGAAAGCCTTCCTTACTTTGGAGTTGTTAAAAACAATATTCTTTCATTTATTCAAATATAAGTCCATAAGTCCACCAAGTATGCAGACATAAAATGTTTCCTATCGGCATTTACATTATTTGACATATATATTCAATATATATAAAAATATTTTTCTCAGACCCCGATATTTTAGCAGAATTGAATAAAACATGAATCCCCTTTTGTATTGTTCCCCTTATTCTCCTGTCCCAAAACATTTTTTTTTTATTTAACCCAAACACATATTCTGATTCAGAACGTAGCCTTTTAATTTTATAAATGTACCTAAATATATACAGCATTGCATCATTAACACTTTACAGCTGAAAATCTGGAAATTCTAAAAGTAACATATCCAAGAAATATTTACTTTAAGACTATTATTCGGACTTTCTTTCCCACCGAAAATCCTAATATTTTTACAGATGCACAAATTAACCTCTGTGTGCTCAAAGGGTTAACGCTGCCCTACTAGTCATCCATCATCATCTCCCTCTCTCTTCTGCTATGTCTGTCAGGCAATCTGCATTTTCTTGTTTCTGAGAAAAAGCATCAAGTCTGTATATTCCCTTCTCTCCTCTCTCTGGGCTTCAAAACTACGGCACACTTCTCTTAGCAAAGCCCATTCAAATCCCTATTTCCTTATGGCAGTAAAATTAGCACTCAGTCACATACTGTCTCTGGACTGGACACATTTAAAGTAATCACAACATTCTCAGCCTTTCCTTTTCTCACATTCATCAAACCACTTGACAACTCCACAACATTCTGTTCACTCCACAGTGTAATCCACCTTCATGTCTCCCATCTACCTCCTCAAAACCATCAACAATTTCTGCCATGTGCTTCCTTTAACACCATGGCATGC
This sequence comes from Aquarana catesbeiana, assembly GCA_037953035.1. Classification (NCBI taxonomy): domain Eukaryota; kingdom Metazoa; phylum Chordata; class Amphibia; order Anura; family Ranidae; genus Aquarana; species Aquarana catesbeiana. The sequence continues at coordinate 213,687 of JBBHAA010002664.1, read as the reverse complement.
TAAAACAATAAAGCACCCTGGTGTTATCAGTGTACCTTTTTTTTTTATGCTCAGTTTCAATATTTACAATATAACCCTTCTGTATTGTCATAGCTGGTCAAGAGTTAACTTTTTTTTACAGACACAATCTCTCACACAGGAATTTGAAACGGAGGAGCAATTCACTCCTTCCTGTAATACAGGAGATTCACATGAGGGGAGGGGTGAGGAAAAAAACTGCAGGCTTTAATCTCCCTGTGATGATTTCTCGCACTTATTTATTTATTTTTTTTTACTCAGTCATACTTAGCTATTTTTCTGCTTCTCAAATATTTGTTAAACATTTAGATCACACTTGCGTCTTGTCTAATTCTCTTTTGCTAGAGCCATCAGTAATATGGCTATTGGATTACCTTTACCTGAAGTTGCAGCTCCAACTGTTTGGTTCCTATGAGTCCCACCGAGGGTTGTCCCCGAGCAGGCGGCCCAGATGTAGCACAGTCTCCCAGACAATGTTGTCCAGTGGTACCTGAGACGGTGCAGTAATCCAAGACGCCGGCTCCGGTCCAATCCCCATGGGCCATATAGTGCAATGTCACCTGGTATTTTACATATTTATCTGCTTAATACATTGGCAAGCAAGGTATTGGCTGCCTTACAGAGCGAAGCCATAAGACAATTAAACCAAGTATCTGTTTAAGCTTTTCTAAAGTTTCCTGCTTCTCTGCCAGCTCCCAATCTGTCACTGATAGGCAAACAGGCTACAACACAAATTTTACAAACACACAGAACATGAGATGTGAAGAAATTTTTTTTTGCTGGTTATTTAAACTCCTATTATCAACCCATACCTTTTTTGATCTTTGGGTCCTAACAAGTTAAATTTATCCATCAAATTCTGACACTTTTACAGTTAGTTTACTATTGAATCCAAACTTCCCTATAAAGCCCTGTGTCCTTAAAGAGGAGTTCCAGTCTCCCACTTGGCACATTAGGAACACAGCAGCCTCATAAGCAGGCACAAAACATTCTTTTACAGAGACTATTCCCCATTGTCAGCGCCAGACGGGCCTCTCATTTACCTATAAAACACTGGTATAGTGACCCTCGGCCCACGGTAACAATAAGAATACAAGAAGTGTAAAAATATCATCACTCCCCACACTATAGGGAGAATCAAAAAAGTAATGAACTTGTCTCTGCAGTACTGTTGTTTTTTTGTTTTTTTCTTTTCAATAAGGTTACAGCATCAACAGAAAGGTTAAACATGAGAAAGGAGAAACTAAACACATAGAAGAAAGTTAGTCTTGTGATCTTCCTAGATCACTTAAGCGCTTACATCGTCGGGCAATCCACCTCCGATGATGACGTCAGGCATTCACCCTCTGACGTTCGGTATACCTCAAATCTTTTTTTTATCTGTCCTGGACAGTGGGTAACGCTATTTTTTACCTTAGACAACGCTCCCAAGTGTCTCTGTCTTCGCACACTGGATTATTAAGATATTATACAATCAATACCAGTGTCGGCAATTACAACACGTTAATCAAACAGAAAGAGAAGAAAAGACTCTTAGAGAGTATAAGAATAAGTTAAATTATCTTACTTTTCTAACAACATGTACCAATGAACACTGACAGCTATGTCATACAGAGGGAGGTGGAGGCTGTCTCTGATCATAATTATATGCACTGGTCTGGTTATATCGCTAAATACTTTTGTATTTGCTGTGGATGTAGACTGTGTTAATGATGCAATACTGAGAGAGAGACCACCTGTGACCACTGCACTCTTTTAGTGCAACCGGGCTCTAGACTTAAAATATTGTTGCTAATAGTTGTGCTTGAAGGTTTTTAATTTTGTATTTCTCAAGCATAAGTTCCCTTTAGAAAGGGGATCGCACCCCAACTACAGGGACCGCCTACGCCATTAATGCTCCTACTTCCTCTCTTTATGGTGGGAAGGAGGACCATATGTGAACGTGACATTTTATGCAGGATGGATGGGGCAAAGGCGGGGGGCGGTGGTATAGGTGGATGGAGGTTTACCTCATGGTGGAGGTGGACGTCTCGGGTTCCCACGGATTTGGTGGGTGGCGGAGGCGTTGACCAGACGGGTTGATTAATTCAATCATTTAATATAAGTTTGCCATTAAGGCTGTGTGTGTATTTGGAGGCACAATTTTTTGCTGATTTTCTCTACATTTAACTATTTACTCTCTGAGTGGCCGCCTCCTTCTTCCCCACAAAGTGGTCTGGATCTCAGGACACATTCCGGATTTCAGCTCCACTACAGAAATCCTAGAGAGGGCTCTATCTAGAGATAGAACATCATCTCTCTACCTTTCTTCAGTTTCTTTCCTTTTTCTATTAAGTTTTATTCAACCACATTGCTTATTTATTACAAGAAGTCTAATCAGCATTTCAGTTTGCATTTCAGACATCTTCGAACTAAACCACTCCTGAGTTTTCATCATGGCATACACTTCACTGGGATGTCGCCCTACAGTGATTTCTCACAACGTTAAAGGGTTAAACATTCCAGCAAAGCGCACCACCCTACTAAGGGAAATTAAACAAGGTAAGCCACATTTTGTGTTGTTGCAAGAGACACACTTTAAGACTCATCAGGTACCTAGACTCACCGACTCAACTTTCACCAGAGCGTTTCACGTCGCTAATGATCACACCAAGTCAAAGGGGGTCTCTATCCTAATGAACAAGGACGCTCCCTTTGAATTGATGGAACAAATGGTGGACCCAGAAGGCAGATTTTTATTTATAAAAGGGAAATATGAAGGTACACCCATCACTATAGCACCTGTCTATTTCCCAAAGAAGGCGTGGTTAACTGCAAAAACATAGTCCACCAATTACAGAGCTTCGCTTCAGGCTGTTTAATACTGGGAGGGGACTTCAACATCCCTCTGAATTCATTGATGGACACCTCCAATGGCACTACTAGCATTAGATACAAGATACTTAAAGTGGAGTTCCACCCCCCCAAAAAAAATTTGTAATATTTAAAAAAAAAAAAAAATGTTTGGAGATTTTTTTTTTTTTACTCACCTCTAAATGCCTGTTGCTAGGGGGTCCCTCGTAGTCTGCCTCCTTCGGTGCCTGGGCTCCTGACGTCACTTCCCATGGTGCAGGAAGGGAGATCACCTCTCCACCCTCCCTCTTGTCAATCATCTGGGACACATGACCGGTCCCAGATGATTGCGGGGCCAGTGACAGCGCGCAGCGCGGCTTGCGCATGCTCAGTGGGTGCCCGGCTGTGAAGCCACAGCCGGGCGCCCACAGTTGAAATGCCGGCGCCGACGAGCAGAGGGGGGGATGAGCAGGGCATCGCTGGACCCTGGGACAGGTAAGTGTCCCATTAAAAGTCAGCAGCTGCAGCATTTGTAGCTGCTGACTTTTATTTTTTATTTTTTTAAATGGGAACCCCGCTTTAAACACATTAAAACACTCCTGCATTCCCTTCAGTTGGTGGACTCCTGGAGATTTCTCAACCCTGACGGTTGAGATTTCACCTTTTACTCGAACCCACACAAGAAATATACCCAGCTGGACTATCTCTTTATCACACAACCTGATCTTCCTGCTCTCACAGAAGCCCATATAGGGGTACAGTCCATTTCGGATCATACCCCTATAGCTTTGACTTGACCAACTCACCTCCAAAATCCCAGACCTGGAGACTGAACTCCTCCATAATATCAGACCCACTTCTCTTGCCCAAGTTGACAGACACCCTCAAAGATTATTTCACCCACAACAACACACCAGAGACAGACCCCTTAATAATTTGGGAGGCCCATAAATGCACAGTGAGGGGTGAATTGAAAGAATGGGTTCTCAACATAAAAGGCAAAGAGAGAATGAAATTAAAACACTATCAGATTGTATCCACAAACTTGAATCCTTACACAAACAATCCCTGTCGGTCAAATCTGCCACAGAGTTGTTAGCCACTAGGAAAGAGCTGCAGCAAATTCTTGATAACAGGACTAAACGTTTCCTGTTTTTCAAGAAAAAGCTATACTATGAGTCAGGAAACAAATCAGGTAGAGCTTTAGCCAGAGCATTTCGAGATCATACGTATGGCAATGCCATTTTGGGCATCAGACGAGCACAAGGCTCACTGGATGTTAGCACAGCGGCAATTGCGAAACCCTTTCACTCATTCTATACCGATCTTTATAACCTCCCCCAACAAGACAACCAAGTATGCTAGGAGACAGGACTCAGATCATACAAGATTTTCTGAATAAGAGCGGACTCCCTTCACTTGACGACCTAGACGCTAACTCCCTCGAATGCCCGATAGATTCAACAGAAATCAGGGGCGCCATCAAACATCTGAAACTGGGCAAAAGTCCAGGACCAGATGGTTTCACAGCCATTTATTATAAAACTTTCGTAGACCTGCTGACGGACCTGTTGGCGGCAGCTTTGAACTCCATGTCCAAACCCAGAGAGGTGACCCCAGATCTGCTCTCTGCCTTCATAACGGTAGTGCCGAAATCTGGCAAGGACCCCTCGGAATGTGCAAGCTATCGCCCTATATCATTGCTTAACCTGGATATAAAAAATATTTGCAAAGATACTCGCCAACAGACTGAGACCCCATTTACAACAGCTGATCGGACCTGAACAGGTGGGCTTTATGCCAGGCCGAGAGGCCAAAGACAATGTAATTAAGTCATTACTTCTGATCCATTCGGCCAGATCACATAACTGTGAGGGCCTTCTCCTGTCCACAGACGTGGAGAAGGCCTTTGATCGTGTGGCATGGGACTACATGTTGGCAACATGTGGCCACGTGGGTCTGGGCTCCAAGATGTTGGCGTGGATCTCAGCTCTATATCAAAATCCCACAGCGAAGCTAAAAATAAACGGCACACTTTCCGAGAAGGTCCACATTATGAATGGAATGAGACAGGGTTGTCCTCTTTCCCCTCTCCTATTTATAATGTCTCTGGAACCATTTATCAGAACGATCAATGCTTGTCCTTCCATAACGGGTTTCTGGGTGTCGGACAGGTAGTTCAAGGTAGCTGCCTACGTGGACGATCTATTATTCTTTCTAACTAATCCCCATGTCACTATCCCTAACTTGTCTAAAGCATTTGCACACTTTGGGTATGTATCCAATCTAAAGATAAATGACTCCAAATCGGAAGCTATGAATGTATCTCTATAAGAACGCACTCTAAGGTCCACAGTGGAGAACTCCCCCTTTAAGTGGGACTCTAAGTCTCTGAAATACTTGGGTATTAAATTAACACCTCAAATCGCCTCAATTTACAAACACAATTTCCCTCCTCTACTTAAAAACATTGAAAGAGACTTACCATATATACTCGAGTATAAGTCGAGTTTTTCAGCACATTTTTTTGTGCTGAAAGTGCCCCCCTCGACTTGATACTCGAGTCAAGCACTTTTCTGCAGCAAAAAAATTCATTTTCCGAACCGAATTTGGGGCCCCGTATCTCAGGGCCATTTTGTGCTAGGAACCCCAAATTTGGTGTGCAAACCCAGTGGAACTGGTACCATATCCAAAGCTGAGGTTCCTGATGCAGAAAAGTGCTTAACATTTTCTGAACCGACTTTGGGGCCACGTATCTCAGGGCCACTAGGTGCTAGGAACCCCGAATTTGGTGTGCAAACCCAGTGGGACCATAACATATCCAAAGCTGGGGTTCCTACGACCAAGTGGCCCCGAGATACAGGGCCCCAAAGCCGGTTCGGAAAATGTCATTCTCTGCTGCAGAAAAGTGCTTGACATTTTCTGAACTGATTTTGGGGCCCTGTATCTCGGGGACAGTTGGTGCTAGAAACCCCAGCTTTGGATATTTTATGGTGCTAGTTCCAAATGTGGGGTTCCTAGCACTAAGTGGCCCCGAGATATGGGGCCCAAAATTCGGTCAACTGTGTCCATCTGCAGCAATGTCATTTCGGGACGATTTGGGTTCAGAGACCCCAAATTTTGGCTGCAGCTAGGGGGCATCTAGGAACCCTTTACTACCGAGTTTGAAGTTCGGGGGACCTATGGCTGCAAATGGGCACAGTGAGGCATGCAAATGGGCACAGTGAGGCTGCAAATGGGCATTGTTGACCCTTTTTTCCACTTACAGTAGCTGTGCATTTCTCACCCTCGTCTTATACTCGGGTCACTAAGTTTTTCCCATTTTTTGTGGTAAATTAGGGCCTCGACTTATACTCGGAACGACTTATACTCGAGTATATATGGTAGCTAAATGGCATGCCGGAACCTTTTCTTGGTTTGGCCGTGCGGCCATTGTAAAAATTACCATCCTTCCCAGGCTTCTTTACTTCATGCGCACTTTACCAATTAAACTACCATGTAGCATATTCGCTACCTTGCGCTCAATGCTTCTGAGATTTATCTGGGCGCATAAAAAAGCCAAGAATCGGAGGCGCATGCGCGGAGGCACCTAAGATGGCCGCAGGCTGTTAGTGCTCCGCTCCACCACGGCCCCGCGATAGCCACCGGAGCGTCAGGAGCAACCTGCCGAGCACCCAACTGGACAGCACGAATGGGGGAAACCCCCTAGAACATAACCCCGAAAGCGGCGAACGTTCGCCGGAACCTGGCGAGCCAGATGACCGCGGCGGGCCCTCCGCTCAGCTACCCTAAGATGGCGGTGGCTCCACAAGGCCCTCACACACAGGAGGAGATGGAGCTCTCGAGGGGGGAGCGGGACTCTCAGTATCCACAACCACCACAGTCCCCAGGTGAGGACTATCCACCCTTGCCCCTAGCTGCATCCCCAGCTTCCACGGAGTCCCTCCTGGGCAGGATGGGTCTGGGCCTTCCCTCAACACCAATGTTAGACCCTCATACAGGAATGTTGTTATCAGCTCCAGAAGCACATCCTGAAATCCCTGTACCATCGGACTTCCCCTCCATGATGGAGGCATTCTCCCATCTCCTTTCAAAAAGCCTGGCCCAAAATGCAGCACACATTACCTCATCCATCCATGCTGACCTGCAGCAAATAGGGATGAGGATGGACATGATTGAAAAGAAAGCTGACCAAGCAGTTTCTCGCATTAACCAAAATACAGGAAGGATACAAGATCTGCAAGATCAGCTGGAAACAGCATTTGCCAAAATCGACGACCTTGAAAACAGATCAAGACACTATAACTTCCGAGTGCGAGGTCTCCCTGAATCAGAAAAAAATGTTCATGCTGCGGTAAAGACCCTTTGCAGAACCTTATACAGGATATCACGGAACAACAACTGGAACTGGACAGAGCTCACAGAGCCCTACAACCCCCCCGTTCAGATGGTCTCCCTAGAGACATCATTGTGAAACCCCATTTCTATTCCATTAAGGAGGAAGTGATGAGAAGATCTAGGGGTACTGAAAATCTAACACTGATGGGACACAGGATCCAAATTTTTGCAGACTTGTCACCATATACTGTGCAAAAAAGACGCTCTCTCAAACCTTTATTCCAACCACTGCTTGACAAAGAGATCACATACCGTTGGTCCTTCCCACTTCGATTAAATTTTTCCTATAGAAACAAAAACTACGGCTTTTCCTCATTTGCCGAAGGGGAACGTCTGCTTCTACAATTGGGTTTGATTCCCCAAGGTCCTGCTTCCTCACAGAATAGCAGGAGCTCCTCATCATCTACAAAAAGTCCCCCACCAGCAAGTCCGCTGCAACACAACTGGCTTAAACAGAGCTCCAAACGCTCCAAAGAAAATCTTCCACCATGACGGGCTATCCTCCATTTGGTTCCAGAACCTGTTCCGGTGATCCCTGATGGACTTATCGGGTTAACGATAACTCTTCCGGGACATTTCCTCTTTCTCATTTAAACGTCCTCTGCAAGGTTGCCGTATGACAGGGGTGCTCCATTCCTTTGTAGTGGCCCCCACTACTGCTGTCATCTCAGATCTCACGGGCTCTGTAACAGCAGACCCTGTGAAATCACAGGGTTGTAGCAGAGATGGGTGGAAGTCCCTTATTTTCTCATATGCTATTACATATTTGGCCATATACGGTCTTTATACAGTTCTGATAGGCCCATTTAGATACTAGGGCTTGTTGACCTCCTCCTCACCAGCGCACCCCACAGTTGCACTTATTTTAGTTTACTCTCTATTTTTGTAACATTTTGATCACCTTTAGGGTCCGATTTCTCTGGCGGACCCTACTATTTAGTTATCCCTGATATCCCGCTGGAGTCCTGAAGTCCGGTTAGGACAGTATAACCCTATCTTACACACAACTTTTAGATGAAAGGGTTGCTCTGTTTTATTGCTCGCCTTAATGTTCTATTAGGTTCTTTTCTTATTTTATTTTCCTTTTTTTTAGTTTTTGGAAGTAATGTTAGAAAGTTTACAACTCATTAAACATAAGGTTTTAGAGGTGGAGGGGCCGTGGTGGACTTAGTGCACCTCTAGTTGAATTCAAGTGCACTGATCGTGCATTTGGTTTCTTGTCCGGTTACCCCTTGGTTGGTCACAGGCCCTCTCAGGTGAAGGGGTAGGAATGGGCAGCTCATCCTACCCGGGGGTTGGGGTGGGGTCAGGGGACCCCTGTTTTTGTAAATGCTGCTCTTGTTACATGTATGACAGATCTGTGAATCAGTTTTTGGTAACATGTCTAATCTCTCTATTACTTTTTTTCACCCCTCTCCTTTCTCCTTCTCCTTTCTCCCACTCAAGAGTCTCCAGGTTCTGCGCTCGTTCGTGGCTTCTCCTCCCAGGTCTTTCGCACCAATTGTGCTTCCTCCATGTGATCATCGAGACGAGTTCTCCCACAAATTCAGGTAAGACCTTTCCTATAAGCAAAATCCCACGACATACAAGTCATGGATGATATCCCCAAAGTTCACCCAACACTTAATTTTATATCACACAACACTCAGGGAATTAACTCCCCCGTTAAGAGGAGGAAATTGTTCCAAGTATACCAATCAATGCACACGGATGTTCTCTTTTTGCAGGAAACTCATTTCCCCATATCATACAAACCTACATTTCTCCATCACAACTTCCCCCAATTCTTTATCGCATCCGCTCCCAACAAGACAAAATGGGTGGCCATATGTTTTGCTAAACATATCAATCTCTCTCAACCTCACACGATTATAGACCCTACGGGACGTTATTTACTAGTTTCAGGAAATATAGATAAATAATAATAAATTAATAAATAAAGGCCAACGGGCATTTTTTGAATCCATGCTACGCAATCTCTGCCCACATTTCAAGGGCACAACTATTTTGGGGGGGGGACTCAAATTTAGCCTTTGACTTCTCATTGGATAAGTCAGGAGATGGACTACAGAAACGTAAGCGCCCCACTAGACAGAGCGTTAAAGTAGCTAAGCTGCTACACGAAGCGGGATTGGTAGATGCCTGGAGGGAAACTAATCCTCGTACTAAGGATTATTCTCATTTGTCTGCACCCCATAATTCCTACGCCAGGATTGACCACATCTTTATACAGGCCTCTACAATCCCTGTGATTGTCAGGTCGCGGATCATAGACTCCCCTCTGTCGGACCACTCAATGGTTACTCTGTCCATCCATAGATCATCAGGCCATAGAGAACGCAACCACTGGCGCCTGCAGGAATCCATCCTTAACGATCCCATACAGGCCACTATTATAGAGAAATCTATTAAAGAATACTTTAACCTAAACACCACAATGGATATTACCCCGTACACAGTCTGGGCTGCTCATAAAGCGGTGATCAGGGGGAAAATAATGCAATTAACAGCTACACTGAAAGCGGAACACAAAAGCGATACGATCAAATTGACTGAGAACTTCCGTGATCTCGCAAAAGCACATAAGCTTAATCCTAATGCGGAGTCCCTGTCTCAGTTGGATAGAGCCCGGGCCGTTCTCAATCTGAACCTGACAACAACGGCAGAAAGGCACCTCAGGTGGACAGGGGCGCGTTTCTACTCCCAGAAAGATAAGATAGGAGCGAAATTGGCGGTAAAACTTACTCCTAAACCTCGCCAACTGGTATTCCATAAAATTAAATTGAACTCAGGTGACCTGACCCAGAATCCTACCAAGATCATGGAAGCTTTTCAACAGTTTTATGCGGAACGCAAAGCCAACAATCAGGACTATCACGGGATGACTTCTTTGACTCCCTGCCTATGCCTTCATTATCCCTAGAGCACAGGAACCTACTTGAAAGCCCCTTTTCAGTCCCGGAGGTTCTGGATACCATTAATACCTTGAAGCTTGGCTCCTCCCCTGGACCGGATGGGTTTTCCACCGGGTACTATAAAAAATTTGGGGAAACTTTAGCCCCACATCTCACAAAGCTCTTTAATTTTCTTAGGGAAGGTCATCCTTTGGGATCTGATCTGAATGCAGCATACATTTCTGTGATCCCCAAGCCAGGGAAGGATCCAAGTGAAGACGGTAATTACAGGCCTATCTCCTTTATCAACAACGACATAAAGATTATGACCAAGATCCTAGCCAACAGACTGGCCAGTTTCATCCCCTTATACATAAATAATGACCAGGTAGGGTTCATACCTGGGAGGCAAGGCCCGGATCAGATTAGAAGAACTATAGATGTAATTTTCCTCCTTAAATCCAGCTGGGATGGAGGTACCCCCAAACAGGCTTTATTCTTTCTATTGACCTCCACAAAGCGTTCGATTCAATCAACTGGAACTACCTTTCTGAAACCCTTAGACGATGGAACTTTGGCCCCATTTCCTAAATATAATTAATTCCATGTACTCTAACCCCTCTGCCCAAGTACGGTTGATGGGAAGATACTCTTCCTCCTTCCCAATTGGGAGGGGCACTAGGCAGGGCTGTCCCCTCTCGCCCCTTCTCTTTGCAATGGCCATTGAATCATTGGCCATAGCTTAGAACAAACCCTGATATTAGGGGGGTGACTTGCGGTGACCAGGAGCACAAATGCGCACTTTATGCGGATGATCTCTTGCTATATATTACCTCCTCTTTAATAACCACCCCGAACATTTACAAGGTCCTGAACTCATTTAGCAAAATCTCCGGCTTAAAGGTTAATATGTCCAAATCCATAGCTTTAAATATAACTGTTGCTCCCGACATAGTGACACAACTAACTAATAACTTTGAATTCTCCTGGGCCCCAATGACCATCCCTTACCTGGGGATTAATCTAACCTCAGATGTAAATAACCTATTTAAAGCTAATTACCCCAACATGCTCAAAAGGTGTAGGGGGGGGGAACTACAAAAGTGGTCAAGGTGTGGCCTATCCTGGCTGGGACAAATTCACGCTGTGAAGATGACTCTCGTTCCCCGTATCTTATAGCTATTCCGCTCTCTACCAATCCTGCTTCCAAAGAATGTTATTTTCAAGTTTCAATCAGAGATTACTCGTTTTGTCTGGGGCAACAAGGGTTATAGATGTCCCTCCAAAATACTGTATTGCCTTAAGACACAGGGAGGCTTAGGCCTGCTGGATCTATGGAACTACTTTCAAGTGGCGCAATTGTCGCAAATCTCTATAGTTTTTTCTAAAGGCCCAAAACCAGAGTGGCTTTCAATGGAAAGAAGAGCTACACCCCACAACACCACTGATTTCCTCCTGTGTTGTGATTCTGCACTTAGACCAGCTATAATGGCCCCCACACTTTCTCACTCCATAGCAACATGCACTAAACTATTGCAACACCCCTCCCTTACATCACAGCTCAAGCCTTTATCCTATCTATTTCACAACACAACATTTACATCGGGAGCAAATATCGGAGCATTCCGATGGTGGACTGACAAGGGCCTTTATCGGATCGGACATTTCCTAACTCCAGCCGGCCCCCTTACTATATCCTACTGCAAGCGTAAACTAGAAATGCCGGATACGGAACAGTTCCGATTTACACAAATCTCACACTTCTTACACTCTATCTGGACTAACAAACCGGAACCTCCCTCAAAAACCCCATATGAACATTGGTGCTCAAATCTTACTGAACAAAAGGGAGGAATCTCCTTGATTTAAACTGCTCTACAGACAAACCTGGATAAACCGTCTTACGCAGAGACCTGGGAGGAGGATACAGGCGAAGTTTGGCAGACGACAGATTGGTTCAAATCCTGGACACGCTCCTACAAAGGTATCTGTAACATTTCCCTCGTAGAGGCCAGTCTAAAGGTTTTATCCAGATGGTATTATGTTCCATCCAAACTAGCATTAATATACCCCGGTACCTCTTCTCTTTGTTTTCGAGGTTGCGGCCTAGAGGGCTCCATGCTTCACATTTGGTGGACTTGACCCCGCATCAGAACCTTCTGGAAGCTAACTTTTCGTATAATTAGCAAACTGATTAGGGTCTCGGTTGCCCCCAATTCACATATTGCCTTATTTAATCATGATATACCCAATACACCTAAACACTTACGGGCATTATCCTACTTTGTTTTGTTGGGTGCAAAAATCACTATATCAAAAGCATGGAAGAGAACCACGGTCTCCTTCCAGGCTTGCAAGAGAAAAGTGTCCTGGATCATGTCCCAGGAACAAATAGTCACGAAGCTGAATGACAAAATCGAGAAATTTAATACCATCTGGGAACCTTGGGCCACATTTTGCAACATATCTCTTATACCGGGTGTGGAACCTGAGGCAAGTTTAGCCTCTACTATTAAATAAACCTCTCTCCACCTTTTCCTTTCCTTCTTATCCCTTTTTTTTTCACACGTTTTCTGTCTTCCCTTTTTGAGACTGATTAGACCCCGCTGTTTCTCAGGTATAATATGATTTCTTTGAATACTGAGAGGTGTATTCGGGAGTTTGTTACTCTGAGTTTCCGTGGGACCTTTTCCCCCTCTCAGGAGGACGAACAGGCACCTCGGTAGTGAAATGGAAGTGGGGGGCCTTGTTCTGTTAGCCCCTCAGCCAATTTATAATGCTCCTGGGGAGTCGGATGGAACAGGGTTGAGCCCGACCACACCTACAGGAAGATCCCACTGGGGGGGTGGGTAAGGGCTCCCGGGATCATCCGACGTCCCTCCTCAGGGAGCGAGTCCCTACTTCTGCCTGTCCACCTGGGTTGGAGGGGTCCACCGGACACCTCTGATTAGTACACACAGATCAAATGATCTGTGCTTACATTGAGATGTCTTGAGACTCCTGAGGAACTTTTTTAAAACTTTTGCACCTGTTAGCATATCCTCATATGGTATTCCTGAGACCCAGGAGACCAGGATGAGTTCTATATCAAACAGGGCTATTGGTACTCAGTTCACGAGAATCTTTACGAATTTTCATGGATAATCTTTTTTTTTTAACTATTTGAAATAGTTATGTCATATATTTTTACCTTTTAATATGTGATTCACAGAACAGATCAATTCTATACTGAATCTCGGTTAATTACAGGTTACAACAGAGATGTTTATAACAGCCGAGAACTAATTCGGTAATGACAGTTTTGCCTCTTTTTATTTGTATTAGATTGTAATCTTTGCTCATTTCCATATAACACATTATAGGTTATGTCTCCTCATTCTTCGGAAATGTACGCATTCTCATGTGTGTCATGTTAAAAAACTAATAAAATGTTTTGAAATTAATAGGAATAAAAGAGCATGGGGGAATGGGATTACCCAACTTTAGAGCCTACCATCTGTCTTCCCATCCCATCTGTCTTGCGAGGGTTATTGACTGGCACTGCCATCAAGACACTAAAGATTGGGTTAACTTAGAGAAAGAACTCAACTCTATCCCACTGCAATTTACCCCTTGGATACCATGGTCAGCATATCCGATTGACTTGAAACAACACCCCCTAACAGGAACCACACTAAAATTGTTTAATGGGCTAAATAAAGAGAAGTTGATCTCTTCTATACCGGGACCGCTCACCCCGCTGCTAGACAACCCTGATTTTATTCCGGAGATGGGGAACCCTCAACTCAGGTCACACTCCCACAACAAACTACTTTTAGCCAGGGATTGTTACAAACACTGTAAAATTAAAGACCTCCCCACCCTTAAGGCAGATAACAACCTACCCATCTGCCTTTTTGGGCATACCTACTAATTCGTAGTTATCTTCACCACAAAGAAAAAATGGGGAATCTTTCCAGATCTTTGATGGAACTTGAGTCGGTGTGTCTCACAGGAGAGAAGGTTGAAAGAACAACCTCTATCATCTACGCTTGGCTACAAGAGGCTAAAAGACCAACAGATGACAGACTCAGGAGGAGGTGGTCCGAGACAATGCAGGTAAACATATCATCCAAACAATGGAAGAATGCATCTTATCACATAAGTGCTCCATCAGCACTAAAATGCAGGAAACAGCATACAAATTGATGACACATTGGTATTTAACTCCAGCGAAACTAAATAAGTGGAACCCTCAGATTTTGGAATTATGCTGGAGATGCATGGCAGAAACCGGTTCTCTATTCCATATCTGGTGGGAGTGTCCCTTAATTGTTCCTTATTGGGACAAAGTAAAAGAACTAATCTCATTGATCACAGCAACCACTCTGACACTTGACGCGACGTGCTGCTTGTTGCACATTTCAAAACGGTCCCTAAAGAAATACAAGCACTCTCTTACAAAACATCTTTTAAATACAGCAAAATCACTTATTCCGATTCATTGAAACTCCACTAGGGTCCCATCGATAACAGATTGGCTTCACAAAGTCACAGAAATTTATGAAATGGAAGACACACTAGCACAGTCCAATGCACAGGTATAAATATTTCACAAGACATGGCAACCGTGGATGATTTTCAAATACTCTGCAGCCTATGCAGACTGCACAGCCGAACACATTGACCGAACCGGTACTGTATGAATAGTCTGTCAAAGGTACTGGGTAGGGATGAGCTTTGTGTTCAAGTCGAACTCATGTTCGACTCGAACATTAGCTGTTCGATTGTTCGCCGAATTGCGAACGTTATGGGCCGTTCGCACCAAATTAGTGTGTTGCGTCACGGCCCATAATTCACTGCGGCATCGCAGTGCATTGCTGGCTGATGATTGGCCAAGCACGCACTATGACCCACATGCTTGGCCAATCACAGCGCCGTCGGTAGGGAGAGCTGTAATTGGCCGAATCAAGGGTGGCTTTGGCCAATTATGGCTCAGGGGGTTTAGAACATGCCCCACACTATATAAGGCCGCCTGCACGACGGGCCTGTGTAGTGTGTTCTGGCGTGCTGAGAGATAGAGAGAGAGACAGTGTCATTTCATTTGAGTTAGCTAGATTAGGCAGGACAGTCAGTGAGTTAGCTGCACTCACAGTGTATTGTGTATATATATGCATCCCAGGTGATGTATATATACTGTATATATATATATATATATATATATATATATATATATATATATATATACACTGTATTCAGTTTAGCTAGATCCGTTCCTGTTATCTTCCTACTGACAGGCTGTCTTGTCTTGTTACAGTATTTACAGCTACCTGAAGAAAATTGCTGGTGTTCTTTTGATCCTATTAGTACCACAGTCAGGCAGCTAGATTATTTACAGTTAGTGTAGTGCATCCTCCTTACAGTGTTCAGCTAAAACTACAAGTTAGTGTAGTGAGACCTCTGCACAGTGTTCAGCTAAAGCTACAAGTTAGTGTAGTGCGTCCTCCTCACAGTGTTCAACTAAAGCTACAAGTTGGTGTAGTGTGTCCTCCTCACAGTCTTCAGCGAAAACTACAAGTTAGTGTAGTGCGACCTCTGCACAGTGTTCAGCTAAAGCTACAAGTTAGTGTAGTGCGTCCTCCTCACAGTGTTCAGCTAAAACTTCAAGTTAGGGTAGTGAGACCTCTGCACAGTGTTCAGCTAAAGCTACAAGCTAGTGCAGTGCGTCCTCCTCAAAGTGTTCAGCTAAAGCTACAAGTTAGTTTAGTGTGACCTCTGCACAGTGTTCAGCTAAAGCTACAAGTTAGGGTAGTGCGTCCTTCTCGCAGTGTTCAGCTAAAACTACAAGTTAGTGTAGTGCGACCTCTGCACAGTGTTCAGCTAAAGCTACAAGTTAGTGTAGTGCATCCTCCTCACAGTGTTCAGCTAAAACTACAAGTTAGTGTAGTGCGACCTCTGCACAGTGTTCAGCTAAAGCTACAAGTTAGTGTAGTGAGACCTCTGCACAGTGTTCAGCTAAAGCTATAAGTTAGTTTAGTGCGTCCTGCTCACAGTGTTCAGCTAAAACTACAAGTTAGTGTAGTGCGACCTCTGCACAGTGTTCAGCTAAAGCTACAAGTTAGTGTAGTGCGTCCTCCTCACAGTGTTCAGCTAAAACTTCAAGTTAGTGTAGTGAGACCTCTGCACAGTGTTCAGCTAAAGCTACAAGCTAGTGCAGTGCGTCCTCCTCAAAGTGTTCAGCTAAAGCTACAAGTTAGTTTAGTGTGACCTCTGCACAGTGTTCAGCTAAAGCTACAAGTTAGGGTAGTGCGTCCTCCTCGCAGTGTTCAGCTAAAACTACAAGTTAGTGTAGTGCGACCTCTGCACAGTGTTCAGCTAAAGCTACAAGTTAGTGTAGTGCATCCTCCTCACAGTGTTCAGCTAAAACTACAAGTTAGTGTAGTGCGGCCTCTGCACAGTGTTCAGCTAAAGCTACAAGTTAGTGTAGTGAGACCTCTGCATAGTGTTCAGCTAAAGCTATAAGTTAGTGTAGTGCGTCCTGCTCACAGTGTTCAGCTAAAACTACAAGTTAGTGTAGTGCGACCTCTGCACAGTGTTCAGCTAAAGCTACAAGTTAGTGTAGTGAGACCTCTGCACAGTGTTCAGCTAAAGCTACAAGTTAGTGTAGTGCGTCCTCCTCACAGTGTTCAGCTAAAACTACAAGTTAGTGTAGTGCGACCTCTGCACAGTGTTCAGCTAAAGCTACAAGTTAGTGTAGTGCGTCCTCCTCACAGTGTTCAGCTAAACCTACAAGTTATTTTTTTGCGAGCTCTGCACAGTGTTCAGCTAAAGCTACCTGTAGAAGGTTGGTGGTGTTCTCATACTACAGGCAGGCAGGCAGTTGATTTTGCTAGCTGCAGTATATATATATATATCCCAGCTTAGTGCAGCTACAGGCCATTAGTATGTCTGGAAGGCCAACAAGGAGAGGCAGACAGTCACAAGCCAATAAAAGAGGGCAAGCAGGCTCTGCGTCTAGAGGCAACAGTGCTGTTCGTGGAGACGGTGCATCCTCATTAGCATGTGGCCGTGGGACACGCTTTGCCTTTTTTTCGGCAGCCGGCCCGTGTTGAGCGGCAACATGCAGAAGACTTGGTCGAGTGGATGACCAAGCCGTCCTCATCCTCCTCATCCTCTCTCACCCATGCTCAGGGTAATTTGTCTGGCAAAGCAGCGGCCTCTTCCCTCGGCTCAATGTCATCAGTGACTCCTTCCCTAGCCCCACCATGTCCTCCTGAGGAGTCCCTCAAACTGTTTGACCACAGTGTTGGGTACATGCTCCAGGAGGATGCCCAGCATTTGGAAGGCTCTTATGATGAGACTGAGCTAGATGAAGGCAGTAACGTGAGCACGGACAGAGGGGTGCCCAAGAAGGACAGCAATCTGGCAGTCATGCTCCCCCTGCTGCAGCATACTGCCAGGTTTGCTCCAGTGATGAGGAGGGAGGGGATGATGAGGTCACTGACTCAACATGGGTGCCTGATAGGAGAGAGGAGGAGGAGGCGGCACATCACCAGCAAGGCAGGATGCCCTCCAGGGGCCAGCCTAAGGGCAGCACACTGACTGCATCACACCCCAAAGCTCCGCATGTGCAGGGCGCTTCAAAAAGTTCTTTGGTGTGGGCCTTTTTTGAGACGAGTGCATCAGATCGCACCGCTACTATTTGCAACATATGTCTTAAGCGTATCTCGCGTGGCCAAAACATATGTTGACCTGCCATGCAGTTCGTTGGCAAGCGTATCTAAAAGACCCACACCAAAGAACAAAGAGGACCTCTCCTTGCTCCTCATCAGCTGAGATCTCCAACCCCATTATACCTTCAGTTCTCTCTGAGACCTGCACTGAGAGGAATGAAGGTATAGAATTAGGTGTGTCACAGCCAAGTACTTGTGGGCAATCTGCTTTCGGTACACCGACGTCAGATTGTACCAGGCAAATTTCCCTGCCCCAGCTGCTGCACCGCAGAAAGAAGTTCACTCCCAGCCATCCACATGCCCAGCGGTTGAATGCTAGCTTGGCAAAATTGCTAGCACTTCAACTGCTGCCTTTTCAGTTGGTAGACTCTGTGCCCTTCCGTGAGTTTGTGGAATGTGCGGTTCCTCAGTGGCAGGTACCCAAACGCAACTTTTTCTCACGGAAGGCGATTCCGGCTCTCTACCGGCATGTGGAAGGCAATGTCTTGGCCTCGCTGGACAGGGCGGTCAGTGGTAAGGTGCATATTACCGCTGACTCATGGTCCAGCAGGCATGGACAGGGATGGTACCTAAGTTTCACCGCGCATTGGGTGACTCTGCTGGCAGCTGGGAAGGATGCAGGACAATGTGCAGTAGTGTTGGAGGTTGTTCCGCCACCTCGCCTCCAAAATGCCACTACTAATGATTGTGACACACCTCTCTCCTCCACCCCCTCCTCTTCTTCTTCCTCCATGGCCTCTTCCTGTGCTTTGTCCTTGGAACCAGCGGTGCTCCATAGCCGTTCAAGGGGCTACGCAAGTATGCAGGCCAAAAGATGCCATGCGGTGCTTGAGCTGGTGTGCTTGGGGGACAGGAGCCACACTAGGGCAGAGGTTCTGTCAGCTCTACAGGTGCAGGTTCAGAGGTGGTTGACGCCACGCCAACTTAAGGCAGGATTGGTGGTTTGCGACAATGGCATCAACCTCCTCTCTGCCCTCCGACAGGGACAAATGACCCATTTGCCCTGTTTGGCTCACATCCTTAACTTGGTGGTGCAGCAGTTCTTGGGCTGGTACCAGGGCTTACAGGATGTCCTGAGGCAGGCCAGGAAAGTCTGTGTGCATTTCCGCCGGTCATATAATGCCAGTGCTCGGCTGGCAGACCTCCAAAAGGAGTTTAACCTGCCCAAGAACCGCCTAATCTGTGACATGCCCACCAGGTGGAACTCAACGTTGGCCATGCTGCAGCGGCTGCACACGCAGCAGAGGGCCATCAATGAGTACCTGTGCGACTATGGCACCAGGACAGGGTCAGGGGAGCTTGTTTTTTTCCCCACGCCAGTGGGCCATGATCAGGGATGCATGCACTGTCCTGTCACCTTTTGAGGAGGCCACGAGGATGGTGAGCAGTGACAGTGCATGCAACAGTGTTCCCTGGACGGGTGGGACAAGACTTCAAAAAATAACCTGCCTGGCCACAATAAAGGCACAATCTCTCCCTCCGCCTAAAGGTTCTCTCAGACGCGTGAAGTCCATGTTCATGGGTTCATCTTCACTGACCGACTCGGTACCAGAAGGCATGGGAGGTGAGGGAGGCATGGTTGGGACTGCAAAGCTCAGAGACAAATGTGTCTGGAGTCAATGAGGATGGCAAACGTGATCAACTTCTCCAGCTCAGTGGGTATATCTCGGGCTGCTATCTCATCCTTGATGGTATCTGAGAGACCATGAGAAAAAGCAGCCACGAGGGCCTCATTGTTCCACGGAACCTCTGCTGCCAAAGTACGTAATTCAATGGCGTAGTCGGCAACAGTTCTCGCACTCTGTTTAATGGACATGAGGCACCTGGCAGCAGAAGCGGAACGTGCAGGAACGTCAAATACCCTTTTAAACAAAGCCACAAACTCAGGGTAACTAAAGGCAACAGGTTTTTGCGTCTCTCATAGAGGGTTTGCCCAGGCTAAGGCTCTCTCAGAAAGCAGATATCACAAAACCTACTTTGCTTCTGTCCGTGGGAAATGCCTGGGCCAGCATCTCAAAGTATATCTCAACCTGGTTGAGAAACCCTCTGCATTGGACTGGATCTCCCCCAAATCGCTGGGGAAGCGGAGCGGAACCAGACATACCTCTTATAGAGGTAATACTCGAGGTGGGTGCCTGCACAGAGACTGGAGCTGCAGCAGGGTTGGCCTGCAACATAGGTTGTATCAGGCGGCCACAGTGGGAGATTCCAGGTGAGCCGTGCGACTCAGGAGCGGAACACAGGAGATGGTTCTTGTGATGTTGACCAAGGCGAAGGCAGAGCTCCTTTGGACTGGATGGCTTACGTAGGCAGGACTGATGAGCAGGATTTCAAAAACAGCTGAGTAACTGTGGAGAGAGAAGGGAGCTGGCAATTAGCCGACAGCTGAGTGGCCAGCTCAGAGAAGGAAGGGCTTAGCCCAGCCCTGACAAATGGCAAGTGGAGTGTCACGCAGCTGCAGCAGAATTGAGTGCTTCAATACAAAGGCAGCATCAATGAACAGGCCTACAGCCCCAGAGTCGATTAGAGCCTGTATCTCAGTGGACAACTCAGCCCAAGAAAGGGTAACTGAAATCAGGATCTTATCCTTCTGGATAACTGGCAACGAAACAATGCCACCTAAGATCTGTCCATGACAGGACCTCAATGTACAAGACTTCAAAAAGTGACCTGCCTGGCCACAATAAAGGCACAATCTCTCCCTCCTCCCTAGGGTTCTCTCATCTGCAGAGAGAGACGTGAAGCCCAAGTGCATGGGTTCATCTTCATTGGCGGACTGGGTACCAGGAGGCATGGGAGGTGAGGAAGGCAAAGGTGGGACTGCAAAGCTCGGAGACAAATGTACAGAAGGCTTCCACAAGCGCTCCTTAAAAGAGAGTCTGGAGTCAATGAGGATGGCAAACGTGATCAACTTCTCCAGCTCAGTGGGTATATCTCGGGATGCTTTCTCATTCTTGATGGTATTCGAGAGATCATGAGAAAAAGCAGCCACGAGGTCCTCATTGTTTCAAGCAACCTCTGCTGCCAGAGTACAGAATTCAATGACGTAATTGGCAACAGTTCTCTTACTCTGTTTGATGGACATGAGGCACTTGGCAGCAGAAGCGGAGCGTGCGGGAACATAAAATACCCCTTTTAAAAGAAGCCACAAATTCAGGCTAACTCATGACAACAGGATTTTGCATCTTCCGTAGAGAGTTTGCCCAGGCCAAGGCTCTCTCAGAAAGCAATGATATCCTGAAACCTACTTTTCTTCTGTCCGTGGGAAACGCCTGAGCCAGCATCTCAAAGTATATCTCAACCTGTTTGAGAAAGTAATCTGCATTGGACTGGATCACCCCAAATCGCTGGGGAAGCGGAATGGAACCAGACATACCTTTTATAGAGGTAATACTCGAGGCGGGTGCCTGCACAGAGACTGGAGCAGCAGCAGGGATGGCCTACAACACAGGTTGTACTGGAGCAGTCACAGTGGGAGATTCCAGGTAAACCATGCAACTCAGGAGCGTTTGTAATGCCATGGCAAACTGATCCATGCGGTGATCCTGCTCATCCAATGTGGAAAAAATATTACCAACAAGTGGATTGACTATATCTTCTGAATTTATGGCCTTCTCCTACTGTCAGAAATCATGAATCAGACTGAGACAGAAGTACAGTTAAATCACACTTGTTTAATAATAATAAAAAAGGTAAACAGAGTAAACGTAGTCAAAGAGTTCAGGAACCGGAAGTCAGACAAGCCAAAATATTAGGGAGCCAGAGATGAGCATAGTAGAACAGCAAGAAGGATCTGAAGCCAGAAGGAATGTCAGCCAAGCAAGTCTTTAACAGGAACACAGGAGAGCATCTCTAGAGATGTGACCAGGGCGAAAGCATAGATCATCTGGGCTGGATGACTTAAGTAGGCAGGACTGACGAGCAGGATATCATCAACAGGTGAGTCACTGTGGAGGGATAGGAGCTGATAGGAGCCGACAGCTGAGCGGCCAGCTTTATGAAGGCAGGTCTGGGGCCAGCCCTAACACGGTCCCTTTCTCTTCATCCTCAACTGCACTGTAAATGAATGGATAGGAGACAGAGGCTCCTCCCCATTCATAAACTGAAGCAGAGGAAACACAGGTTACGATGCTCAGTTATGAATGGACAGGCAGTGATCACTGACTCTGTTCATTCAAAAAAGGAAGAAGCCGGTAAATGACAGATTTAACGGCTCCTTTCTCCACTCTCCATCCTGACAGATCTGGGACAGGGGGGACTGGAGGAGGAAAGTCGGGGACCGGAGTAGGACCTTAGGAGCACAGAGGAGGACACGGAGGGGGACTGGAGGAGGACACATAGGGGGACCGGAGGAGGACACAGTGGACAGTCAGGGGTGATCGGTGAGGAGAGTTACAAGCACCGATCTCTCTGTATAGATTTCAATAAAACAGCTGACAGCAACAAAGGAGGAAGGAGATTAGGAGAAGTGGCTGTCAGCTGCTTTATTGAAATCTATACAGGGAGAATGTTGCTTGTAACTCTCCTCAGCGCTGCACCGATCACCCCCGACTTACCAGGCATCGGAGAATTTGCACGAGTACAAGTACTCTTGCAAATGCTCAGTATCAGCATCGATACGGATACTAGAAAAACATTTTTTTTTTTGTTTTAAACTGAAGTTTTTTTGTAAGCAGTGATTTTTTTAATGCTTAAAGCTAAACTATAAAAATTAATTATTCCCTTAATTATCATGCCTGGGGGGGTGTCTATAGTATGCCTGAAAAGTGGCGCATTTTTCCCGTGTTTAGAACAATACCACAGCAAAATGACATTTCTAAAGGAAAAATTGTCATTTAAAATTGATCGCGGCTGTAATGAATTGTCTGGTCTCTGCAATACAGATAAAACTCATTGAAAAAAAGAGCATGGGTTCCCCCCGGTCCATTACCAGGCCCTTTAGGGGGAACCCCAAACCAAAATTAAAAAAACAAATTGCGTGGGGGCCCCCCTAAAATTCATACCAGGCCCTTCAGGTCTAGTATGGATTTTAAGGGGAACCCTGCACCAATTTTTTTTTAAAAATGGTGTAGGGGTCCCCCCAAAATCCTTCCCAGACCCTTATCTGAGCATGCAACCTGGCAGGCCACAGGAAAATAGGGGGGATGAGAGAGTGCCCCCCCTCCTGAACCGTACCAGGCCACATGCCCTCAAAATGGGGAGAGTGCTTTGGGGTAGCTTCCCCAAATGTTGATGGGGACAAGGGCCTCATCCCCACAATCCTTGTCCGATGGTTGTGGGGGTATGCAGGTGGGGGGGCTTATCAGAATCTGGAAGCCCCTTTAACAAGGGGACCCCCAGATCCCAGCCTCCCCCCGTGTGAATTGGTAATGGGGTACCAATGTACCCCTACCATTTCACAAAAAAAGTGTCAAAATGGTAAAAAAGACAAGAGACGGCTTGGGACAAGTCCTTTATTAAAAAATAAAAGAATAAAAAAAATAAAAATGTCCCACGGTGTAAGTTCACGCCACCCTAAGTAAATTCACAAGGTGCTTTGGGGGGCTACCCAAAAGCACCCTCCCCATGTTAAGGGCATGTGGCCTGGTACTGTTCAGGAGGGGGGTTCTCTCTCGTCCGCCTCTCTTTTCCTGCGGCCTGCCAGGTTGTGTGCTCAGATAAGGGTCTGGAATGGATTTTGGGGGGGACCCAACGCCATTTTTTTTTAAATTTGACGAAGGGTTCCCCTTCATTTCCATATCAGACCCGAAGGGCCTAGTATGGATTTTAGGGGGGCCCCCCCACATATTTTTTTTTTTTATTTTGATTCTGGGTTTCAATAATATTGCAATACTGCACTTTGCACATGCACTTTTGGACACTATATAACTTTTTGTGATCATTTTTTGTGATATTTTTCAATATTTTCATAATTTTTTTATATTTTTTTTGTGAAACGCACAAGTTTAAATTCATATTCACATGAATGTGTTTTTTTTTCTGTATGCTGGAGCATTGTGAATTTTATGGCATGTTGTTCTATATACTGATGTCTATGGAAATATTATTTAATATTAATTAAGGTATATGTTATGTGTTTAGAAATGTTTGGGGATATACAATACTAAATGGAGTGGTGTATTGCAAATAGAGTAGCGCACTCAACACACATACTAATAAGTTATTCTGTTGTCTGCTGGGAATGGTTGGGCTTATTTCAAGGGCCCCAACATTGCTGGCCAATGTTTTTTTTTCATCATTTACTGGCTATTGGGATAAAATTGGGACTATAACATATATACTAATAACAGGTTAGAAGCAGGCCCGGACTGGCCATAGGGCAGACCGGCATTTGCGCGGTGGGCCGCCCGTTCCGTGGCCTGTTGATGTTCAGGCCGCACAGTGGGAAGTAAGCGGCGACTGCAGCCTGGACAGAGTCTACACAGGCCACGGCCACCGCTCGCCTACCGCTATGCGTCCATGCCTGTGCCTTCTCCGGCAGAACTAGCGGCTGCATGGGCTGAGCTGTGTGTCTGTCACACACAGCTCAGCCTCAGAGCTGCACTGAGAGTTCTGCTCTCGGCCCCTCGTTCCTTATCCTCTGGGCCGCTGTCAGGATGTCCCCCCCTCCCCCTTTCTCATGTCAGGCTTGTCGACAGCATGGGACAGGAGAGAAGAAAGCTTCCTGCATGTTCTTCTTCTCTCCCAATTGGCCACAGCAGAGGGCCCAACAGAAATAACTAGTTGGCCACCAGAAAGAGAACACCATGCTGTCCAGGACCACTAGAGAGAGCAGGTCAGTGTCACTGGGCAGTGTGGGCACAATAAGAGACAGACAGTGCTAGCATTGTATGGCCACAATAGGACTGGGACACTGTAATCATTAACGTGCTCCTTTACAGTGCAGTCCCCTTTATATCACAGTGTCTCTGCACATTATAGTGTGGAGGACTGACACCAGCCACCCCCCCCCCCCCCAATGTCTACCGACATCTCACCCCCCCCCCCCAATGTCTACCGACATCTCTCCCCCCCCAATCCCTGGAAAAGTTGGCTGCTCAGTCTAAAATGCCCGGTTCTATTTTTTTGTCCCAGTCATGGTCTGGTTAGAAGTGTCTTTATATACTGTTGCTAGGTAAAAGTAATTAAGTTATTTTAGTTACTGAACACTGTAGATGTACCCATATCTTTCAGAGTAATGTTATTGTCTTATTGTTTGCATAAGTAGACTTGCTAAACTTCTCTTCATTTAGATTACACTTGGCCTAATATGTTCTTTGAAATATACCAGGGTGTGTCAGTAAGTGCTGGGTGTCAGGAAACCAATTCAGCTGATGCTCAGTCCTGCACAGCTAATGCTCGTGCACATGTTCCAGCATACAGACGAGCTCAGGTAAGTGCTCTGACTTTACCTTTGCAGGTATGCTGGGGCAGCACAAGCCTGTAGTTATGAGTAGGGACGTAGGAAAAACCTTGCACATGTATGGTGGACTTAACATTTCAGTCAGTAATAAAGTTGATAAATAAATTGAGCCAGTGTATAAATATTTTATTTAAAAAAAAAAAAAAAAAATTATAAAGGAAATTGCCCTGTCTGCCTGTGCTTGCCCACAAATGCATGCTCCATTCACTTACACAGGGGTACCACCCCCCTAATTTACATGCAGGCCAGCAGACACATGGATTCCAATGGGGGTCATTTTTTTTTAAGCCAGCTAGAGCCTCTGGCTCTAATCACATGCATCTATTTAAAAAAAAAAAAAAAAAGGGGGGGGGGTGGACTCGGAGCACAGTGCACTATGCCCCTAGCCCACCCAGTTGTGACAATAGCAAATTAATTGTCAATATTTTCTTCCCGATTCTCCACTCGGCCAATCAGAAAGCAGGTCCTGAGACCCGTCACCTGGTTGGCAGAGGAGAATGAAGCCCTTGCCCGGCCTAAGCCCTGTCAGGTCAACATACATCAAATCCTCAATCCCTTTAGAGAGGCAACTAGCCACAATCTTAGCAAAAATGTTTGCATTGACATTCAGAAGGGAGATTGGCCGATATAAAGCACAATCCTGCAGGTTCTTACCCAGCTTGGGAACCAGCACAATAAAAAGCCTCCTCCATACATTCAGGTAGTGACGCCAATGGCCAATTACTTGCAAGGCTGTTCACATTAGTGGAGAGTCTGGGCACAAATACAAATGAGTGCAATACTTTGTTACAGTCTCAGAAACTGTTCTAGGTCTCTTCATTTGTTGTGTATAATAGACTGATTATTGGTTCCTTTCAGAATTCTGAGATTAGCTCAATGTCAGAAAGCAGCTCCTGATCTATAGATCTGCACCATTTAGAGGCTCTCCCACTAATCAAAAGCAGAAGGGTCAGTTTCTGAGGTCAGAACATCTGCTTCCTTTAGGAACATGCATCTCCCTCTCCCATGAACTCCCTTCTGTAAGTGCAGGGGATGTTTTTTCAGTGAGCTGTGAGGGGGGGGGGGGGGGGGGGGAATTAGTACCAGTTTGTAGCCATTTAGAAGCAAAGCTGTTCACTTAGATGGCCCCTCAAAATATTGTTTCTTCATCTCAGTTCAGGTTTATTTTAATACCTTTGTACATTTGATTATATATTTTTTGTGCATATAAAGGGAACTGTAATGGGCACCTTTTTCATACCAATCTATGTGAAAACTGATATTTTTGGAGCAAAAGGGAATTCCAACTTAAAGTGGTTCTAAAGACCTAAGTATTTTACTTCAAGTCATTATCTGCATGAACGTAAAAAAATACCCATGATGAGCCCCCCCAGCCCCTCTTAAATGCCTGGCTCCTCTTTTGATTTAGCACTGTGCCCATCTTCAGCAGAGCTCTCCTCTCTCCCCCTTCACACAGTACACAAGTGCAGCAGTGAGAACCATTGGCTCCTGATGTAGCTAATCAAATCCTGAGAGTGCAGGGGGCAGGGCTGAGCCACACTATGTGCATCTATGGATGCACACAGCCCAGCTTAGGAGCATGAAAACAGCTTTCTATGAGGGCACTCAGACTAGGAGGAGTGGACAGCAGTGATGGGAGACCCCAGAAGAGGTGGTAAGGGGCTGCTCTGTGCAATACCATTGTATGTAACTATGTAACTATGTACCTACTCTGTGCAAGGGTTTTGTACAGAGTGGCCCTTATCAGCCTTTCTGGAGTCACCCAGTGGCTCCCATAGCCCCTTTTCATTAGGTGCACCCACAGAGATCCAATTTCCATGCGGGCACCTGTGTGGGCACATCCCGAGTCCTGTTGCTGTGTCCATTGACAGACAGCAGGACTCGGCCCTGCCCCCCCGGCTCCCATGTCACTGGATTTGATTTAAAGCAGCAGGAGCCAATGGTTCCTGTTGCTATCAATCTATCCAATGGGGACCGAAGACAGAGGCTGGAGCTGCTGGAACAAAACAGGCTCAAGTTAAAAAAAAAAAAAAAAAAAAGTGTCAAAAATGTCTGATGTGTACACCATAATGTACATGTCCTGATAAAAATTACAGATCACCGCCATTACCTTTAAGAAAAAAAATATAATAAGAATGCAATAAAACTATCCCCTATCTTGTAGACGCTACAACTTTAGCTCAAACCAAACCAATCAATATATGCTTAGTGATTTTTTTTTACCAAAAATATGTAGAATACATATTGGCCTAAACTGAGGGAAAAAAAAAAAATAGTTTGTTATATAATTTTGGGGGATATTTATTATAGCAAAAAAGCATTTTTTTTTTTTTTAAATTGTTGCTCTTTTATATCGCAAAATAAAAACCGCAGAGGTGATCAAATACCAAAAGATAATTCTATTTGTGGGAAAAAAAGGACGTCAATTTTGTTTGGGTACAACTTCGCACAACCACGCAATTGTCAGTTAAAGCGACGCAGTGCCAAATCGCATAAAGTGCTCTGGTCAGGAAGGGGGTTAATCCTTCTGGGACTGAAGTGGTTAAGTAGTCCCAAAGATACATTCCAGGGCCAAAACTCCTTTGGGACAATTAAAATTTTAGAAGTTATTTTAAAACCCTTTCGGTTTAACCAAAACGCACCCACAGCCAAACATTACTATTAAAGCACAAACCTTTAATATACATTCCTATCCTATGTACAGAAAGAAGACAAACATGGTATTTTAACAAAGTAACAATTTTATTACCAGATACAATACTTGATTTTGTAATATTGAAATACATTTAGATAAACATTGGAACCCCTTACCAAAAGACCCTTGCCAGGAAAATAGGTGGATATGCATGATAACCCCCAACCACCAGTGTCAGAACCCAAGATGTCCATCTTACAATTGCATACAGAAAAAGTATATCTAGTGGTACTTGGTCACATTCAAACATTCATTTATACAACTTTGCTGAATTATTTAGGATTTATATGTTCAAAATCCTCAGGATTCCATTGACAAATTTCTTTGAAAACAACTTTTCAGTTTGTCTTAATGGTCCTCTAAAGATTTTATGCAAAGTTGCAGACATTGCCCGTTATGTCTAGGACATCTCCCTCTTGTTACTCCTGGAAACACATTGTTGTATTTGGACTCTGATCTCCCCCATGCTGCTCTCCACATTTTTCTTTGCCATGTCCAGCAATTCATTCATCATAGATGTGTCATAGGAAGGAACACGTGCAGCATACTTCTTGCTTAGTCTGTATAGGTTTAAAGCCTCTGAAAGAAATGTGCATCAGATTGTGTAATGGGATAAAGAACAATGGAAATATCAATGAGATTTTTATATAACAACTTCTCCGGTATGATAATGCATTTCAGGAGTGTGTCCCCCTTCATCAAGGCTTGATAAAGGGGGATACACACCCAAAACACGTTGTTACTGATAAGACACCAAGCTGTTCTGTGTCATCCGGCAGCTCTGCCTTTGTTCTCCTAGTAGCCATTGGCTTCCATTCACTATGAGCAAAGCTGATCCATCCAGTCCATCCCAAGCGGAGAGTGTGATCCTCTCAATCTTTATCCTGTCCTACATCTCCTGCCTGTGCAAATTGGTAGCCACTCTGCACTCCATTATCCTGCACTGAGAGGTGTGGGGGCATGGGCTGCTCTATCCTGGATCATTGCCGATTGTGTATAAGTTGGCATTCCATGTACCAGAGGACTTCTTTACTTCATGGTCTCCAGATATCGCTGATATGCCCCTTATACAAGGATGGACAAAACACCCCCCTGTTCAGTTCACAGCAGAACTACCGTACAGGGGAAATGTTCTAACCTGAACAGCGAACCCCATTGACGTCTATGGGAGCCAAACAGGAAAAATCAAATATGCATGTAATTGGCCATAAAAGGGGTATGGGGATCCAGGTACTGCCCTGGGACCCCCATACCCCTTTGGGTTTTTTTTTTTTTATTATTTTTTTCAGGAGCAGTGATTTTGATGCTTAACGTGCAACAATAAAAAAAAAAAATTAAAAAATTAAATAGTGCCTGGAGGGTCCACTAAATGTGCCTATAAAGTGGCGCAACTGTAGCATACATAAAACATGCCGCAGCAAAATATTTTTTTTTTTTTTTTAAGAAAAGGGAATTAGGACAAACAGTCAAATCCCATTTAAAAATGGCGCACAGTTACAATTGCCCACACCCGGCTATTAAAGTACATTTAAAAAAAAAAAAAAAAAAAAAAGTAGGGTCCCCCTAGATGTACCCGATACCGATTAACACGGGGGGCAGAATCTGGGGGCCCCCCCCCTTGTTGTGCTGACAGCCCAATACAAAAAGACTTTTGCTGGCTGAGATGTAAACATCAATAGGAGGCGTCACCCATCAGAGTAGGGCAAGTACAGATCTACAAGTAAGGTTGTGGAGGTTACATTTTCTGCTAGTCTGATTGGAGATGTCACTGCCCCACCTCTCTGCCTCATCCAATCAGAGAATGTTTTGCAAGAATGCCAAAGAGATCTCTAAATGATGAATGTGCCGAGTGGCCAATCTTAATTTCATGATGCAACAGGGCAGCCTCTCGGCATGGGACAAAGGAGCCCACAGTGATCATAGTAGTAGCCAGTGGTGGCTGGTGCTCAATCTTTGGGGGGGAAAAAAAAAAAAAAAAAAAAAAAAAAAAGACACAGCCAGACACAGATCACCCCCCCCCCTCCCAACGCTTGCCGCTTACCCCATCCAGGTCGCAGCTCCCCCACATCTCTTCCCGAGTCCAATCAGGACTTATGACCCCCGTCCAATTCAGTCTCGGGATCCACTCTTATTGGCCGGACGGAGAAACGGGAAGAAATCTGAATATCGCCACACTTTTTGAGGCTCTTTACAGCCTTACATGCAAGTGGGGGGGGGCAATTGGAGCTGGTGAGTGAGTCTTTCATTGGGAGCAGGCTCACAGAACACCTGGGTGTGGTGGAAGGTTTGGAGAGAAGATTCTACACATGGTGTTTTGAGGACCCTTTGGCACGATTTTTGAACTGTTGTCACTTTCACAGGATCACAATTGCCATATATGTCCCAGTATATACAATAACTGTACATATATATATTTTCTGATACATTTATACCTCAGTGCAAATGCTATATCTTGTAAATATGTGCACTTGATGTTCACCATATTTTTATATATTTGTGTTTTTTGTTATGATTTATTAGTAGAGTAATTAATCACTGTAAGGGTGTAATTTTCTAGGAAGCGCCACTTTATTTTTCACGTGTGATTCACTTACACTAGACATGTTTTAGATAAAAATATGATATAGTAGTGGTGTCTACTACAGTGATTTCCAGCTTCTAAAGCAATCCCACGGGTATGGCATATACAGAAGTGTATTGGTCCAAGCTGGAACTATGTAAGAATATCCATACCTGGAATGCAGCCTATAGCATCCACCAAGCTCATAATACAGAGACAACGCCATGAATACACAAGTCTTATTACAGGACTTTACTCTGTAAACTCACCTCCACAAGTCTGGGTGTTGAACAGAGGAAAGTGCATCACATCGGGCGTCTCATATCCATCTCCTTCAAAGACGTAGCAGCTTTTAGTTGGAGGGAACTCATAACGTTCTTTGGTATTTACTGGAAAGGGAATCCGATGATCCTCACAGTAATCAGCTGTTCTTTTCAAAGTCTAAAGAAAAAAAAAAACCCACGACATTAAAATGAACCCATTGTACTCAAATAGCTCAAATGTACTCAAATGATGGAACAAGCCTGGGTTCAGGTAATCAAAATTCAGTGAACCCCATTGAACTCTTTTGGGAGGCTATGCTCTACAGCCATGGCCAAAAAACTTTTGGGATTGACAATCAAATTTTCAAAGTTCGCTGCCTCGGTTTTTATGATGGCAATTTGCAATCTCCAGAATGTTCTAAAGAGCGATCAGATAAATTACAATTGCAAAGTTCCTCTATGAAAATGAACTAAACACTTCAACTGCATTTGTGAAGAAGGGCCGTCTTTAATATTGATTGGACCTTGGACAAACATTTTCTTGAGCCCCCCTCCATGCAATTTCTCTCTCCACCTGCTCTGAGACATACAATAAATAGCAGTTAGACTCAGTTTACTGAATCAGATCAGGTAGCAATTGCGATTGGTTGCCAGACGTTACAGAGTATCATTACCGCTCACTGACTGGCTGCTAGAGGTTACAGCACACATTATGGCCCACTGATTTTTTGCTAGAGGTTACAGCACATAACTTCTGCTTGTTGATTGGTTGCTAGAGATTACTGTACATCAATACTGCTCACTGATTGGTTGCTGCATATCCTTACCACTCAATGATTGGTTGCAAGAGGCTAGTGCACATCATTACTGCTCACTGATTGGTTACTAAAGTGTATAGCACATGTCCTCACTGCCTGCACACCATGGACTGGGGAGGTGAGGGCACCCATCAATAGGTAAAAAACTCCTAGGATCAATGGCAATGCTGGGGTAGGGGGGCTATCAGTGGCAATGCTGGGAGGTTGATGGGATCAGTGGTGGGGGTGGGATTAGCTAGGAGGCAGAACACTGTGGCAAATTCTGAATAATGTAAACAAAGCTGGAAATCTTTGGCAAGTATATAGTGAGTGATTCTACACTGACCACCAATGTAATGGGAAATTTACACTGACCACCAATGTGAGGGGGAATGTGCACTGACCACCATGTAATAGGGGATTATATGCCATCCACAATATAAAGAGGTATTTCTACACTGACACCAATGCAATAGGAGCATTTACACCAACCACCAATGTAAGGAGGGATATACAATGACCTTCATGTATGGTGACACTTCTGCACTGACCACTAATGTTGGGGGGGGGGGGGGCTTTACACTGACCACTGGTGTAAGGGCAATTCTGCACTTACCAATGTAAATGAAATGTAAATTGAGCACCAATGTAATTTACACTGACAACAAATGTAATGGGGGATTTTACATCAACAACCCATAAAGGGGGATTTCTACACTGGCCATCAATGTAATGGGGGGGGGGGATTTAATCTCACCACCAATTTAAAGGGGCTTCTACATGGACTAACAATGTAAAGGACAATTTACAAAAAATAAAAAATATAATACTGACCACAAATGCAAGTTTGGATTTTTTTTACCGATTAACAATATGAAGAGGAGTTTCTACAGTGACCACCAATGTAATGGGGATTTACACTGACCAAGAGCATTCACAGTAACCAATGTAAGGAGGGATTTACACTGACCACCAATTTAAGGAGGACCTTCACACTGGCCACTAGTGTGAATGAAAGGATTGTATAGTGTGTTGGGAATCCATGATGCTTTCCTGATACCACAGAAATGTGCTGCCCTTTAGCAGATACACAGCAGTTCCATTAATTAATGATGCCCTCACACATCGGCTGAGATGTGTATTCACATGCAAACATTCCCAAAAAAAAAAAAAAAAAAAAAAGGGAAGGTTCAACACCAAATGACAATTCTCAAACAAATAAAACTGGAGAATGGCGAGTTGCATCGATTGACCATAAAATGTGGTTTACCTCAAATGGATCTCCAAGACTGAAGTCAAAAGATAAAATCAGATCTACTTTGCGATGAGGAGGCAACACTAACGGGTACGGAGTATTAATTTCCAAACCGGCATCGACCAGATGGATGCGCTCTTTAATTAGGAGGTCGCTGTTTTTTGGGATTTTATCTGGAATATAAAATCAATAAAATTACACACAAAAAAAACCACCCCACACACCTTCAAATATTTTCAGAAAATTCTCAGGTGCCCGGCCTCCAGAATAAAACAGGTAAAACTGTATACTTAACTCACACAAACCTTGTAAAAGTCAGTTGCAAGTTTTTCAAAATGTACAAGTTTTATTTAAGTGTGAAACAAGTTAATGCAGAGTACATGCATAATAAAACCTTTGTTGTGTGAATAGGACAAAAAAAAAAAAAAAAAATTGGCACAATTAGTATGAAAAATCCCCTCACTTCCTCTATTATGTGTGGTTCCTGTATCAGCGCCATCTAGTTCTCACAATACATTTTGGTTTGCTGACCGAGATATTTCTTGGGGGGGGGGGGGGGAGACAAAAAAAAAAAAAAAAAAAACAGCATTATGGCCACTAGGTGGTGCTGACACTATAGGACCACCACAGAGCAGCAAGAGAGAAAAAAAAAAAAAAAAGTATAGTAAAATTCAAAATAACTTAAATTATAGGTATTGGAATGTCCTTTCAAATTTGTCTGTTTGTGAACGTAATGAATACAAATTTATCTGAAAGTACACATTATTCAAATTAACGAAATGCTGCATCTAAACAAAGGGAATACTAAAAAGGATCATCATTATTATTATTATTATTATTAATTAGAACATAATATTAGTTTAGATAGGGCATTTGTTATTTCAGATAATTCCTAACTTAACGAATATGAATTTATCTGAAGTTACAAATTATCCGAAATAACGAATGCTGCATCTAAACAAAGGAAACAAATACTAAAGGTTTTATTAATTAACTGTTAGAACGTTACGTTCCATTAGTTTTGATGCAGCATTTGTTATTTCAGATAATTCATATCTAAATAGAACGCAACGTTCTAACAATAAAACCTTAGTATTAATTTGTTCCCTTTTAGATGCGGCATTCGTTATTTCGGATAATTTGTATTCATTACGTTCAGACAAAATTTGAAAAGAAATTCCAAAACCTATAAATTAGTCATTTCAGATTTTTGAATTTTCAGATTTTTAAATTCTTTTGAATGTTCAGGTTAAGATTCTAAATTTCCCCAATTTCTGGAAATTTTGGAACTAAACGCATTTCATGTGTCCAATTTTAATCCTGTGTATGTGAAGGTTTGTCATATCAGCACAGTGGTGAAGTGGGTGGCACTCTTGCCTATCAGTAAAAAGGGTCGCTGGTTTGAATCCCAACCACAACACTACCTGCTACTACTTGGAGTTTGCATGTTCTCCCTGTGCCTTTGTGGGTTTCCTCCAGGTACTCCGGTTTCCTCCCAAACTCCAAAGACATGCTGGTAGGTAAATCGGCTTCTGTCTAAAATTGGCCCTAGTATATGAATGCGAGTTAGGGACCTTAGATTGTAAGCTCCTTGAGGGTAGGGACTGATGTGAATGTACAATGTATATGTAAAGTGCAAGACTAATAATCACAGCGTGAAGCTTTTATAAATAGACCCTTTAGTCTTAAGAAATATTAAGAATATTTTTATGTAACTGCTTGTTTGTATACACACACACACTTCTACACCTGCCGAGATGATCTTAGCCTGGCCAATCAAGATGGCTGAAAATCCGGATCCCAGTAGAAGCCGGTCAATAAGATCAGCAGCCAGTGTGGGAGCTCCTGGATGCCACATCTCTGGAGTGGAAATTACAGGTCAGATTTTTGTCTCGACTTTGGCTCCCAGTTTTAAAGCTGCCTTGTACCCAGAGAAGCTACTTGCTTGAGGGAATATTCATTTCATACATCCTTGGCTGGGTGCCTCTTGGGTAGGACGACTTTTACTGGGAGTTTTTTTTCTGTTCACCGTAATTTTTTGGAAATTTTTCCTTGTTCTTAGCAATAGGCTTTTTTTCCCCTGCAGCCTCCAACATGTATTTATGATCCTTCTACCATGTGAACAAGTTATCCACATGCTCAGGTAGGGTTTGACATTATGGTAATTAAGAAGAGCATGGCAAAGGGTACACTTTTCATGAGTATGGCCCATTTTATTGTTGCTGCCCAGCACGCTCCAGGTCACTCTACAAAGTCTTGAAGAGCATCTTCATGTCATGGTATGAGGAGGACAACGGCTCTTCCAGCCCCCATAGCTCCTGCCATAGATCTAGTTCTCATGAGCAGAGATACTCCTCCCCCGAGCACTCATTGCAACCAAGAGGCAAGAAATGCTGGGCCTGCAGTGCTGATCCTTTACCAGATAAGCTCATGTAAACTGCTTCCAGAACCTCTTTAGGGACAGACTGAGCGTCAACAAATCATGTACCTCAAAAAAAAAAAAAAAAAAAAACCACCACAACAAGAGTTGCTGTTGGAATGCTCTACTCAAAGTTAACACAGCCACTTCAAAACATTCTAGACATAGGTCCAGTGACTAGTTCAGAGCATCTCATGAAACTCCTTTAACCAAGGAGTTTACAGTCACCTCTCCAAGAGACATTAAAGTTCTACACAGAGGGTTCATTTGACCAAAATGTCCACCCCTACTGAACATTCAGCCCTTCCTGATACAGAGGAGAATCAGTTTGATTCCTTGGAGTTGAAACAGGACTTTTCAGGCTTTGAATTTGATGGCTCAGCCATACATTAAAAAGCAATGAAGCAGGCCCTGGAATGGAGGAGCCAGAACCCCTACCCACAACATTAAAAACCTACTTTCCATTCTTGAAAAAGCTGTCCTCTTTCCCTTTGATGGAAAATAAAGATTTCACTGCTAAAGATTAGCAGAAGGGGGGATAAGAAGTCAACTGAGTAATTGTTTGCAGAAATTGTATCCTGTAGCAGAAGAGGTTCCCTCCCTGGATAACACCCCAGTAGTGGATGGGGTGGTCATTAGACTGACTAGAAATGTTACACTCCCGATGGAGGATTTAATGTTCTTTCAAGCTGTCCTGGATAGGAGGATTGAGGTAAATCTATGAATGTCATACCAGGCACCTGTAAATCAACTATTCCTTTGACTTTGGTAGCCAATGCGATGAAGGTATGAACACAGAATTTGCCATCTCCCAGGATCTTCCCAAGTATCAGGTCACTCATGCCTTAGACGAGCACAAGTTATGGTGTACTTCAAGCGAGGAAATGATAGACTGCTTCCAGTCAGCTTCCAGACTGATGCTACATTCAGTGATGAATAAAAGGGCATTATGGCTTAGGCCTTGGTTGGCAGACAAATCCTTAAAACAAAGTTGCTGTGAATTGCCTTTTGATGGCAAGTTTCCCTTTGACCAGAAGTTGGATGTGGCAATCTCCAGGGTGATAGAGGAAGTCAGCCCAACTTCCACAGGACAAAAAGGTCAAGGCACCAGGCGGTTTGCCTGACGGAAGCTCCCAGTGTCGATTGAGACGGGGCCTTTTTTGGCAAAATAGATATGAAATAAGTGTGGTATGACACAGGCTATCCTTTTAAAAGACTCAGAGGCAAAGGTTGACCACAGTTCCATCAGACTCCCTGAAGTCTTTTGGATGGGTGGATCCCCCGAAGGAGCGCAGTAGGAGCCAGGTTGACCAAATTTGCAAATAGTATGAGCGACCAGTTGTCAGGATCTGTGGGTACTTTCCACCCATTTCTTGGTGTCCCTCCAGAACAGAGCATGCATTAAGCCCTAACCAGGATATCTTTTCAATGTTCTGTGTTCGCAAAAGTTCCAGTGCCCTGTTTGTACAGGTTTACAGGATTTTACTGTTTTATACAGAATAAAGACAAGAGACTGAAGGCCTGTGGCAGACCTAAAGAAATTCAATTGTTTCTTTCAGGTAGAAAAGTGTAAGATTAACATACAAATCATTCAAGAGATCCAGCCAGGTGATTGAATAGTTTTGGTGGATCTACAAGACCCCCTACCTCCACATTGATATCCTTGTCTCATTCCAGATGAATCTCTGGTTTGCTGGGGAGAAGAGCATTTTCAGTTTGTTCACCTTTCAGGCTCTACATTTCACCCAGAGCCTTTAGAAAAAAGTAATATGCCAAAGAAAGCAGTGCTAGTTACCATATTAACAAAAAAGTGAAATATATCTATGCAGAAATAAATTGGTATAAAAACGTGAAAAAAAAAAAAAAGAAGTTTAATATAGAAAGAAGTGTCCATAAGAGCAAACATAGGTGAGCTGACCAAATATGAGTAAAAGCACCTTGATCACTGACTGCTGCATAAAAACTTCCAATCCATTGTGTAAATAAGATCCACCATGTGAAGTATTTAAATATAACTTAACGGATCAATTGGACCATTAAATTAGAAAAAAAAGGTCATAAGCATCTTGAATAACTGGAACAGAAGCAATTCCATAAACCAGGTCAGCAGCTCCCAGCATCAAGGTCACCAGTGAGAAAGTACCATACAAACCTTGCATAGTGAAGTATTGTAATGTCCTTGAATAAATGGACTAAGTTCAGTTCAACTGTAGCAATAAAACAAGATCAACCCATACATCCAGATAAAATCATTTAGCTGGTGGTTTAAATATAAATAGCAAGATGCTGAGTCCGGCCAACTAGAAGCACAGACCCCCGCCATCATGTAATGTCACAGACAGGCCACAACCCAACTTTTTTTTTGTAAAAGAAGGTGCCAATTGCAGTTCTGGCCCCACTCAGGGAACAGGGCCTTCAGATTCATCACTACTTGAATGACATCCAGTTGTTGGCACAGAAGCAAGACCAACTCTTAGTTAAAAATGGAAATTCTTCTGGCAAACCTGAGGAGCTTTGGCTGGACAGTTAAGGCCAAACCTGCAGATGACCCATCTAGGGGCTTAGATCGACATCCAGGTGGCTACATTTTCAACAGAAGTTACCAGTAATCAAGGAGAGATTCCAGGAGGGTGAGGTCTTCATTGGGAAGGAGTCTCCTGGGGACAGTGTCATTGTATATTCTGATACTACCCTGGGGCCAAAACTCAGCTTATCAGAAACTCCACAGTTGCACAAAAGTCTGTTGTGGAGTATGGCAGGTGACCCTCACTCAGTCCTGTCTGCTAGGGCCATAACCCTGGACTATTGTTACTACTGATGCCAGTGCTGTATGCATGTATACACACACACACACACACACACACACACACACACACACACACACACACACACACACACACACACGTGTGTATATACATAGTGCATTCACATAAGTCCCTGTCCTCAGGGAGCTTACAATCTAAGGTCCCTAACTCACATTCATACATTAGGACCAATTTAGATAGTAGTCTATTAATCTATTGCCATGTCTTTGGAATGTGGGAGGAAACCGGAGTACCTGGGGAGGATAGCCACGCAGGCACAGGGAGAACATGCAAACTCCAGGTAGGTAGGGTTGTGGTTGGGATACAAACTAGCGACCCTAGGGCTGCTAGGCAGAAGTGCTAACCTCTTCGCCACTGTGTTGCCCAGGTTGGGATGCCTCCTATGATCATCTCAAAGTGCAAGGCAAGAATAGTTGGTGCGCATTTTGTAGAAGTCTGAGCATCATTTATGGCACCATCTGCATTGTTGCCTCATATTGGGTCACTCAGTGACAATGTATGGACAATAGAGCAGCAGTGTCATACATTCAGAGGCAAAGGGGGACCCACAGTGGAGCCCTACTCAGGGAGGTAGAACCTATCTCTGGCCAAAGAAAATTTCCAGGATTAAAAGAGAAGTACATTTCAAAAACAGTGAGACAGACTGTCTTACCAGATCCCAGTGAGTGGTTCCTTCATCAAGTAGCCTTTATTCAAATCACCTGAACTTAGGACCTTCCACAACTGGACCAGTTTGAACCCAAAACCACCCCCGAAGTCCCAAGGTTCCCCTCTTGGTATCCTTAACCACTAGAAGTAGATGCTCTCAACACTCTTGGCCTTGTTACCTGGCATTCACTCCTCTCCCCCCCACTGCCATTAACCTTGAAGTTCCTGGTTGGCTGTCAGGATAGAGGCTTACAGTGATAGCAATCTTGTCCTTAAAACACTTCCCGATTTAGAGAACATTTTTTTTTTTTTTACAATGTCACATATGCTCACCTTCGCATTTGTAGAGGAAATTGTTTGTAGTTCCCCATTCCCATGTGGCAAAACAAAATACAATGTTCTTCATCACTTTAGCATTATCATAGACACCTAGAGAAGAGAAAAACATTTTCATGAAGCAACCCGTGACAGTTGCGAGGACAGACAGACAAGAAAGAGCGATACCAAATTTAACACACCTGCAACCTTGTAAACACTAATGAGTCACATGACACCAGGGAGGGAAAGTGGCTAATTGGGCCCAATTTGGACATTTTCATTTAGGGGTGTACTAACTTTTGTTGCCAGTGGTTTAGACATTAATGGCTGTGTGTCGAGTTATTTTGAGGGGACAGCAAATTGAGGCTGGATTCGCACCTATGCATTTTTAGTGCTTTTTGAAGATTTACACTACAGTCCATGTAACATGGTTTCCTATGGAACAGGTTCTGTAGTGCAAAATGCAAAACACTAAAAATGCATAGGTGTGAATCCAGCCTTACACGGTTATACAAGCTGTACATCCACTACTTTACATTGTAGTAAAGTGTCATTTCTTCAGTGTTGTCACATGAAACGATGGAATAAAATATTTAGATAAATGTGAGGGATGTACTCGCTTGTGAGATTATGAGAGATTACATACAGTAGATATACTGTAGGGTGTGGTTGGAGATAAATCTGATCCATGGCATTATGTTGGATGTATACACCTAAACCAGATAATTAAGGAATCTGCTGTGTTATTTCTGGATAGAACAAGATAACATTATTATCACCTCATCGTATAAATTGGATTGCCTGCATTACATACCTCCTACAACACCGAACCAGGATTTTTTTGGAATCACTACAATAAAGTAAAACAAGATTTCATCAATATCACCCCAAAACATAATATGTACAGAAGAACAATCAGACATTTTCCTGCAGAATTGTATTTCTCAAATAATGAAACATTTATCAAAGGTCACATGAAGATTGATGGGGGCGTGGTCTGGCCATGAATGTAAATGACCACTAAACATGGAGCTCTGTCCAGGATCATCTCTCCCCAGCAACCTGAGCTGTGATAGACCCCTCACAGCGGCATTGTAAAAAAAATAAAAATAAAAGCAAAACCGCCCAACACAACCCTGTACAACCCAAGAGGTTGATTGATTTCTTTCCTGACTTTGGAAGAGAGGAAGCACAAGATGGTGGGGAGGACAACATGGAGCATACCCTCTATCCTGTGGACAATATCCCTCATCTGCACCTGCCAGCTCCAGTATAGACCCACAAAGAGGAGCCCCAGATTTCACATGAGACCTGCAACCTCCTACAGCATCTTCGTGCTAAGGCTCACCAATGCCTCACACTTTATTGCCAAAAGTATTGGGACACCCCTCTAAATGATTTGAGTCGGATGTTTTAATCACCTCCATGGCCACAGGTGTATAAAATCAAGCACCTAGGCATGCAGATGGCTTCTACAAACATTTGTGAAATAGGTCGCTCTCGGGAGCTCAGTGAATTCAAGAGTAGAACCGTGATAGGTTGTCACTTTGCGAAAAGTCTATCCATGAAGTGTCCCAACTGCTAACTATTCAACAGTCAACTGTTAGTGGTATTATAAACAAAGTGGAAGCAATTGGGAACAGCAGCAATGAAGTGGTAGGCCACGTAAAAACGATAGAGCGGGGTCATCACATGCTGAAGTACACAGTGCACAGAAGTGGCCAACTGTCTGCAGAGTCAATAGCTACAGACCTCCAAACTTTGTGTGACCTCCAGATTAGCACAACAGTGCACAGAGACCTTCATGGAATGGGTTTCCATGGCCGAGCAGCTACATCCAAGCCTTACATCACCAAGTGCAAAGCACACCGCCACTGGACTCTAGAGCAGTGGAGACGTGTTCTCTGGCGTGATGAATTACGCTCCTCTGTCTGGCAATCCAATGGACATGTCTGGGTTTAGCGGTTGTTAAGAGGATGGTACTTGCCTGACTACATTGTACCAAGTGTAAACGGTGTGTGGTTGTCTTTCAGGGGTTGGGCTTGGCCCCTTAGTTCCAGTGAAAGGAACTCATAAGGCATCATACCAAGAGATTTTGAACAATTTCATTCTCCCAACTTTGTGGGAACAGTTTGGGGATGGTCCCTTCCTGTTCCATCATGACTGTGCACAAAGCAAGGTCCATAAAGACATGGATGAGCGAGTATGGGATGGAGGAACTTGACTGGCCTGCACAGAGTCCTAACCTCAGCCTGATCAAACAACTCTGGGATGAATTGGAGCGGAGACCATGAGCCAGGCCTTCCTCGCCAAACATCAGCACCTGACCTCACAAAATGCTCTTCTGGAAGAAGGGTCAAACATTCCCATAGACACTCCTAAACCTTGTGGACAGCCTTCCCAGAAGAGTTGAAGCTGTTATAGCT
This sequence comes from Aquarana catesbeiana, assembly GCA_037953035.1. Classification (NCBI taxonomy): domain Eukaryota; kingdom Metazoa; phylum Chordata; class Amphibia; order Anura; family Ranidae; genus Aquarana; species Aquarana catesbeiana. Next base: position 172,225 of record JBBHAA010002664.1, on the reverse strand, counting down.
GCAAAGGGTGGGCCAACATGTACTACAATGAATGCAAGTTAATGCAGATTACCATTTAGTTTGTTATCATATGTTATATATCTAGCAAAGAGAGTTACCACCGTTTCACCAAACACTTTAGCGGCACACTGCATTTTTTATCCTAAGGGGGGGGGGGGGGGGCACTGGACTGATGTAGAAAGGGAACTGAACTGTAAGGGGGTTTCTGCTCAAAGCCCACCCACCTACACCAGAAGACCCAGCATTCCCCCTTAAGTCATGGTTCCCCTTACATCAGAGTCCACAGAGCACTACTTACATCCGAGTCCCCCTTACCTTAGTGTATGCACTTACTAGGAGGCAGGATTGAGAAGGGGGGGGGGGGGGGGGTCTATGCACTTAATGGTTGTGGTACTTAGTTGGAGAGCATAGGTGTGCGCAACCTGGGCAGCAGAGGGAATCAGCACTACACTGGGGGATCGGGGTGTGCCCAGGGACACCAGAGTTTAGGGGCCACAGTCTGGTCTGAATAATAATATGTCCAGGTTTAAAAACCCGGACTGTCCTGATGAATCCTGGACAGGTGGCAACCCTACTAGCAATGTAAATGTTGACCAAGCATAGTTTAAAACCAAGTTGTTCAAGATTGACAAAAGCAAACATCAAGTAAAATTTTATTTGATGGGACACATTTCCTCCAACACCAAAGATGGGGCATATTTCCCCCACCGGCCCTTTGCGTACAAAGTTAAGACCCTTGACCTGAATTCACTGGGCTGATTGTGGCCTCTTCAGTATCAAGAAAAATCCCATAACGAGGGGAAACCGGGGGCATTAAAACAGAACTTTTAAGATGCTAAAGATTCCACTGAAGAGGCAGAAATATCCTCCTTGTTAAATAAAGGGGAGGAGAACAATTTGGAAGTCACGTCAATCAGGCACAGATCTGCAAGGCTGAGATTGTCTCCACCCCATTTGATTTCCATGTTTTTCTACATTTTTACAAGGATGATATCTGTGCTTGATTGACTTCCAAATTCTCCAGATCTCAATCAAATTGAGTCTGAATTATGGAGGCCCCACCTAGCAACACACGGGACTTAAAAAAGGAACTGCTGCTGATGGATTGGGGCCAGATACAATAGCAAACCTTCAGAGATCTGGTGGAGTCCATACCTGGATGAGTTATGGTGGGTGGTCATAATGTTAATTATTAGCTTATCAGTGTATGGAAGAAGGTGAAGTCTCCTTACCTTTTTTTATACCAGTAGTAACCCAACTGCAGGTTCCTGGATTAAATGAATGGAAACAAAATCAGTGTAAGCTGTGCATATAACACCAACACCAAGAATAAGAGGTATTTGTGTGTGACAGGTCAAGGTGTGCTAAAAAAAAAAAAAAAAAAAAAAAAAAAAACCCCACACACAAACAAACCCCACACAACCACTTACTTTTGAAGATTCTCACACATCTATCTTTTACTGTTAGAAAGAAGAGGTAAGAGGTCAGGGAACAGCATTAGTAGCAAACATCCAGATCTACACACAACTTCTCCTGTATATGTAGGTGAATGGAGGAAGAGATCAGAGGAGGAGATCCCGAGGGAGGAAATGAGGTATGAATGAAGTAGGAGCAGGGCCGGTACAAGGGGTGGGCGAGAGGGGCGGGTGCCCTGGGCGGAGTGTGAGAGGGGGCGGATTTCTCCCCCTCCCTCTGCTCACTGACTCTGAGCATAATGTGAGAGCCGCTCCGACCGATCTGCTCCCTCCCCCTCATTGTCAGGGAGGAGAGCGACTTCAGAGGGATTGAACCAGCAGGGGGAGGGGCGGACAAGCCTCCCATTATCTTGGTAACTGTGAGGAAACAGACTGATTTTTCCCGTCCGTAGGATAGGAGAATCAGTCTGTAACATTGTGAGACTGGTGGCTGCAGCTGTGTAAGTGTGTCTGACTGTGACACTTACACAGCCCAGCGAACACATTACCTCCCCCCCTCACTGACAGGAGATCAGGGAGGAATACAGCTCCTCCTCCTCCCACCTCTGCTCCTTCAGTGACTTCCCGCCCCGCCCACACTATCTGCAGATGTATCTGAAGTGAGGGGATGTGTTGGTGGGAGATATGAAAACAGCAGCTGCAGGCTCCAGATTCCAAAGATGCCTGAGCATCCAGCCTGGACCTGGGTGAGTGAGCAACTGTGTACACCACAGTACAATGTAATCACTGAACTGTCCTTATCTCCATCTGTCTCCCCCTCACCCTCCCCCCTCATGTTCTTTCAAGATATTCACTAACTTTCACTTTCACTTTCAGTTAGACAATAGATGGTACAAATTTCTTTCCAGTAACCACAGATTGCAGGAAAGAAATTAACACAATTCCCCTGTCAGCACAGTCAGTGCTGACAGGGGAATCCCTTCTGCTGAGCAATTGTATTGTCCCCACAAACGTGATTATCACTAGCAGATATAGCAACCACTAGTGATAATCATAAGAATCCGGCAGGCTGGTTGTACCCAATTTGATCGATCAACTTGGTACATTCAGCCTGCCCATTAATGGTTCCAATCTCAGCCAGTTCTCGCTGAAACAGCCGACATTTAACCAGTTGCTTACCGGGCACTTAAACCCCCCTCTATCCAGACCAATTCTCAGCTTTCAGCACTGACGCACTTTGAATGACAATTACGCGGTCATACAACACTGTACCTAAATGAAATTTTTATAATTTTTTTCCCACAAATAGAGCTTTCTGTTGGTGGTATTTGATCACCTCTGCGGTTTTTATTTATTGTTAAAAAAAATGTAAAAAGACCAAATGAAAAAAAAAAAAAAAATGTTATTATATTTTGTTATAAAATTTTAAAACAGGAAATTTTTCTCCTTCATTGATGTACGCTGATGAGGCGGCACTGATGGGCACTGATCAGTTACACTGATAGGTGGGATTGATAGGTGGCACTTGTGGGCATTAAAAGGTGGCACTCATGGGCATAGGTAAGTGGCAATGGCAGGTGGCACAGATGAGGCATAATTGCCTCTTCCTCTTCGGGACCGATGTCCCTTGCAGATGAGCCGGCGATCAGCTTTTTTTTCTCCTCGCGCTGTCAGCGTGAGGAGAAAAAAAAAACGATCACAGAGCTTTTGTTTTGATCATGTGATCAGCTGTCATTGGCTGACAGCTGATCACATTGTAAGGGGCCGGGACTCAGTGACTCGGTGATCACAGCGCGCACAGGGCACGTGCACTCCGGAAATTCAGGTCCGCGCTGTGGCCGTCATTCAGCTATAGCGTGGATGTCAAGAGGTTAAACTATCTTAGTCTTCACTCTTGGGCAGCCCATACATTGATCACTTTTTTCATTCAACTATTAGGTTGAATGAAAAAATAAAAGAATGTTCCAATTCCCCCATCTACACATTCCAGGTGGAAGGGGGAATCCTCCCACTGTGGACCAGTGATGGAATCCATTGTGGTGTGTATAGAGCCAAAAAGATTAGAATTGTGTCAATGTCCCAATATTTATGGACCTGACTGTACATATAATTAAAAGGTGTGAGTGAACTCTGTTTCTATCACATTAAACCTAATTGAATTTGTATTGTTTTAAGTATATCCTTGTTTTGAAATGACATTGATTCTTTCTTAAAAATGGGGGGGGGGGGGGGGGGGGGCGCAGTTTGCCATCTTTGCCCTGGGCACCAAATGGCCTTGTCCCAGCACTGAGTAGGAGTCAGACCGGCCATACACTAAGGGAATTTTGTTCAAAAGGTTTCATTTTAAGAAAGTTCCATCATCGTTGAAGTGCTTCCAAAAAGATATATTTCTCCAGTCATCAAATGTACAAAGAATTATTAGTATGAATGTTCAAGCAAACGTGCATAAGAACATTCATTCACAAATCCACTAGTGTATAGCCAGCTTTAGCAGTGCCCCAGTCTGATGTGCTCCACACTTCACAGAAGAGTAATCAGCGGTGATGTAGAAGCATTGTGACCCTAAAAATAGTAAAGAGCACCGGCTTACAGCAGCCAAGTGACTCCAATACGGTTGGGGAGTTCACATCCAGCAGTGCTCCCCCAGCTCGTTGTAACTGACTGGAAGATAAGGAGCCACACACCAGCCATGAGCCCAGTCACCATGTATAGAGGATCAGACTTCTGACTAAAGCTGTGGAAGGGAGAAATGCTGGGAGTTGTGACTTTGGGAGGAGACGAGATGAAGCCAATCCTCTAAATGTTGATTGGGCTAACTGGTAGTGTGCTAGAAGACGAGGAGACGCACACTAGCAATCAGCCAGTCACCATGTACAGAGGATCGGACCTCTAGGACTAAACCCATGGGAGGGTAAAACGTGGAGGCTTTAAGAGGTGTTAAGCCGCTTGCTAGAACAGCCTTTTTCAAGTAGGGTGACCAGGCACCCTGGGGTGACTTGAGGTTTCTTCAAGTGACTTGGCACAATGCCTAAAAACGTCCCAAAATTTTCATACAGACCAGTAGGATGATCAAGCTTGCATTTTAGTTACACAAAGCCACAGGTTCTCATTATGCACCATTATGATCTTCTAGCCGCCATCATCCTTACAACCGATGATATCATGGATGTTGGTCACCTGCATGGCATCATTGTTTGACCCTCCTCTACCTCTCTCCTTCAGCATGGAGGTTACAATAGCTAACTGATGTTAGAAATTGAGGGAGAAGAGAAACCTTGGCATACTAGTCAGTACCAGTGTGCAAAAGCATATTTGATTTGGAAGAATAAATCTTTAACATTAGGTGTCCAATGTGTGAGTATGTTGCTGCAATATGTAGAACTACTAGTTTAGTATTTTACATTTTAGAATGGGGTGCTTCGAGAGTCTAATTTTAAAGGTGCCTTGACGGGAAAAAAAAAAAAAAAAAAGTTTAGATTACTGGTAACTAGTTTTCCAGAAGTCTCAGGACAGCATTTGCGATAGTGACTCTGCCCAGCGGACCATGGGAAACACCAACTTCCTCCAGAAGTTGAAGGGAGGCACCTCCCTACCATACCTCAGTTGTAGAAGAGAACCGCGGGCCCCGGCTGGAACACACATATGTTAGTCACAGCATAGTATATCCAACAATAGGGCGAGATGTTGCTGTCCTGAAAGACTTCTGGAAAACCTGTTACTGGCAAGTCCAAATTGGTTTTTCCCAAGGTGTCTTTCAGTACAGCACAAGAGGATAACAGAGACTCACCCCCTTAGGGCGGGACAACTTGCAGGACCTTTCTGACAAATTTCCTGATCGCTGGCAGATGTGAGGTCCAGCCTGTAATGTTTTATAAATGTGTAAAAACATGACCACGTTGCTGCCTTACAAATCTTTTCAGGGGTGGCACCAGCTCTGCCCAAGTGGCCACCAGTGCTCTGGTTGAGTGTGCACAAAATGCTGTTAGTGGAGATAATTTCAGCCACCTCACTTAAACTGTAGAAGCCTGGCAACCAAAAGCACAAATAGTGAATCTGAATGTCTAAAGAGCTTTGTCCTTTGACACCCAACATGTGGAAAAAAAAAAAAAAAAAAAAAAAAAAAAAAAAAACACCCCCACACACCTTCTCCCCTGCTGGGTTAGCTCAGAAGTACAATGTCTTCAGCACAATTATAGCTACCTTCGGTAAGAATTTTGGGTCTGTCCTTTGAAGAACTATGTGAAAAAATAGACAAATAAGGTTCTTTAATTTAAAGAGCGTTTAGCTCACTGATCCTACGTGCAGAGACAGTGGCAATCAGAATCACTGTCTTAAAAAGTGAAATATCAGAGAGACACTTCTTCTAAAGGTTCAAAAGGACTGTTAGAGACTGCAGGACTATTGACAGATCCCATTTAGGAAAAGCCTCAAGTGGTGCTGGTCTAGATCTCGTAAGAGCTTTTAAAGAATCCGATTACCAGTGGATTTGAGGCCACAGATCTTTCCAAGAACACTACTAGCGCAGCAACCTACACTTTCAGGGTACTAACTGCTAGCCCCTTGTCTGCTCCATTTTGTAAAAAATCCAAAATGGAGACAAGGCTCCCTGGGTCCTGGGCAGAAGAACTACACCATGTATTATAAACCTTCCAGACCTTAGAATAAATGTCCCTTGACACCTTTTTCCTACTTGACATTAGTGTTGCAATCAACCGGTTGGAAGAGCCCTTGCTTCTTAGGAGCTGCTCCTCAGATACCAGGCTGTGAGTGCCAGATTAACCACCCCTGGATGACTTACCAGGCCTTGTAACAGTAGATCATGCCTGAAGGGCAGATGCCAACATGGTTTGACTGTCATTCTCAAAACTGTTGAAAATTGGGCCCTTGTTGGCCAAAAAGGCGTGATTGGTACCATTTCCTTCTGAATTCCTTATTAACGGAATTAACTCGAATGGGGGGGGGGGGGGGGGAGGCATAGCAAAGACGGAATTTCTATGGATACACGAAAGCATCTGTTCCTAGTGAGCCGTTGTAATTCCTCAGGGAAAAGAATGAGAAACCTGAGCATTTTCCTTTGAGGCAAACAGGTCCACTTCTGGCTGCCCCCATTTTTCGACAATCATAGTGAAAACCTCTGGGTTCAGTGACCATTCTGCTTCCTAAATGAGGTACCTGATCAGGAAATCCGCCACCCTGTTCAGGGTCCCTTTTAGGTGGACTGCTGATAGAGACAGCAAGTGTCCTTCTGCCCACCGAAGAATTTCCATGGCTAGTATTTGGCGTAACTTGCTCCCTTGTACCCCCTGCCTGTATATAAGCCATTGCCGTGGCATTGTCCATTAGTTTCTGAACATGCTGAGAGTGAAGATCCTGAGCAAATGCCTTTAGAGATAAGACGATCGCCTTGAGCTCTCTCCAGTTTGAGGACCTTGTTGTCTCCTTGGACCAGATCCCCTTAGTGAAACTCCAAAGTTGACCCCCAACCCCAGGAGCTGGCATCAATGGTCAGTCTTCTCTACCGGAAAAGCCCAGACTAAACCTATTGTTACGATATCCTGTCTCTTCCACCACCATAGTGATCTTTTCACCAGAGTTGGAATTTTTACCTCCATCTCTAGGGATTCCAATTTGTGATCCCATGATCTTAGGAGAAAAGCCTGCAGGTACCTGAAGTGTAGCCTTGCCCACTGAACGGCCGGCATTGATGAAGTCAGAACAAAACTGACATAACCTGTCTTACCGTCAGCCGCAGGTTGGTCTGCAGTACCGACACCGTATTGTGAATCCTGTCCCTCTAAGGGAAGATATATATCTTTTGTTCCACAGAATTGATTAGATACCGAATCTCCTGAGATGGGTCTAGGGAAGATTTTTTTATATTTTAAAATCCATCCCAGAGAATTCAGGTGGCTGCGTGCTTTGCCTAACTTGCTCTGCAATTCCTCCTTTGAGAGGGCGAAAAATAGCAGATCGTAAAAATAAGGAATTACAGCAATTCCCTGAAGACAAAGCGGAGCTAAGGCTTCTGCCATCACTTTGGTGAAAATTCAGGGAGAAGATGACAGACTGAAGGGTAAGGCCCTGAACTGTACATAAATCACACCTTCCACCCCCCCCCCCCCCCCCCCCGTCCCAGAGGTATCTCAGGTTGGCAGGAAATATGCAGGTATGCATCCTTTAAATCTATTGACGCCATAAAGCAACCTGGCGTAAATAGATTTCTGACTGAGAAAATTGAGTCCATCTTGAACTTCCTGTATTTGATGGATTCATTTAGAGGCTTTAGGTTAAGGATCAATCCAAATGTTCCTGTTGATTTTCTTACCAGGAAGACATGAGAATAGAATCCCTCCTGTCATTCTTTTAGTGGCACTTGGATTACTACACCCTGCTGCACCAGTTCCTCTAGAGAGGACTTCATGGCCAGGGCCCTTAATGGATCTCGTGTGGAATTGGTCATCAAAAACCTTCTTGGGGGGGCTCTGGGTAAACTCAAGAGAGTGTAGCCTTGCGAGAGAGAGTGGTCAGAACAGATTTGAAGTTATCCCTGACCACTGCAGAAGAAACGCTTGTCTTCCGCCCACCCAGAGGGACGCGTCATTGCAATTTCTCTGCCTGTGCAGGACGGAAGAGCATTCCACCTTTATCCTTTGCCTTTTGTGTGGACCAATTTTTCCTTCTCCCCTGAAACTTGCTCGTAAGCTTTTTAAAAGGTAGAAAAAAAAAAAAAAAAAAAAAAAAAAAAAACCACACACCTTTTTGGGACCTGCTTTTTCTTTGACCGGGAAGGACCCCTTTATATTGGCAGTTCTGTCTAGAATATTAACTAGATGAGGGCCAAAAAGAAGGTCACCCGAAAAGGGAATCCCACAAAGCTTGCTTTTTGATGTCACGTCACCTGGCCAGGTCTTTAGCTATAGAGCTATTGCACAATTTGTCAAAGCTGCTGATCTAGCTGACAATTGCTTCAGCCGAGGCATCTGCAATATAAAACAGCCGAGATCAGGGTAGGAAAAGAATATAAAATCTGTTTAGGGTAATCTGCCACTATATGCAATTTTAGCTAGTTAACCCATTACTGGCTTTAAATTGCTCATGACTTCTTGCCATGATCTCTTGAGCAAAAGATCCATGCGTTTGTCCATTGGATCCTTTAGAACCCCCATGTCTTCAAAAGACAGGTCTGTGGATCTTAAGGCCTGGGAGAAGGCCGCATCCAACCTGGGCACCTTGTTCCACATTGCCAAAGGGCCCTCCTCCAAAAGAAAAATGTCTCTGCGGATCCTGCTGTAATGGCGTCAGAAGTGACCGAATGAACCGGGAATGTCTGCTCCTTAGGAGGAAAAAAAAAAAAAAAGGGGGGGGGGGGGGGGAAGCCCCATCTCAGGAGCACCAAAGATTTTGAATCCCCTCCCAAAGATGCTCCCTCCGGGCTGGAGGAAACAATCTGAGGTATGGTAGGAGGTGCCTCACTTTAAAAATTCTCGAGAAAGTAGGAGTTTACTATGGTCCGGTGGGAGGAGTCACTATCTTAGGTGCTGGATGTGTGGCTTTAATATGACAATCTGATCCTCTATACATGTTGACTGGGCTGATCTGGCTAAACCCTTTATGACTAAACGCCATGGTAGGGTGAAACATGTTGAAGAAGGTTGTGGTTGGAGGAGACAAGCTGAAGCCAATCCTTTGTATGGGTGACTGGGCCGATTGCCAGTGTGCTTATTAGAAGGAGTAACAAACTAGCAGTCTGTCCAGTCACCATGTACAGAGGATCGGACCTCTATGGCTAAATCCATGAGAGGGTGAAATGTATAATCTGGAAATTCTATAGGGCAGGTTTAGACTGATGGCCAAGCTGTGTTTTTAGCCTTCCAATCGCACCCTTAAATACTTCATCACAACCCAATACAGTATGTGCGGTGGTAAAAGAGGGTGGGCTTCAACCCCCACACTGCATATGTGCTTCACTGGGCAGCCAATGTTCATCTGCTGACAGCGTGCTCCACACACACTGAGCACAAGGACCGAACTTTCAAAGACAGATCCAGGATAAAGATCAGTAGATGGTGGACCAGCTTCCAATCATGTGACCACCAATAGCGGACACATGGTCTCCAATCCTTCCTGCTCCCTCTTGGGAATTCTGAACAGTTCAAAAAAGGAGCGTTGGGGGTGGGTGGGAAGGCGTTTAAGCTGCAAAAGCGGCAGATGAGAACATTCATGCCCACAGCAAAAAGGACTGTTCCTGTCATGTTCTGTGGGCAGTACCACAGCTGAATGCGACCCATGTTAGAAACGGACAGCTTGGTTTGTTAAAGGAAGTTGAACAGACTCGTGGCAGCTGCATTCATTTTTTACATCTGATGCTGCCAATCTATTGATTGGTAAGCTGCAATATATTACATTTCTGGTTTGGAGTTTAATACCGCTTTAGCTCCTTCACTGTCACCGACGTATCTCATGTCATATGTTAGTTGGGGGGGGGGGAATGTGAGACATCAGGGGTTCAAATAGGACTATTGTCCATTATGCGATATAAAAATTTCCTGCAATAAACCACATACAATCTCACAAAAGTGAGTACACCCCTTCACATTTTTGTAAATATTTTCTTATTTCTTCAGTGTTGTCACATGAAAAGATCGGACACTTTGCTACAATGTAAAGTAGTGAGTGTACAGCTTGTATAACAGTGTAAATTTGCTGTCCCCTCAAAATAACTCACACAGCCATTAATGTCTAAACTGCTGGCAACAAGGGTGAAAATGTCCAAATTGGGCCCAAAGTGTCAATATTTTGTGTGGTCACCATTATTTTGGTAGCACTGCCTTAACCCTCTTGGCCATGGAGTTCACCAGAGCTTCACAGGTTGCCACTGGAGTCCTCTTCCACTCCTCCATGACGGAACTGGTGGATGTTAGAGACCTTGCTCTCCTCCATCTTCCATTTGAGGATGCCACACAGATGCTCAATAGGGTTTAGGTCTGGAGACATGCTTGGCCAGTCCATCACCTTTACCCTCAGCTTCTTCAGCAAGGCAGTGGTCATCTTGGAGGTGCGTTTGGGGTTGTCAAGTTGAAAACTGCCCTGCGGCCCAGTCTCCTAAGGGAGGGGATCATGAACTGCTTCAGTATGTCACAGTACATATTGGCATTCATGATTCCCTCAATGAACTGTAGCTCCCCAGTGCTGGCAGCACTCATGCAGCCCCAGACCATAACACTCTCACCACCAAGCTTGACTGTAGGAAAGACACCCACTTGTCTTTGTACTCCTCACCTGGTTGCCACCACACACGCTTGACACCAGCTGAACCAAATAAGTTTATCTTGGTCTCAGACCACAGGACATGGTTCCAGTAATCCATGTCCTTAGTCTGCTTGTCTTCAGCATACTGTTTGCAGGCTCTTGTGCATAATCTTTAGAAGAGGCTTCCTTCTGGGACGACAGCCATGCAGACCAATTTGATGCAGTGTGTGGCATATGGTCTAAGCACTGACAGGCTGACCCCCCCCACCCCTTCAACCTCTGCAGCAATGCTGGCAGCACTCATACGTCTATTTCCCAAAGACAACATCTGGATATGATGCTGAGCACATACACTCAACTTCTTTGGTCGACCATGGTGAGGCCTGTTCTGAGTGGAACCTGTCCTGTTAAACCGCTGTATGGTCTTGGCCACCGGGCTGCAGCTTAGTTTCAGGGGCTTGGCAATTGTATAGCCTAGGCCATCTTTATGTAGAGCAATTTTTTTGTCAGATCCTCAAAGGAGTTCTTTGCCATGTTGAACTTCCAGTGACCAGTATGAGAGAGCAAGAGAGTGCGATCGATACCAAATATAACACACCTGCTCCCCATTCACACCCGAGACCTTGTAATACTAATGAGTCCCATAACACCAGGGAGGTAAAATGGCCAATTAAGCCCATTTTAGACATTTTCACTTAGGGGTGTACTCACTTTTGTTGCCAGCAGTTTAGACATTAATGGCTGTGTGTTATTTTGGAGGGGACAGCAAATTTACACTGTTATACAAGCTGTACACCGACATTGGATCGCCTGCATTACATACCTCGTATAAATTCAGACCAGGATATTTCTGGGACCCCTATGATAAAGTAAAACAAGATGCCATCAATATCACATATACACATACATATATATTACACACATAAGAATAGACATTTTCCTGCAGAATTGTATTTCTGAAATAATGACACTTATCAAATGTCACATGAAGATTGATGGGGGCGTGGTCTGGCCATGAATGTAAATGACCACTAAACATGGAGCTCCGTCCAGGATCATCTCTCCCCAGCAATCTCCAAGCTTTGATAGCCCCCTCACACAGTGGCACTGACAAAAAATAAATAAGGCACAACCGTCCACCACAACCCAACCCTGTACAACCAAAAGGTTGATTGATTTTTCCTGGCTTTGGCAGAGAGGAAGCACAAGATGGCGGGGAGGACAGCATGGAGCATACCCCCTCTCCTGTAGACAATATCCCTCCTCTGCACCTGCCAGCTCCAGTATAGACCCACTAAGGGGAGCCCCAGATATCACAGAAGAGACCTGAAACCTCCCCTACAGCATCTTCTCTAAGGATCTCTAATGCCTCAAACCTTAATGCCAAAAGTATCTTGACACCCCTCCAATAGATTGGCTATGGAGGTGATTGGAACACCTGAAGCCACAGGTGTGTAAAAAAAAAAAAAAAAAAAAAAAAAAAAAAAAAAAAAAAAAAAAAACCCCCACACACAAGCACCTAGGCATGCAGATGGCTTCTACAAACATGTGTGAAAGAATGAGTCGCTCTCAGGAGCTCAGTGAATTCAAGAGTAGAACTGTGATAGACTTTTTGCACAGGTGACAACCAATCCATGAAATTTCCCTACAGCTAACTATTCAACAGTCAACTGTTAGTGGTATTATAAACAAAGTGGTGTAATGGATGTGATTGAGAATCATGAAACCTCTATTCCAATATATATATATATATATATATATATATATATATATATATATATATATATACACACACACACACATACACACACACACACATACACATGTTTTATATGCCTGACATACCAGCTTCAGTTTATCAGCCTTAAAACATATTCAGATATTTTGTAAAGCTCACCCTTCCTTAGGAACTGGACTGCAACAGTTCACAGAAGTTTGCGCCTGCTTCTGAGAACACATTCAAAATATAACACCAACAGTTTAAAAAGGAAGAACATGGCCACTTCCTCATGGATGTCCCAGCTAAAGCCAATATTTTGTCACTATATGTACTTATACATTTGTGGTTTGCATGCACCAGTCTTATCTGACTTATCTTAAACCTTAACAAAAAAAAAAAAAAAAAATTGTATAATAGTCTGGAAAAATTGCAAGTTAGACTTACCGGTAACTTGTTTTCCAATAGGCTTTCAGGACAGCACCCGAGAGATCATGGCTCCTCCTCCCACAGGAAACACCTCATCAATTAAGTCTTTAAATTGGAATCCTCCACGTTGCCTCATCAGTTGTTTGTAGAGAACTCCAGCCCCAGCTGCAACACATAAGCGACAGTTATATCATAGTATTACAGCATTAGCATACACAAAGGGCGGGTTACTGCTGTCCTGAAAGCCTATTGGAAAACAAGTTACCGGTAAGTCTAACTTGCAATTTTCCAAAACGTCTTTCAGGACAGCACCCGAGAGGATAATCGAGACTTACTCCATTTAGGGTGGGACAACAGCCTGTAAGACTTTCCTTCCAAAAGCCTGGTCCCCAGCCGTCATGAGGTCTAACCTATAATGACGGACAAAGGTTGTCAGACTTGTCCAAGTAGCTGCCTTACAGATTTGTTCGGGGGTGGCGCCAGCTTTTTCTGCCCAACTCACCGCGGAAGCTCTTGTAGAATGAGCCCGAACATTTAATGGACTCTCCAGACCTGTAAGGGAATAAGCTTCTGAGATAGCCATTCTCAACCATCTGGCAATGGTTCCTCTAGAAGCTTGTCTTCCTTTTTTATTACTGGAAAATAAAACAAACAGAGCATCTGAACATCTAAAGTCTTTAGTGTTTTCCAAGTAACTTAAGACTGCTCTTTTAACATCCAGGGTATGGAATTCTTCTTCCTTCTTACCCGATGGATTAGAACAAAAAGGTAGGAAGTATTTCCTGAGTTCGATTCTGGATCGAAGCGACCTTCGGCAAAAAATTAGGATCCGTCTTCAGAACAATTCGGTCTGAAAAAATGGAAAAGAAAGGTTCCCTGATTGATAAGGCTTGCAGCTCACTGACTCTTCGAGCTGTTGTAACAGCCACTAAAAACACTGTTTTCAAAGTAATCAATTTCAGGGAGGCTAAATTAATGGGTTCAAAAGGTTCCTTGGTCAGGGCCTGTAGAACAACCGATAAGTTCCATGCTGGACAGCTTTTGATTACCACTGGTCTAGACCGGGTAAGAGCTTTGAAGAATCTTATTACTAGGGGTTCTGATGAAATGGATTTTTCCAGGAATACCCCCAACGCAGCAACTTGAACTTTGAGGGTGCTGACCGCTAAGCCCTTGTCCGCCCCTTCTTGCAGAAACTCAAGCACAGAAGAAATTTGTTTTGGAGATCTGTCAGATGCTGTGCACCAGGAGTTGAAGACTTTGGAATAGATTGCTCTTGTAACCTTCTTTCTACTGGATAGGAGGGTAGCTACCAACCTATCCGAGAAACCTTTCCTCTTCAAGAGCTGCTCCTCAGTAGCCAGGCCGTGAGCTTTAGTTTTGCTACTTCCTGGTGAAACAGAGGACCTTGTAACAGAAGGTCTTTTCTTAACGGAAGGTGCCAATAAGGTTCTTGTTGCATCTGAAGAAGGGATGAAAACCAAGGCCTTTTTGGCCAGAAAGGAGTGATGAGGATCACTGTTGTCTCCTTCCTGATTTTTGCTATGACCCGAGGGATAAGCTGAAACGGAGGGAATGCGTAACAGAGGTGAAGCTTCCAATCTTGTGCCAGAGCATCCACTCCCAGTGATGCCTCGTTCCTGTTCAGGGAGAAGAAGCGAGACATTTGCGAGTTTTCCTGGGTGGCAAAGAGATCCACTCTTGGGCGCCCCCATTTCTGCACTATTAACTGGAAGACTTCTGGATTCAATTGCCACTCTGCCTCTAAAATCTGGTTCCTGCTTAGGAAGTCCGCTACTCTGTTTAAGGTCCCTTTTAAATGGACCGCGGATAAGGATAGAGTATGGAGCTCTGCCCATCTCAGAATGCCTTTTGCCAAGCTCTGCAGAACTTTGCTTCTGGTTCCCCCCTGTCTGTTTATGTAAGCCACCGCCGTGGCGTTGTCTGACAGGATCTGAGTATGTTGCCCCTGGACTTCTTTCGCAAAGGTCAGTAAGGCCATTTCTATAGCTTTTAGTTCCCTCCAATTTGAGGACCTTAGGGCATCTCTTGTGTCCCACGAGCCCTGGGCCCACCGGCCGCTCATATGAGCCCCCCAACCCCAGGAACTGGCATCTGTTGTCAACCTCACCTGAGTTGGGAAGGACCATAACAGCCCCTCTGAGTACCTTGTCTGGTTCTTCCACCACCACAGACTTCTTTTTACTGAAGTAGGGATCTTCACTAATGAATCTAGTGAATCCTGCTGGTGATTCCAGGTTTTTAACAGGAAACTTTGCAGAGGTCTGAAATGGAGCTTTGCCCACTGGATGGCCGGAATGGAAGAGGTCAGGGTTCCCAATGCTGACATAACTTTCCTGATGGACAGAACTTGATTGGACTGTAGTAATGACACCACTTGTACCAACTTTTCCTGTTTTTCCTCTGGAAGAAAAATTTTTTGTTCTAAAGAGTTGATATGGAAACCCAGGAATAACACTTCCTGTGAGGGAATCAGATTTGATTTTTGAAGGTTTAAAATCCACCCCATGGATTCTAGATGAACACGGGCTCTGAGCAAGTTTTCTTGAAGACCTTCTCTGGTCTGAGCAAAAAACAGCAGGTCGTCCAGATACGGAATAACTGAGATCCCCTCTAGACGCAGAGGCGCCAGAGCTTCGGCCATTATTTTCGTGAAGACCCTTGGGGATGATGACAGACCAAAACGGGAGTGCTCTAAATTGCAGATGTACCACCTTCTTCCCTTCTTTCAGTGCTAACCTCAGATATTTCTGCGACCTGGCGGCAATAGGAATGTGGAGGTAGGCATCTTGTAAATCTATTGATGCCATATAGCACCCTTGATACAGGAGGTTTCTTACTGAAAATATTGAATCCATCCGAAACCTGTATTCTACTGATTTGTTCAGCATTTTGAGATTCAGGATAAGACGGAACTTTCCTGAAGGTTTCTGAACCAGAAAGACATGTCAGTAGAACCCCTGGAAGAACTCCCCCGCTGGGACCGGAACAATGACTCTGATTTTTCAGTTCCTGAATTAGGGACTTCATAGCGAGAGCCTTGACTGCGTCTCTTGGGACGTTTGTCACCAGGAATCTTCTTGGAGGTTCTTCCGTAAATTCTATCACATACCCCTGGGAGAGCATCTTTACAACGAATTGATTTGAGGAAATGGCTCTCCACTGAGGAAGAAACTCCTGTAGTCTTCCCCCGACCTTTACAGAGTCATTGTGGTTTTGCGGAGGCCGCAGGAGGATTGAAGAGCACTCCACCCCTACCTTTGGGCTTCTGAGAAGACCATGACTTCCTCTTGCCCTGCGTTTTTCCTTCCTGCTGACCTTTTTGGGGCCGAAAGAAACACTTACGGGTTTGCACCTGTTTCTTCTTAACCGGAAACGACTTTTTCTTATCTGCCGTGCGGTCAAGAATGGACTAGCTCTGAACCGAATAGCAGATCGCCTGCAAACGGAATACCACACAGTCTATTTTTAGATGCAGCATCCCCTGGCCACGTCTTCAGCCATAAGGCCCTTCTGGCAGAATTTGTTAAAGCTGCTGACCTTGCTGACATGCGGATAGATTCCGCAGACGCATCCGCAATATATGATATTGCTGCTGACAGGGTTGAAAAAGAGTCCAGAATCTCTTGTTTTGAGGAATCTGCTATGACATGGGCTTTCAACTGGTTAACCCAGTGATCTAAGTTCCTTGCAACACAGGTTGTTGCCATTGCTGGTTTCAGATTATGCATTACTGATTGCCAGGTTCTTTTAAGAAGCAGGTCCATCCTTTTGTCCATGGGCTCCTTCAGAGTGCCCATATCCTCAAAGGCTAGGTCCGTAGACTTAGAGACCTGAGAAAAGGCAGAGTCCAATTTTGGAACCTTATTCCATATAGAATCTGGATTTTCTTCAAATGGAAATCTCTTCTTATGATTCCGGGAAAAGAAAGGCTTTTTCTCAGGTTCCAGCCACTCTTTTTTAATCATATCAGTGATAACTGAATGGACTGGAAAAGAACGGCCTTTTGAATCTCCTAAACCAGCATACATGCGGTCATGCAGGGAGAGTTCCTTCTTTTCCTCTTCTATCCCCAAAGTGGCATGGATTACCTTCAGGAGTCCTCCCACCTCTTCTAGTGACAATTTGTATTTAGAAGCGGTATCCGATTCATTTTCCTCCTCCTCAGAATCTGTATCATCTGGAGCGAGGGAAACGGACCCTTGAGAAACGTCCTGGGATATCGGACCCCCAAAAATTATTTGAGAACCACTCTGGGGTTCTGAAGATGGCTGCGGAACCAGAGGATCCCTAGAGGGACCTGGCTCCTCTCTTAGGTTTGACCTAAAAGCTTGAAAGGTGGCCCGGAGCTCATCCTTTATTGTTGACACTAAGTCGCCACAAACGGATGGAGTCTCCTCTCTGACCAAATTTGTAATGCACTCTGCACAAAGCGTTTTGGTCCAAGCATCGCCTAATTTTTCTTTGCAGACAGGGCACCTTTTCTTGACTGGTTGGGCAGAACCTTTGGCCTGGACAAACAGAAAAGAGACATGGAACCACGCTTAAAAAGCTGTAATACAGCGCAAAATAATACACCCAGGTGCACTAAGGAAGAAACATCTCATTTTCCATGTGCCCAAGCAAGCCACCACCACCTAATCCCCTGTTGTAGGGCAGATATACTAAATCTAGCCACTGCAACATACCTTCTGAGAGAGGGGGGGGTGGGTGGTGGGGGGGGAAGGGGGGGAAAGGGTGAGTAACCCCCCCCACAGGAGAAAACGGCCCAGGGTAATAGAGGACACAGTCCCTTACCTTAGCCTTGCTGGTGCCTTGGCTTGCCCCCTTATCCGCTGCATCGCTATCCATAGCTGTCTGCGGTGCGTGGTAAAACGACCGGTTCCAGATTCGAAAACGCCGCTGCGCTGACCTGGAACCGGAAATAAGGCGCCAGGTGACCCTGCCCTCTCCCACTGCGCTTTGCGCCGGAAATGACGCACGCGCCGACCCGGAAGTGCTGCCTGGACGTGGCTGAAGCGCTCTTCTGCCACCAGCAACATGGCGGCCGCCACCGCTCGTCCCTCCATATAGAAGGGAACAGAGGACGGCCACCTGTCAGGCCAAAAAACTTTTGAGGCAGCCCCCCCGGACGTACAGGCTCTCCCCGAGCACGGAAGAGGGAGAGGGAGCCCATGGGACCGTCCATATAAGAGGCAAGTGGGAGGCTCACTCTCCTGGCCTAAAAAAGACCTAACAGGTGAGAACCTGTGTCTCCCAGGATAAACCTGAGAGATCATGGCTCCCACCAGAGGTGTTCCTCCAGCTGGAGGAAACACAAAAAACTGATGAGGCAACGTGGAGGATTCCAATTTAAAAAGACTTAATTGATGAGGTGTTTCCTGTGGGAGGAGGAGCCATGATCTCTCGGGTGCTGTCCTGAAAGACGTTTTGGAAAAAGGAAATTAAAAACAGAAGTTTTTTATTCTGAACTGGTGTCAGTGTAATCACTTCAGAGCATGCATGCTTTATATTCAATAGTTTGATCAGGGGTAGATATAATAGCAGACTTTAGTTCTGATCCAAAACAGTGGAAGCAACTGGGAATAGTGGCAATGAAGAGGTAGGCCACGTAAAATGATAGAGCGGGGTCAGCACATGCTGAAGTACACAGTGCGCAGAAGTTGCCAACTGTCTGCAGAGTCAATAGCTACAGACCTCCAAACTGTGTGACCTTCAGATTAGCACAACAGTGCACAGAGACCTTCATGGAATGGGTTTCCATGGCCGAGCAGCTACATCCAAGCCTTACATCACCAAGTGCAAAGCATTGGATGCAGGGGTGTAAAGCATGCCGCCACTGAAGCAGTGGAGACGTGTTTTCTGGTGTGATGAATTACACTCCTCTGTCTGGCAATCCAATGGACGTGTCTGGGTTTGGTGGTTGCCAAGAGGATGGTACTTGGCTGACTGCATTGTGCCAAGTGTTAACGCTGTGTGGTTGTCTTCCAGGGGTTGGGCTTGGCCCCTTAGTTCCAGTAAAGGGAACTCTTAAGGCGTCAGCATACCAAGACATTTTGAACAATTTCATGCTCCCAACTTTGTGGAACAGTTTGGGGACGGCCCCTTCCTGTTCTAACATAACTGTGCACAAAGCAAGGTCCATAAAAGACATGGACGAGCGAGTTTGGGGTGGAGGAACTTGACTGGCCTGCACAGAGTCCTGACCTCAGCCTGATCAAACAACTTTGGGATGAATTGGAGCAGACACCGCAAGCCAGGCCTTCCACGCCCAACATCAGCTACTGCTCTTCTGGAAGAATGAATGGTCAAACATTCCCGTAGACACTCCTAAACCTTGTGGACAGCCTTCCCAGAAGGCTTGAAGCTGTTATAGCTGCAAAGGGTGGGCCAACATGTACTACAATGAATGCCAGTTAATGCAGATTACCATTTAGTTTGTTTTCAATCATGTTATATATCTGGCAAATGGGGTTGCCACCTTTTCTTCAAGTCAAACCCAAGCACTTTAGCAGCACACTGCATTTTTTCCTAAAAAAGGGGAACACTGGACTCGTGTAAAAAAGGAACTCTATTGTAAGGGGGTTTCTGCTCAAAGCCCCCACTTACATCAGAAGACCCAGCATTGCCCCTTAAATGATGGTCCAAAAATGCCCGACACACAAAGGTAAGGGACTTTGATGTATGCACTAGCTCAGAGGCAGGATTAAGAAAGGGGGGGGGGGGGTCTATGCACTTGATGGTTGTGGTACTTGGTTAGTTGGAGAGCATAGGTGTGTGCAACCTGGGCAGCAGAGGGAATCTGCGCTGCACGGGGGGGGGGGGGGGATTAGGGTGTGCCCAGGCACGCCTAAGTTTGGGGGCCACAGTCTGGTTTGAATTCTGGTTTGTATCCTGGTGAATGCCAGACAGCTGGCAACCCAATTAGCAAAGTAAATGTTGACCAAGCATAGTATATAAGACCAAGTTGTTCAAGATGGACAAGATCAAACATTAAGTCAAAAGTTTTGGCTTTTTTGATAAGGCACAATTCCTCCAACACCAAAGATGGGGCATAATTTTTTCCCCCACTGGCCCTTTGTGTACAGAGTTGAGAGCCTTGACCTAGGAGGAGGATGAGCAGAGGCTGTTCCAATTCCATACTGAATTCACTGGGCTGATTGGTGTGTGGCCTCTTTGATAAAAATTCAGCTGAGGAGGCAGAAATATCCTTGTAAAAAAAAAAAAAAAAAAAAAAAAAAAAAAAAAAAAAGGGGGCGGGGTGAGGAGAAGATCTCAGCCTTACATATCTGAGACTGATTGACTTAAACTTAAAATTCTCCAGATCTCAATCAATTGAGTCCAATACATGGAGGTCCCACCTAGGACAAAAGAGTTACTGCTACTGATGGATTGGGGCCAGATACCACAGCAAACCTTCAGAGATCTGGTGGTGTCCATACCTCGATGAGTTATGGTGGGTGGTCATAAGGTTATCTCATCCATTAGCTGATCAGTGTATGGAAGAAGATGAAGTCTCCTTACCTTCCATTAGACCAGTAAAAACCCAACTCCAGCTTCCTGGATAAAATGAATGGAAACAAAATCAGTGAAATCTGTGCATATAACACCAAGAAGTATCTGTGTGTGATAGATGGTGTGATAGGATCAAGGTGTGCTTTTTTAAAGGTCACAAAATACTAATTTGAAATGACTTTATTAAAAATCTTGCTGTATTACTACATTTCTTCAAAGTCCATGTATAAAAGGTCCACGACACAGATCCACACTGCTCCAATGAAATGTATTCTGTTATATAAGCGCCTTCCTATTGGCAATAATGTGACATTTGATTTTAAATACCACAATCTGGAAAGAAAAGGAATTTTGGCCATTAGATGGCGCTAATGATTATAGGTGATGGTTCTATAACACAGAATACGGCATGTTTCATTGGAGCTGTGCGGATTTGGGTCACATTTGGTCATTGGATTTTTTTTATAGGTAGACCCCATAATGTTTACTAGGAATGTCATGGTATTACTACAATTGCAGTATAGCTACAGGATGACATTACTGAAATGACAGATCGTATCCTTCATTACCATCACTGAGGAGGTTTTTTGATATTGGTCAGAAAATTACCTAACTAGCTGTAAAATTCTTTACAAAAACCAACCACAGCGCCTTTCTCTGCCCTGAAGGGGCGGGTTGGAGACACCCTGCACTCACAGGATGCCCTCATCGTCACAGATTGAATGAAGTTGGGGGTGTCATTCTACCTGGTAGACTAGGGACATCTAGGGGGGGGGGGGGGGGGGGGGAAGATGTATTACTGCAGGACACACAGAATTACAGAGAAGTATTGCAGTGGGAGTTTAAAAAGAAAAACATTTGCACCAACAGTTTAACAGGATTGTAGGGGAACATAGTTCCGGCACCTCCAGCACCAAAAGTATGAAATGGCAAGGGGTGCTGGAGGGGGCTCTATTGTTGCTGGGGGTGGGTACTGTTTAGGGAGGGGGTCCATAGTTGCTGTCTGTCGGGAGTATTTTTGCTGGGATGGATCTATTGTTGCTGGGAGGGTCCATTGTTGCTGGAGGGGGGGGGGTTTGCTAGCTACGGGTGAGCTTTTTTTTAACCGCTTTTCCTTATTAAAAGTGGAGTTTCACCCAAAAGTTGACTTAGCACTTATCCCATTTCCCCCCCTCCAGTGCCACTTTTGGCACCTTTAGGGGGGGGGGCGGTACCTGCTTGACAGGTACCCTCTCCCACTTCCAGCAGACATTCGGCCCCCTTCTCCTCCCCCCACTGCACCATTCAGGAAGCGCTGCACACTTCACACATGCACAGTAGGGACCCACTTGTGAAGCCACAAGACTTAACTGCCGGGTTCCCTTACCAGCAAAGGCAGCACCCGACAAAAACCATCAGCTGGGGTGCCGACCACTGGATTCCAGGACAGGCAAGTCTGTATTCTCTATAAGGGGTGGTACTGGGAACGGAGAACCAAGGGATGAGGCTTGGAGGTAGGTAGAGGGGGGACAATTATAAAGGACAAAGTGGGGGTGAAGATTGGAATTTAATTTTTTCAAGATAGATACATTTAAAGCCCATAATACCTTGTTGGCTGTAAGCAATACCTGGTATTCCTCTAACAGATTAGTCAAAAATTCTATAATCTACAACTGTTTCTTTTGCAGAATAATGGAGATTAGTAAATTAACATTCACATGAGGGGAAAAAAAACCCACAACAACTTACTTTTGAAGATTCTCACACCTCCATCTTTTACTGTTATAAAGAGAAAAAAAAAAAAAAAAAAAAAAAAAAAAAAGACCAGGGAACGGCATTAGTAACATACATCCAGATCTACAAACACACAACTTCTATATGTAGGAGAATGGAGGAGAACATCAGAGGAGGAGATCCTGAGGGAGGAAATGAGGTATGAATGAAGTAGGAGTCAGACCAGCCATACAGTAAGAGAATTTTGTTCAAAATGTTTCATTTTAAGAATGTTCCATCATCGAAGTGCTTCCAAAAAGATATTTCTCCAGTCATATGTACAAAGAATTATTAGTATGAATGTTCAAGCAAACATGCATAAGAACATTCATTCACAAATCCTCTAGTGTACAGCCAGCTTTAGCAGTGCTCCAGTCTGATGTGCTCCACACTTCACAGAAGAGTAATCAGCAGTGATGTAGAAGCATTGTGACCCTAAAAATAGTAAAGAGCACCGGCTTACAGCAGCCAAGTGACTCTAATACGGTTGGGGAGGTCACTGTAACTGACTGTGGAAGATAAGGAGCCACACACCAGTCACCATGTATAAAAGGATCAGACTTCTGACTAAAGCTGTGCAAGGGAGAAACATGTTGGGAGGTGTGGCTTTAAGACGACAATCCAATCCTCTATACGTATTGAATGGGCTGATCTGGCTAAACCCTTCATGACTAAACCCCATGGTAGGGTGAAACATGTGTAAGGATATGATTGGAGGAGACAAGCTGAAGCCAATCCTTTGTATGGGTGACTGGCTGCTAATTGCTAGTGTGCTAGAAGATAAGGAGCCGCACACTAGCAGTCTGTCCAGTCACCATGTACAGAGGATCGGACCTCTATGGCTAAACCCATGAGAGGGTGAAATGTATAATCTGGAAATTCTATAGGGGAGGTTTAGACCGATGGCCAAGCTGTGTTTTTAGCCTTCCAATCGCACCCTTAAATCCTTCATCACAACCCAATACAGCATGTGCGGTGGTAAAAGGGTGGGCTTCAACACCCCCACACTGCATATGTGCTTCACTGGGCAGCCAATGTTCATCTGCTGACAGCGTGATCCACACACTGAGCACAAGGACCGAACTGTCAGACAGATCCAGGCTAAAGATCAGTAGTGGGTGGACCAGCTTCCAATCATGTGACCACCAATAGCAGTCACATGGTCTCCAATCCTTCCTGCTCCCCCTTAGGAATCCTGAATTGTTTAAAAATGATTGTTGGGGGTGGGAAGATGAGAACATTCATATCCGCAGCAAAAATGACTGTTCCTGTCATGTTCTGTGGGCAGTACCACAGCTGAATGCGACCCATGTAAGATACGGACAGCTTGGTTTGTTAAAGGAAGTTTAGACACTGGCAGAATCACTAATAAAAAAAAAAAAAAAAAAAAAAAAGGGACTGCAGCTGTCACAGCTATTGATTGGCAAGCTGCAATATATTACATTTCTGGTTGGGGGTTTAATAGCGCTTGAGCTCTTTCACTGTCACCGACGTATCTCATGTCATATGTTAGTGGGGGCAGATCTGACAAACTAATCATCTTCCATTTTCTGATATCCCTTACCCAGGAGGGAGTATCATCCCTTCCAGGTCTGGCTGCCACATTCCCTGGATGCTGTGGCCAGAGGAGAAGTTAATGGAGAACAATCTGCACTCCATCAGCTTCAACGGAGGACAGGTGAGACATCAGGGGTTCAAAGAGGACTATTGTCCCTCATGTGATAGAAAAAAGGTTTATTGCAGGAAACATATTATACACATAAGCACTTACCCCTCTTCAGAGAAAAATATCTATCCATCTATCTCCCACCCCCATAAGAAAGGTCATCAGGCCTCCAAGTTCCCTATGTTGGCATATCTTCAAATCTTTGAATTTAACCACTTCCTGCCCGCTGGAAGTCATACGACGTCCTGGAGTTGGGTGCAGCTGCCGGCATCATTCAGATATCTTTATTCTGCACCATAATTTTTTTTTTTTTTTTTTTTTTTTTTTTTTTTTTTACAGGTGGGTTGTAGAACAACCGCCCTCCAGTGTTTTCACCAACTCACCCATGTGATCGTAGATGCCGAGGAATGAAATCGGCCAGCGGCAGAAGTTTACCATAGAGAATACCGGACCAGATGGTCCCCTGCAGTCTGTGACCTTAGAAGGCCGATGTAAACAGGTTCCCCCCCCCCTTCTCAGCCTTTGCTGTAGAAGGATATTTTTTTAAATGTTTTTTTTATTCCAGGCTAGAGGAGAGATGTGAGGTCTTATAAACCCCAGATCTCTCTGTAAAGAAGACCTGTCATGCCCTATTCATATTAGAAGGGAGGTTTACATTCCTTGTAATACTAATAAAAGTGAAAAATAAAATGAACGTGCCCCCGTTGCCGCAGGCAGAAGTGAATGCACACGTATGTTATGCCCACATGTGTAAACTGTTCAAACCACACGCCGTCTACGGAGAGTATCAAACTGTATCAAAGTTTTGTGCCATTCCACGAGTGTGCACAATTTTAAAAGCATGACATGTTAGGTATCCATTTACTCGGCGTAACACAATCTTTCACATTAGGAAAAAAAAATATAAGACTAAATTAAGCTTTTTTTTAACCAAATGTTGGAAAAATTGCTGCACAAATAACGTGAGACAAAAAGTTGCAATGACCACAATTTCATTCGAGTCTCTGCTAAAATATATATTTATATTCTGTTTGGGGGTTCCAAATAATTTTTCAAGAAAAAAATGACTTTTACATGTAGGAGAGAATTCCAGAATTGGCCCGGTATGGAAGCGGTTAAAAACCCAAAACACAAATCTGGAAGAATGAGCTTCAAAGACATTGCATTATTTAATATAAACCATATGTAATATACAGGCAGGTGATCCCAGAAAGTGGATTTGCCAAGTGGTTGAATTCTTACCTCCAGTCATTGTTTTCATCACTTTCTTGTATGTTTCTGTAAAACAATCAATTATTTTATCATCTTTAAGAATATCAAACACAATTAATATAATATTATCATGCCCTTCATGGCGATCCAGAGAAGTCTGCAGGAGGTTCTGTGCAGTTCCAGCCCAAGGAGAGCCGAGGAACCAACTAGCAAATCTGCAGGAACAGTTGGAGCAAAGTCATCTGAGGATTGGGCTGAGAACAGTACAGGGTCTGGCCGATATTGGAAGGAGACATTCATGAATACAAGGGCACAGCGAGTAGAAGCCTGAGAGAAATCTTGGGGAGAGACCAATTGCTGTTGTGTTTTTTTTTATTTTTCTTGGAGACAGTTCCAGACTTGCTGGCCTGGGCTGTTTCCAGAGTGGGAACCCCATAGGCCAAATGGTTCACATTTTTATTCCTTGAAAACCTTAATGGTTTAGAGATGGTGTCCTCAACCAAGTTTTCACTAGTTCTGGGTGTGCCAAGCACTGCTTTTTTTTTCAGCATGAAAGCAGTTCCAGCACTGAATGTATGTAATAGTATGGGGTGTGCTGGAGGGTCTATTGATGTTGGTTGCTGGGGGGGGGGGGGGGGTCTAATGTTGCTTGGGTGGATATTTTGTTGCGGGTGGTTCACTGTTGCAGCAGGGAATCTATTGTTGGGGGGGGGGGGGGGTGTCGATTGTGTTGGGATCCATTGCTGGGATTTTATTCCTGGCTGCGGGGGATCGATTTTACTGCTTTTCTATTTAACATGTTCCATACAAATGATTTAGCACCACAAAATGGTACTTTGTTCTGTATTCTCTAAAAGGGGCAGTACTGGTAGATTGGTAGGGGGTGGAAGGGACGTGGTCAGGTATTCTCAGGTATTCTCTGAGAAAAAAAAAGCCCTGGTGCAAAGGCTCACCCCAATACCCTTCGCAGTTCTACAAATATAAAAAGGACACCATCTGTTTGGTTGTTGCTTGAAATGCTGAGCAACTACTGTGTGTCTGGCTGCCATGCAATAAATAGGGAATAGTACTTGGGACACACAGTGGGACCAGTATGGGATCTGCACTACATTTGATTTTCCTAATTGTTACATCAGTTAGGGGGTTTGGTGGAGAGATATGTTTAGCTGGGAATCCTTGATCACCTACCACGAATGGCCAACGAAACCCAATCAGCTCCAAGTGCACTGCCCCACAATCCTGCAGAAAAAAAAATATAAATAAAGGGCTACATTAGTGCTGAATATAAAATGAGGATATGTTATGAATTGTAAATGAGCTTTTAGTATTTCCATAGCTGTATACACATTCATATTTAATTATGAGTTCTCTCCAACTGTCAAGGACATATATTTCAGATGAGGGTCATTTGATAGAGCCATGGTATATGTATAGATCTGTAGCACCTCGCCAAAGGCTGGATAACTGCAGTCTTTGGCTCTGCTGTACTAAGTTGAGAAGCAATTCTCCAGGTCTGGCCATGTCTAGTCCCAAGCCTGGTGGCCGATTACTCCTGCCTGCCTCTGGAAAAACATTCCAGAAATATAGTGTGGGAGGGTCAATCAATGGGTTATGAATTTATGACCACTACCAATCTCTGGGAGGGTGTGGCTGGGGAGAAGATAAAGCTTCAGAAGGGTCTGACCAAAGCCATCTGGCTCCTGGGGCCTCTGCCAGCTGGGGAGCAGCCTATGTTAACTAAAATCTGTTATACATCTTGACCCTCTCGCTCCTTATTGGCTCAGACATGGCAGCAGCCATAGGCTCCCACCGCAGCCAGTCAGAGCCACTCACAAGGAAGTGGGGGGGGCAGGGTCAAACCTGGCTGTGTGACTTATGGACACAGAGCAAGGCTCGGGAGAGAGCGTGCACCAGTCACCCCCATAGCAAGCAGCTTGGCCTGAGGGTGGAGCCCAGAGTGCCAGAGGGGGATCCAAGAGGAAGATTGGGGCTTCTTTGTGAAACCACTTCAGAGCAAATGGACAAGGTTTGCCATTTAAAACCCTTACAATCAATTTAAGCTCATCATCATGTACATCATTTCTTAGCATGCAATCCCTAAAAAAAAAAAAAATTTTTTCATAGGAAAACAAATGAAACGCATCTGATTTGGTGACAATATAAAATAGCACAGGTAAGATTTGACCATTTTTGATTCGGCTCACCTTGAAGATAAATCAAGTCATGTTCAGGCAGCTCCTTCAATAAACGTCCTTCTCTAAACCTACATCCCAGATGCTCAGTCTTTATATAGCAGTCATAAGCAGGAAATCCGGACTTGTGTGGAGTGAACTCAAACCAAGCTTCTGAAATGAGATTTTCCCCCCCAGTTATTGTCCATCCAGAGAATGATGTGTCCTATACACAATGAAGAGTCACCTTTATTTCCTCTTCATTGCAAACAATGACCTTCCCAGCTTCAAAGACAAGGGGAAAAAAAAAAAAAAAAGGGGAACGGAGAAGAGCAATTGCAAGGCTGGCCATCCACTATAGGGATTTGGTTTCAAAAAATGGTCTTAACACATTTAAAGGATTGGTGGGGTCAAGTCGAAGTTATTTGATGCAGTAATGAGAAAAGTCAAACCGGATGGAAATTCTCTCCAATGAACACATTTCAATCAGTGAATGGTTTTCACTCCAGAAATTCCATTTATTCCAAAATTGAACCTCTAGTTGGTCTCTTGCCACCCAAAATAATGCACATGTGCGGCAGCAAAGTGGAAAGTCTTTAATGCCCACATGCCAAGAGCATGCTCACTGCACATTCCCAGCACCTCAACCAGGGTGTCAAAGACGGCTTTCACTCCGTACGAATGATCGGGCGTCAACGAGAACAGCTTTTGATCACACGAGTAGTTTGACAACCATGCATAGTTGTCAAATGATGGGCTGATCCTTCCCCAGACATACAGATCCTACTAGGGGGGGCCCTCCAGGGGCTGGGCAGGAAGGAGTTAATATTTCTGAAGAGGATTTTTACCATCTGCACCCAAATCAAACATGTAGCACCACTCCAAGCTCCACTAGTTCAGTCACCTGGTGATTCAATCCCTGTCAGGTGCAGCTCCCACAGGGCTGGTCTTTCCCATTACTCAGAAGCATACCAGGGAGAGATGGAAGGGCACACCAAGAGCTGGTCCATTGCAGGTGATAGGAAGGCTTCAGTTCCATCCACTCTTGAAACACTAACACATTTAATCTACCATGGGCTTAATTGTAGAGCCCATGATGGGTTTAAACGCATTAGAGGGTGTGGGTGGGGGAGGGAATGGAGTTGAAGCCTTCCTGTCACATTTGCAATTGAGTATTTCTTGGTGTGCACTTCCATCCCTCCGATATACTACTGAGGATTTTTACTGCGTCCCTTTGGGATTAAAGTATTCTTACCTCCAATGTATACTGAGATGCGCACAGAATATTTGCATTTGTCAAGATTAAACTGTATGGGAGGGACTTTATCCCGACCCTACCAATCAAAATGACAAGAGAAAAAGAAGAGTAGCTGGAGGGGCTCATAGACACCACATGGCTGGCGTGGAGGTGAGCATAGTTCCAGGAAACTAATTTTGAATGACTTTGATCAACTGATGGAATGTACTGTTGAGTATTTTTAAATGAACTTTTATTGAAAAATTGACTAGTGTATGGCCAGCTTTAGTGCTCCACTAGCTTGATAAGCAGCTTTCTCTACATCCACTTAGTGTCTGATCGGCAGGGCTTAATCTGGATGGCATCAGCCCACCAGGGAAGGAGCTTGTAAATTCTGTAATAAAATAGTATATGGATAATGGGAAGCCCAAGTCCCAATTTTCATTTTTAGTATTCTTCATTTATAGGAATCATATGGTGAGGAATAAAGAGGCCATTCTAGTAAAAAACGCACCTGATCTGTTTTCATGCATTTTACTTTTTCTCACAGCACAGTAGATGGGATACGGGTCTTCACCGATATCGCAAATCTCTTTGTGACTGGACAGCTTTTCTTCATTAATCTGCAGAAAAAAAAAAAAAAAAAAAAGTGTAATAGCGGAAGTTGTTTTAGGGTACCCCAAGGCTCAGCATCATGGTGGTGTGCCGCCCCCCCCCCCCCCCCCAACTAGGCTTTTTTTGGCTGGTACAAGCCAAGGAGGACAGCTGGGGTTAATTTAAAAGCAAGGTCATGAACAGGCAAGCAGCAAAAACCTAGAATTATGTCCAAGTCAGGATGGTATCTTGTGAATAATGAATAACTAAACTAATATTAAAAAAATATGTAAAAAAATGCCAAGACCTGGATTCAGGTCACTATCCCAGAATCACTGCTGCTATGTTTGTCATATCTGAAAACTGTACATCAGAATGATTAGTAATCTGCTGAACTGATGTACAAATCATGACTTTCCCG
Organism: Aquarana catesbeiana; assembly: GCA_037953035.1. Taxonomy (NCBI): domain Eukaryota; kingdom Metazoa; phylum Chordata; class Amphibia; order Anura; family Ranidae; genus Aquarana; species Aquarana catesbeiana. Next base: position 142,826 of record JBBHAA010002664.1, on the reverse strand, counting down.
TAGAAGTCAACTTTAGCTCCATTACCTTCTGCCACCCAAGCTTTAATTAGCAACGTTGTCCATTACCATACTTGTCTTAGAAGGTCAATTAGAACTGTATCTGAAATAAAATGAACTGGAATGTACCAAAACAATGTTAATAAAGTGGTAAAAACCATTTTAATATCAGTTCTCACCAGGAATGAGCCAATGGTTTGCTCCACTCTGTTTAGACCAATTTTTTTGGTGCTTGGATGAATGTGCAGACTTATTCCCGAGCAAAAACGTGTATGTATACTGGCATTCCCCAGTTACATACGCAAAAGGGGCAGAGATAGCAGGGACATTGTCATATGGGTATATTTGGCCAATGTCACCACCAGCCACGCTCTCCTATTTATATGAATGATGACAGCTCATGGAAAATAAAATTCAGCTAGTGGTACTGTTAGAATAGGTTGTGTGCACCAGGTCCCTCTTTTTTTAAGAAGTTAGCAGGCACCACGATGGATTCACAGCTAGGAATGTTTGTGAGATTTAAAGAAAGGGCTTGTCAAACATTTGGGTGTGTCTTTATTACCCCCTCATGTTGAGGGCATGTGGCCTGTTATGGTTTGGGGGGGGGGGGGGGGGTGCGCACTTTGAAGTTCACCAAACCCAGGACAGTTTGGCTCATCCCGAGTCCTTACAAATGCCTCAGATTGCCGGTACTGATAACATCTGAGAGGAAGTTATGATGTAGACAAACTGCAACAAAGAGGCTGATATTGATCAACAGTAAAATAAAGAGACTGTGATGCCTCCATTATTCAAGAAGCTAAAGTCAAATCACTTCAGAGCTAAAGGTTCTCCTTGGTTTAAAACCTTGGACAGGACCTGGCATGTACGTACTTTATTCACGACGAAGAACACGAATGTATAGGCCCAAAGATCTGTCAGAGTGTATGAGTCTCCAAGAAATTTCTCTTTTATCTTCTTCCATGGCTTTGTCCAGTCCCGGTCAGTTTCCAATTTGATTCGCTCACATAACCAAAACTCCAGATCTTTCATGTATGAAAAGTCCGACCAGTTACTTTTAGCATACAGAGAGGACATACACCTGGAACATTAAAGTAGTAAGTCAGGTGTTTGATAGGCAAGTTATTCATTCAACATGCTTCCTTTGCCCGAGTCTCTACCCCATTTGTTGTTTAACCACTTCAGCCCGGAAGGACTTGTCCCCTTCCTGACCAGGACATTTTTTTTGCGATATGGCACTGCGTCAATTTAACTGACAATTGCGTGGGTGTACCCAAACAAAATGTATATCCTTTGTTTTCCCACAAATAGAGCTTTATGGTGGCATTTGATCACTTCTGCAGTTTATTTTTTACACACACACACACACACACACACACACACACACACACACACACCTCATCAGTTTAGGTCAATATGTAGTCTACATATTTGTTACATTCCTACCCCCTTGGCCCTGTTGTAGGTTGATTGTGGTGTGAAAAGTTTGCTGTGCTAGTTGTGTGCCGCATATTAACTCCTGATTGATTGTCAAATCCCATCCACACCCACCACAGTATTAAACAAGAGCACATTTTTTGGAGGACACAGACCAGGGAGATGAATGCTGGGGTTCTTCCAATAAAGTGGAATTTCTTTAATTAGGTGACACTTCTGCTTCAGCAATTTGCACAAAATGAACATCGAAAGCAAACTTTACAAAATCAGCAGACTGCAGGTGACCTAGTTTACCATTCAGCTCTCCTTCCTCTGAAAACATGTACTCTCTACTGCTCGTTTTCACAGTTGCCCCACACACACACACACACACACGGCATGTGCCCTTATATAAATCACGTGCTCATTACTTACCTCAATTTTCTGCTTCTCCTAATCTCTGCAGATATAAATCCCCAAACCCTGGGCCTCCCTTATTTAAAAATTGTACCCAATACATCCATCACCTCACATCCTCTGTAAGCACTCGCAATACTATTAGTCTCCTCTTTTCAAAACCAGCTTCCCATTCTCTTGTGCCCTCTGGATTGCCCCCTCTGTGGGCAACAAATTCACCACTGTTCACAACCTTTGTGACCAACTCCTTTAATTTAATTTACTTGCTGTAACCGAAAATTGGCTTCATGAATCCAACACTGCCTCTCCTTCGTCCCTCTCCCATGGTGGCCTTCACTGGACTCACTCCTAGACCTAGTGGATGCAAGGGAGGTGGAAACCACAGAGCACCAGGTAATCTCCACCCTCACTATCCCTCATTTGAAGCTCACTGTACACATCTTTTCTCTCCAATTTTCTTAAGTGCTGTGATCTACCGACCCCCTCAACCATTATCAGCTCTCCTTGACAATTTTACTGCCTGGCTACCCTACTTGTCTAGTTCCCACAATCCTTCTCGGCGACTTCAACATCCCTGTTCATATGAACACTCCTTACTTCTAAAACTACCTAGTCTAAACTCTTCATTTGACCTGAAGCAATGGTACAGGCTTCTACTCACTCTGATAGGAACACAATTGACCTTCTATCCATGTGCAACCTCTCCAACAATCCTTTTCCTCGCTCTGATCACCACCTTATCAGTTTTACTATGTCTTCCACTACCTTTCCCTCCAATCGCCTAACAATCACTTGAAAAAAAACTGTCGCCACTTTAACTCTTCTCTTTTCTGCTACTGACCACCTGTTCTACCCCAATCTAGCCACTTCCATGTACAATAGATCCCTATCCTCTGCCCTGGACAAGCTTGCCATCACCACTACACAGAATCAGGTCCTGACCCTACAACCCTGGCAAACAGACGACACCAGAAGTCTCAAAATACAGCCGGGCTCTTGAGCATCAGTGGAATAAGACCAAGTCTCAAGAACTTAAACCAATTAAAATCTGCCCTCCAAAAATGCAATTCCTGCCTCCTCCCCAAGCAGACCTATTTTATCTCATTAACACCTCATCATCCAGTCCATGTCAACTCTTCTCTATCTTTAACTCTGCTTCGTCCTCCACTGCTTCCACCCACTAACTGCCCAGGAGATCGCCAATCACTTCAAATATAAAAGATTTAATCATTTGATGAAATCTCCACTTTACTGGTATCTCCCCCACACCCATTTCAACAGGTATAATCAACACTCCCCTTATTCAACCCTACTGAAGAGAATCTAACGGTATTTCCGTATATCTGACAAGACCAGCTAGGTATAATCACAGCAATTACCACACTCACAACACCCTCTCAGTACTGAGGAGATGGCTTCTTGGTGAACACAAAAAGATAATGCAGAGGTTATGTTCAAAGCTATCTGATTTAATTCTGGGTATACAACTATATACACATTATTAACCAATCATTGTATGGAAGATGTGCGTGGTTAATACAGAGGTGTACATTTCACATCATTACATTTTAATTATGCCATCTGCTTTCATGACTCAGTCATGAGTCCTGCTTCCCCGTTTCATGTCACATGACACGGGAAAGGTGGCCCAGACATATTGAGCCCCAATTCTTTAGAAGGTACAGAATAAAACTTCTTATGCAATCAATATTTTCTTTTATGTATGCTTTATAGAAAGCCTGTTATAAAGCTGAAAAACAGAACTAGTTGACTTTAACTAGAGTCTGAATATACAAGCTAAGATTTATGAATTTATATGACTCCATGGCCGCACAAGATGGAGTCACCTCTGTTCAGCCATATTACTACACCTACTACTATAGACAAGTTTGCTAAACTTATTTCTAAACACCCAAACCACCTGTCCCCTGGACCCTCACAAATACTATGGTCACCCTCTGATTCTATCCGACACTCTCTAAACACAGCTTCAATCTCCCTCTTTTCTGGCATCTTCCCGAACATTCTCTAGTCACCCACATACTTAAACAAGCCTTCCTTGGACCCTACCAATCTTAATCTACACCCCATTTCCTATAGACTCCATGAATACCTGGTCTACAAACAAAAGTAATGAAGTTGAAAGCAACAAATGATTTCATTACTTCTACTTAAGAGAAGTCGTTCCCTGGCCACTGTAGCTAGAGAAGCAGCTAATCAAGCATTGTCTGTGCTGGATTAGACAATAGGTCTAATAGACCCTTCAGGTCTCGATAAAGGACCTATTCCCTGCCTATGCTATCACATAGTAGGTTTGTTAGTCCCCTTGAGATAGCGGGGGGGGGGGGGGTTGGCATAGCCTGGTAATTAAGGGTGTAAAACCTTCTAAGGCTGAAGTGTTAAATTCTCTATTCAATAAAAGATTTTAATGTGAATTTTTTTTTTAATTGCCCTGGGCGTGAAGTGGTTAAACAATAGAAGTAGATTATATATATTAAATTATATAAATCGTTAGAATATACATTTATACCATGTTGCTCCAGATATTGCACTGATGTAGGTCACGGTACCCAAAAGGTTGAGTTCAGCCAGTTTAGAAATCGTTCCCAGAAAACCAACCATGGCACGGAGTCCACCCCCAGATCCCAAGATCGCGATTACAGGAGGGTTGCAATTCTTCAGGGAAAAATAAACATGAAAAGGTCTACTTTAGATGGAATATGGATTGAACAGTGGTAAGAAATTAACAGCATGAAAGCTGAATACAAATATGGGATAAAGCAACATCTGTGTAAAGCTATAGTATGAGGTTGAAGGGAAATCTTACCTTATATATGATAATAGTCAAGGAATAAATGAATGAGTTGTACTCTGATCTCCACTCTTCCAAATTTGTTTAATTCAATCATCAGCTTTATACCTTAAACATGGCTCCAACCAGAAGCCCCTCTTCCTTAACGCGTTTCATCATGAATGGCTTGGCCTTAAGGCTGGATTCACACCTATGCATTTTTAGTGCATTTTGCAGATTTGCACTAAAGTCCATTTAACATGGTTTCCTATGGAACACTTTCTGTAGTTCAAATCTGCAAAATGCAAAAAGCAATTAAAATTTCAAAGGTGTGAATATAGCCCCTCTTAACAAGTTTCATCATGAATGGCTTGGCCATAAGGGTTTGGGTTATTTTTCTAACTATGGTGAGACATTTTTGGGAAGTGGTGGCTTCTGGATGGAGACATGAGTGCAGCTGTACTATCACATGTAGGATGAATACTGGAAAATTGTAGAGGCCTCCCTTACACCTCCTGCCCTACATTCCTAGAGGTGGAGGCAGAGAGTGTGATGGCATGGAGTAACACAAGTACCAGAGTAGCTGGCTGGTGGTGTCCGCTCCTTAGGCTGGTAAAGCTGGAAGTTGCAGTCCTCAGGACAGGATGTTGAAGCAGCTTGGCACCAGAGCAGGAAATGGTAGCAGGGCCAGGAAGCAGGTGACAGTCAGCTTTATCCAGGCAGTGAAGGACCAGATCGGCAGGCAGAGCAAGTCCAGGAAGTAAGCCAAGATCAGCAACAGCTGGGCAAAGTAGTACATTTGCCTATTCCTTACAATGGTGAGCAAGGATGGGCTTCTTTGAGCCAGCACCTCGTTTGTTCATGAACAGGAGAGGAGGAGGTCTGGAGCAACACTTACTTGGTTTATGTGGTTTCAAAATCAAGGTTTAAAAGACAAAACTACCAAAGACTTACCTCTTTAACATTCATGCCCAAGGACAAAAAGGTCTCCTTTACTTTTCTCATCCTTGCCTTGACAGCTATGGTTTCCCCTTCTGAGCTATCAAGTGTGAAAAAAAATAAAATAAATACATTTACAAACAGAATATACTTGAAGTTTCTCCAGAGACAAGACAGTCATTCTGCATAGAATGGAATTCAATAACTTTTTTTAGCAAAAAAAAAAAAAAAAATAGAAATCTCCCCAAAGTGTGAAAGATTCCCTCTTGATCAAGCATTCCTATTAAAGGAGCTTTTCTCAGCCTGGGTCCTGTGGAGCTCTAAGGTTCCTTGAATTGTGGCTCATTGACCTCCCATTTAATGGTGCTTGCATAGTTTCAAGGACAATGCCACTTGGCAGCTGCATGACACAAAGGATGAGCTGACGTTCAAGCCTGAATCTACCCTGTTTCCCCGAAAATAAGACCTAGCGTGACTGTCGGTGATGGCTGCAATATAAGCCCTACCATGTTTCCCCAAAAATAAGCCCTACAAGGACTTTAACTATAGCTTATTTGAGGGGTAGGGCTTATATTGCAGCCATCACGCTAGGTCTTATTTTCGGGGAAACAGGGTAGGTCCAGACTAAGCTTTGGTCACTTGGTACTTCAGACAAACACCTGAACTACTGCCTATTTGGGAGTAGCTGCAAGACAGACAAGAGACAACCATCTCCGCTTCCTGCTGTTAATGTTTGCACCCATAGGGTCCATGGGAAACCCCTGATGTCACAGGGAAACCTTTTCCTTCAAACGCATTATCTACAAATAAAAAAGTCCTGTTGGCAAGATATTTGAAATACAGGATGAGATTCATGTTGCCAGAACCACCCAATGTCTATTTTTTGTTCTTCTGTAGAAAAAGGACTATATTAAAATTTGTGAAAATTACATTACTTACCCATCTACAAGATCAATATTTCCCTGTGAAGACACAAGACACATTGTGATGTTCAGAAACAACCTGGTGATACAAACCAAAATGTCAAAATACATTTTTCCAGAATTAATGAAATTCTTGTGACCCCGGGAGGAGGTTTCAAAGCTCATAGACATTGATTTTTGCTCCACTCATTTTATCTCTACAAGTCAGTGGGAATGCCAAATCAGTTAGCAGGAGCTTCATGGAAAGGAACGTAGAAAGTAGGGATGGACAAACAGTTTGGCCCGAGCATAAGTTCAGGCCAAACTTTGGTTGTTCGGAAAACAGCTAACATTATGCAGTGTACGGGGGAAATTTGAAAGCCGCCGGAACACCATTAACCCCTTCCCACCAAGCGTACACAGATTTATGGCCTCTGCTTTCGGGTGTTATACCGGTTTTTAGAGCCGGCAATCAGCTTTCCAGGAACAACAACTGATGCAGCTAAAAGCCACTCGGCTGTTACACCAGAGGAGTGGGGGAGGTGGTAATCACACATGTGAGGTATTGCTGCGATCGTCAGAGCGAGAGCAATAATTCTAGCACTAGACCTCCTCTAACCGTAAAAAAAAAAAAAAAAAAAAAAAAAAAATTAAAGCGTCGCCTATGGAGATTTTTTTTGGTACTGTAGTTTGTTGCCATTCCACGACTGCGTGCAATTATAAAAGCGTGACACATTTGGTATCCATTTACTCAGCGTAACATTTGTCACATACCAAAAAAATTGGGCTAACTTTACTGTTTTGTTTTTTAAAATTCATGAAAGTGTCCCTTTTCCCAAAAAGTTGTGTTTAAAAACACCACTGCACAAATACCTTGTGACAGAAAATATTGCAATAATTGATATAGACATATATTTTTTTATGTTTGGGGTTTCTAAGTAATGTTTTTGCAAAAAATAGATTTTAACTTGGAAACACCAAATGTTAAAAATAGGCTTAGTCATGAAAGGGTTAAAGTTTATGGGACAGGAACATGAAAAATTAAAAGTGCTCATTTTAAAGTTTTATATGCAAGTTATCATCATAAAAAAAGTGTTTGGGGACCCGGGCCCTGCCCCAGGGGACATGGATCAATGCAAACTTTTTTTTAAACTGGAGCAGTGATTTTTTTTAATGCATAAAGTGAAACTATAAAAAAAATTCCTGTAAAGTGGCACATTTTCCCGTGTTTAGAATACCACAGCAAAATGACATTTCTAAAAGGGGAAAAAAAAAAAAAAAAAAGTCATTGTGGGGGTCCCCCCCCAAAAAAAATCCATACCAGACCCTTATCTGAGCACATAACCTGGCAGGCCACAGATAAGAGGGGGGGCAGAGGAAGAGCGCTCCCCCTACTGAACTGTACCAGGCCACAACATGGGGGGTGCTTTGGAGTAGCCCCCCAAAGCACAAGGTCCCTTATCCCAACCCTTGCCCAGTGGTTGTATGCGGGCAGGGGGCTTATCAGAATCTGGAAGCCCCTTTAAGAAGGGGGCCCTCAGATCCCACCCCATGTGAATTGGTAATGGGTTACCTTTTCACAAAGTGTCAAAAAAAAAAAAAAAAAAAAAAAAAGTTTTACAAACTGTCAGTAAATTTACTGGTGGTTGGCAACCCTGGCGACACCCCCCTAATCTACATGTGGGGTGGCAGACACATGGATTTCAATAGGGTTTTTTTAAAGCACATGATTAGAGCCTTAAAGGGGTTGTAAAGGTTTTTTTTTTTTTGTTTTTTTTTTAAATAACAAACATGTTATACTTACCTTCACTGTGCAGCTCGTTCTGCACAGAGTGGCCCCGAACCTGGTCTTCTGGGGTCCCTCGGCGGCTGTTTCAGCTCCTCCCCGCAAGCATTAACCACCTTAATGCGAGCTCCCTCGCATGGTGGTGAGTGCTTGCGGGCGCGCTCCCGTGATACAGCCGGTGGCTATAGCCGCTCGCTGTATCACTCGGCCCCGCCCCCCGGCGCGCCGCGTCATCGGATGTGATTGACAGCAGCGCGAGCCAATGGCTGCGCTGCTTTCAATCCATCCACTGCAGCCAATCAGCGACCAGGCTGAGCTGCAATGAAGATGACGAGGACGAGCAGCGAAGATTCGAGGCATCAGGCAAGTAAAAACGGGGGGGCTGGGGGCGGCGGTACTGTCAAAAGTTTTTTCACCTTAATGCATAGAATGCATTAAGGTGAAAAAATGTTTACCTTTACAACCCCTTTAAGCCTGGTACACACACGATTAGATTGTTGGGCAACAGAGTGTCTGATTTTTGTCAAAAGGGCGTGTGCCTGGATCTTGTCTTGCATACTAATGGTACACAATTGTCGGCCAACACACAAATGTATTGATGTACGAAGAATTCCAGGTCTTGAGTGCCACCCTTTGGGCCCCTTCTGCTAATTTGGTGAGCATTGATTCCGAGCATGCATGTTTGTACTTTCAACTTGTGTGATGGATTTGTGTACCGACCATCAGAAAATCTAACATTCCACTGTCCGCCGAAAATTTACTAGCCTGTCATCCAACATTTGTTGGCAGAAAGTTGGACAACAATTGTCAAAAGGAGCGTGCTAACGGTCAGATTTTAGGTCAGTCCGTCAGACAATCCCCTGCCAATAATCTGATCGTATGTACGAGGCTTAAGGCTCCAATTGTCTCCAAAAGAGGTGACCTCACCCAGTTGTGCAACATTAATATTCACTAATGTCTTCCGGCTTCTCCTCCCAGCCAATCAGGAAGCGGGTCCTGAGTAGGGATGGGCGAACGGTTTGGCCCAAACTTCTGTTATTCGGCGAACAGGTCGTACGACCCCTCTGAACCGACCACAATGCATTGCAAGCCCTGATTGGCTGAATCTTTCACTGCTTCAGAGAATCAGGGCACAGAGCACTGTCAGACTCATGATTGGACACTCATCATGACTTTATCCAATCATGGCTCATTCCCGCCCCACAGTATAAAATTATTCTTTCAATGGCAGCCATTTTCAGTGTGATTTTGGTGTGGAGAGAGATAGAACAGGGCTCTGTTCAGTGCTATCACTTAGTGTGCTATACTGTGCTATTTTGCTTCAATTGTCAGTGTAGAATATTAGTTTAGTGTCAGTCTAGGGATAGTGTGAGTAGTGAGGACCATCATTCAGCTTTGTACAACCCCTGGCAAAAATTATGGAATCACCAGTCCGACACCGCCTGATTGCATTAATGCCAGTTTAACGCCATATAGTTCTGTGCGTCACCGTACATTTGGCAAATTAGATTGTAGTATATTATAGTGTATCCATGGAGTGTGAGTACTCTAAAGTGCACCAAACACCTCTTTACATTGATTAAAGTGCATCTACGTACGGATTTCCACCACTTCTTTACATTTGCTTATAAGCGCCACCCCCTCCCAATAATGTCTGGGAGGACAAGGAGAGTCAGACATTCCCTTGGCACTGTAAGGGGGCCAACAACAAAATGTGTCCACAAGCAAAGGTGGACATGGTGGTCAGTCCTCAGGCAGTGCATCATTTCCTCCGTTTAGTGAGTTTGCCCGTGCTATCCAGTCACAGCATGCAGAGGAGGTAGACTACCTTACTAAACCTTCCTCATCCTCTGTCACACAAACACAGACAAGTGTGCAGTCCCCTGCAGTTGCCGGAGTGGATAAACCTGCCTCCTTGTCCACATCTATTCCCACCATAACTCCAACATCAGCCATGGAGGAGTCAGCTGAGTTATTTAACCACAGTGTCAGCCACTTGCATGATAATTATGATGATACTCTGGTGCCAGAGAGCAGAGGAGGAATCTGAAGGTGAGGTGGCACAACCCCAAGGAGGTCGACATCAAGAAAGAGCAACCACCCTATTCCATCACATTCTGAAGCAGTTATCTCCTGGCCCACTCCCCAAATCTCAACTATCTGGGCCTTTCAGCACTTTGAGGGTGTTCAATCATTTCATCTGGAAGAATGTTTTTAGTATAGGTTTCATGGGCACAAATAACACCCAAAGACCAAATTTTCTGCACGTGTTTGACAGGTGGATATCATTGCAATTTTTTTACAGCAAGGCCAATTCTTGCTTTCATCAAGATTATCTCTATAGGGTTACGGTGGGAAGGCGCCACCAACACCCAAAGACAAATTTTTTACATACCCGTTACTTCTATACAAAGTGTCACCAGAATGTAGCCAAAAAAAAAAAAAAAAAAAAAAAAAAAACACTCTAATCTTGTTCCCAGTGCACTACATCGTGTCATCATACATACTGGCTCTCCAGCTGTTGCTGAGCAAAATAAAGGCAGCTTGCAAAAAAAAAAAAAAAAAAAAAAAAAAAAAAAAAAAAAAAAAAAAAAAGCCTTGTACCATTTGTGTGAATGCGGTGCGATTCAAGCCATACAAAATGAATTCTTTTGCGAATCACATGCTGTGTCCTGCACCACACCACAAGTGTGATCCCAGGTTAAAACGTTTTTTCATTGACTATTCTGGGGTTTGTATTTTTTCATTGATACACAAATCCACAAGATTCTGAGGCAAAAATAAATAGAATTACACACTTCATATTAGCTTACCCCAGCCAAACAAGTTTGAGTTTTTCCCCCCCATAGATTTCTTATTAGAGGATCCAGTACTGGATGTATTTTGATTGGCTGCCATGAGCTCTTCGCTCTGCTTGTATGAAATGATTTGGTATCACACTGATGGAAATGAATAGAAAGTCACTCACCTTATTGGCCGCCATTGGAGATGAAGGAAGGTCACCGCTTATCTCCCAACATGTAAATTTTCTAGAACAGAATGCAACAGTAAGACTTGTGAAGATGATGATCTCAGATATACAGAAGACAGGATGGAGATGGCTGTACCAGTAATCAGATGATGGTAGAAGTTGGTTGGGAAGGTTTATTGGAACGTGTGTGAGTCTTTAGCCTCGTATAATCCTGACCTTACATCATATCATTGGGTGGGTGAGTTGCCTCCTCATCCCTTTAAAACCCAAACAAATTATACAGATTCTGAGACCAATGTAATGCAGATAAAGCACCAAGTTTAAATTACCACCTTAATCGGCCACAGAACCTGTTCAGTTTTAAAAGGAATAAGGTGGAAACCCTAGTGGGGCCCCAGACACCTCCAAAGGGGTTTGTTTTTACCAGTCTGGTTTTGTTCCAGCAAATCTTATCAGAACATGCCAGGTGCCATTGGTAAGGGCTGATCTGTAGGGAAAGGGGGGGGGGGGGGGACCCAACAAACACAAAAAAAAAGCAGACCTCAAAAGCAAGATTATAACCTATGAAAGCTTCAAAAGACAAACTTTGTGAAGAGCAAGCTTCCATAGGATGAAACATATGGATACATCCCATTGCAACAAAGTCCTCACCCCTCCACAGTCTTTATTCTACCTCCTCATTTCCATGTTGGATTAGTAGAGCTCCCACTGTACAGACCCCCCACCTTGGAGCCAAGCTCTGCAGGTCTCAGACCCCAGTACTGAGGTGGTCCCCCTACCTCCCTCTACTTCACACCATTCACAGACAACAATGTCCCAGGCTTCATTCTGTGAATGGAGAAGACTTCACCCCCGAGCTTCCTCTTATTCTTATCTTCATTATTATTACATTTTCACACAAGATATTAAACAATAACCCCACTTTGGTTAAGAAACAAACAAGCCCCTCTACCTGATCAATGTACATTGCAAGGATTGGAGGAAACTTTGTTGCAGTCTTACCTTTTGTTGCTGTGTTGGGTAATGTCAGTGTGCAAAATAAATCAGAAATGGGAGTGACTTTTATTACCAAGCAGCTGATGAACTTGTTGGGTTTTAATGAGGAAAATTGCCAAGTCAGAATCCCTTCAGGTGTGATTAACCCTTTTGGAGCATCTCACCATAAATGGAATATCCAGGGGAGGACTGACAACCCATGGGGCCCCCGGCAATAGAAGATTATGGGGCCCCCTGTGTCCCCACCCTCACACAAACCACACCTACACAAAGCCACACCTACATAAATCATGGGGCACACAGTAAGGCACACAGCAGGGCATGGGGCACACAGCAGGGAACAACACAGGGCATGGGGCACACAGTAGAGCACATCACAGGGCACATAAGAAGGCACATCATGGGGCAAAGGGAAAATCAGGGGGTACACAGCAGGGCACTGAGAACATCACAGGGCATGGGGCACATCACAGGAGACACAGCAGGGCACATAAGGTGGTACACAGCGGGGCATGGGGCCCACAGCAGGGCACATCAGGGGGCACACAGCAGGGTTTATTATGCTGTACACAGCAGGGCACATTATTAAGCACAGCATGGTGCATCACAGGGGGCACAGGGAACATCAGGGGGTACAAAGCAGGGCATAGGACACACATGCTATGTCCTTTAGCAGGTATTTTATGTACTTTCTGAAAATGTTTTTAAAGCTGAATTCCAGGTATGGATGTTTTATACTTAGTTATAATGGATCAATGTAACTATGTATATACCATACCTGTGAGATCGCTCTAGAAGCTGGAAATCACTGGGTGCCGACACCTCTACTACAGCACTACTACACTACTACTATACCACTACTACACCTCTACTACAGCACTACTATACTACTACTATACCACTACTACACCTCTACTACAGCACTACTACACTACTACTATACCACTACTACACCTCTACTACAGCACTACTACACTACTACTATACCACTACTACACCTCTACTACAGCACTACTACACTACTGCTATACCACTACTACACCTCTACTACACTACTACTATACCACTACTACACCTTTACTACAGCACTACTACTAGGGTTGCCACCTCATCCCTTTAAACTCAAACACATATGAATTACACAGGTTCTGAGGCTAGTTTAATGCAGATAAGGCACCAAGTGAGTTTCATGAATTCAGTTTTAAGGCTCCATGCACACAGAATGCTCAAAAAGGACGTTCTGAACGTCGGATTGCTGGCAGGAAAACACTGCTTTAAAAACGCGATTTTATCAGCGTTTTGCATTGCCGTCAATGCACATTTAGCAGCGTTAGCTTTCAGCCACTTTTCTCTGCCTCTATTCTAAAACAATGGTTCCCTATAGGAGCCCATTGATTTGAATAGAAGTCGCACCAAAAGTCGGATCATCATGACCCGACTTGCGGTGCGACTTGTGTGCTGAGTATGAAGGGGAATGAAAAAAAAATACATGGGGTTCCCCCCGGGATGATTCCGGGCCATTCAGTCTGGTGTGGATTTTAAGGGGAACCCCCTACACCGAAAATACGGCGTGGGGGTCCCCCCAAAATGCATACCAGACCCTTATCCGAGCATGCAGCCTGGCCAGTCAGGAAAGGGGGTGGGGACGAGCGAGCCCCCCCTTCCAGAACCGTACCAGGCTGCATGCCCTCAACATGGGGGGTTGGTGCTTTGGGGCAGGGGGGGCTCTGCGCCCCCCCACCCCAAAGCACCTTGTCCCCATATTGATGAGAACAAGGGCCTCTTCCCGACAACCCTAGCCGATGGTTGTCGGGTCTGCGGGCGGAGGGCTTATCAGAATCTGGGAGCCTAGTTTAATAAGGGGGCCCACAGATCCCAGCCCCCCACCCTATGTGAATGAGTATGGGGTACATTGTACCCCTACCCATTCACCTGGAAAAAAGTGTCAAAAATAAAACACACTACACAGGTTTTTAAAGTAATTTATTAGGCAGCTCCGGGGGTCTCTTCTGACTTCTCAGCCCTCTCTTCAGTTCTTCTCCCGCTGTCCGGTGTCTTCTGCCAGGCTCCTCCGCTATCTTCTGTTCCTTTGCCCGCTCTTTTGCTAGCAGTGGCCCGGTCTTCTCCATCGTCTTCTTCCCTCTTCTCTTCTTCCGATGTTGACTCGACGCTCTCTCCCGCTGTAGTGCCGTGTGCGCGGTGCGAAACGACTTATATTGGCATGGGGCGTGGTCACCGGGTGATGTCATCTGGTGACCCCACCCCTTATGAGGTCACCACCCGGGGAAATGATGGAACGATGACATCATAAGGGGCGGGGTCACCAGATGACATCACCCGGTGACCACGCCCAATGCCAATATAAGTCATTGCGCACCGCGCACACAGCACTACAGCGGGAGAGAGCGTTGAGTCAACATCGGAAGAAGAGAAGAGGGAAGAAGATGACGATGAAGACCGTCAACCGCTAGCAAAAGAGCAGGCAAAAGAGCAGAAGATAGCGGAGGAGCCCGGCAGAAGACACCAGACAGCGGGAGAAGAGCCAAAGAGAGAGCTGAGAAGTCAGAAGACACCCCCGAAGTCAGAAGAGACCCCCGGAGCTGCCTAATAAATTACTTTAAAAACCTGTGTAGTGTATTTTATTTTTGACACTTTTTTCCAGGTGAATGGGTAGGGGTACGGTGTACCTCATACTCATTCACATAGGGTGGGGGGCTGGGATCTGTGGGCCCCCTTATTAAACTGGGCTCCCAGATTCCGATAGGCCCCCTGCCCACAGACCCGACAACCAACGGCCAGGGTTGTCGGGAAGAGGCCCTTGTCCTCATCAACATGGGGACACAGTGTTTTGAGGTGGGGGGGCGCAGAGCCCCCCTGCCCCAAAGCACCTACCCCCTCATGTTGAGGGCATGCGGCCTTGTATGGTTCAGGAGGGGGGGTGCTCGCTCATCCCCACACCCTTTCCTGACCGGCCGAGCTGCATGCTCAGATAAGGGTCTGGTATTGGTTTTGGGGGGACCCCCATGCCGTATTTTTGGTGTAGGGGGTTCCCCTTAAAATCCACACCAGAACGAAGGGCCTGGTATTGTTCGAGGGGGGAACCCCACGCCAATTTTTTTTTCATTTTGGCGGGGTTCCCCTTCATCCTCAGCACACAAGTCGCACCGCAAGTCGGATCATGATGATCCGACTTCTGGTGTGACTTCTATTCAAATCAATGGGCTCCCATAGGGAACCATTGATTTTGAATAGAGGCAGAGAAACGCGGCTGAAAGCTAACGCTGCTAAACGTGCATTGATGGCAATGCAAATGGCTGATAAAATCGCATTTTTAAAGCAGCGTTTTCCTGCCAGCAATCCGACGTTCAGAACAACCTTTTTGGGCGTCCTGTGTGCATGGAGCCTAAAGGTGGCAACCTTAACTACTACACTCCCACTACAGTGTGTGCCACACGCTACTATGTGGGTAGTCACACCCACATGCTCTGCACATGAGCGATCGCTTTTTAAACGTCTGTATACAGTACTTTTTACTTGCTAACAACTCTTTGTTCTAAACCTGTTTTTATGCTGATTGGAGACTTGTGGAAGCTCCCAAACAGCATTGTATCATTTACTATTTACTATTTGCTATTAATTGGTATTTGGCTCCATCTAGTGGCCAGAAGATATATGTTTTTGGTGACTTTATTTATTTTTACACACAAGAGACTTCACAGAGCCTAACAGGAGGTGACTTAATTATTTACTTTATGAAAGGACTCACCTACCCATGAACACTAAGTGACAGAACTGCATGCTGGGTAGGTAATAAAAAGCCCAGTGCGGCCATTTTCTTTCTCTTCTGGACTCGTGACCTGCCTGCAAGGATCTGTGAGGAGGTTTTCCAGAGAGCGCGGCCTGCATCTTGCGGAGCGGAGGAATCCATGTACTCTGCCCTATCCCAGTGTGCTGGAGAGACAGTGTGACCGGATTGGGAAGGATCCAGAGACACCTGACGGAGCCATTTGAAGGTCCCGGGCATCTTGCGGAGTGGAGGAATCCATGGACTCTGCCCTATCCCAGTGTGCTGGAGAGACAGTGTGACCGGATCGGGAAGGATCCAGAGACACCTGACGGAGCCATTTGAAGGTCCCGGGCATCTTGCGGAGTGGAGGAATCCATGGACTCTGCCCTATCCCAGTGTGCTGGAGAGACAGTGTGACTGGATCGGGAAGGATCCAGAGACACCTGATGGAGCCATTTGAAGGTCCCGGACATCTTGCGAAGTGGAGAAATCCACAGACTCTGCCCTATCCCAATGTGCTGGAGAGACAGTGTGACCGGATCGGGAAGGATCCAGAGACACCTGACAGAGCCATTTGAAGGTCCCGGGCATCTTGCGGAGCGGAGGAATCCATGGACTCTGCCCTATCGCAGTGTGCTGGAGAGACAGTGTGACCGGATTGGGAAGGATCCAGAGACACCTGATGGAGCCATTTGAAGGTCCCAGGCATCTTGCGAAGTGGGGGAATCCATGGACTCTGCCCTATCCCAGTGTGCTGGAGAGACAGCGTGACCGGATCGGGAAGGATCCAGAGACACCTGACGGAGCCAAATGAAGGTCCCAGGCATCTTGCAAAGTGGAGAAATCCACAGACTCTGCCCTATCCCAGTGTGCTGGAGAGACAGTGTGATCGGATCGGGAAGGATCCAGAGACACCTGACAGAGCCATTTGAAGGTCCCGGGCATCTTGCATGGCGGAGGAATCCATGGACTCT
Organism: Aquarana catesbeiana; assembly: GCA_037953035.1. NCBI lineage: Eukaryota > Metazoa > Chordata > Amphibia > Anura > Ranidae > Aquarana > Aquarana catesbeiana. Next base: position 125,850 of record JBBHAA010002664.1, on the reverse strand, counting down.
GCCCTATTGCAGTGTGCTGGAGAGACAGTGTGACTGGATCGGGAAGGATCCAGAGACACCTGACGGAGCCATTTGAAGGTCCCAAGCATCTTGCGAAGCGGAGAAATCCACAGACTCCGCCCTATCCCAGTGTGCTGGAGAGACAGTGTGACCGGATCGGGAAGGATCCAGAGACACCTGATGGGCCATTTGAAGGTCCCAGGCATCTTGCGAAGTTGGGGAATCCATGGACTCTGCCCTATCCCAGTGTGCTGGAGAGACAGTGTGACCGGATCGGGAAAGATCCAGAGACACCTGACAGAGCCATTTGAAGGTCCCGGGCATCTTGCGGAGCGGAGGAATCCATGGACTCTGCCCTATCCCAGTGTGCTGGAGAGACAGTGTGACTGGATCGGAAAGGATCCAGAGACACCTGACGGAGCCATTTGAAGGTCCCGGGCATCTTGTGAAGCGGAGAAATCCACAGACTCTGCCCTAACCCAGTGTGCTGGAGAGACAGTGTGACCGGATCAGGACACCTGACATAGTCATTTGAAGGTCCCGGTCATATTGCGGAGGGGTGCATCGTGGCAGAGCTTACTGATGGTAGGACTGAGACCATAGGAACGGAGGCATCCATTCATCCAGGCCTGGTGTGGTGAGAGGGCGGATGCCCAGAAGTTATTTATCGCACTTAATACACTTAGACTCATACCACAGTGTTGCTGAGACCTGCAGTTCCGGTGAGGGGTCTTACTCAAATAGACTGAGTTCAAGCAGGCCTCAAGCCTATACTTTGTTAGGAGCTGACACTGTGGCGGTTCAGAGATAACTCTACTGGAGACAGTTATAAGTGTGTACACTGCAGGAACTGTTCTAGATCATCAGCCTATGTTACTTCTTTGCTTGTCAAACACTTGGATTACAAACACTGCAGTATAATAGCTAGCAGAAGACAGATAACCAGAGACTACAACTTTCACTGAGAGGTCTTGTGTTCAGTTACAGTGACAAGGGACCACATCATACCTAAGGGGGAGCTCTTGAGCAAACTGTACTGTGTTGTGTTTGAGAACCTTGCATTAGTGTGCTAAGTGCAGCGCACTGGAAGTGGGAAGGTGCCCAGTGTCAGAGCGTTGTCACTCTGAGCACTAGTCCCACTTGGAGACGCGCCTGCAGGTGTCATTCAAGAAATCTTTACCTATTAATAATTTGTGAATACTTATCGCACTGTTATATTACGCTTGTGTGACAGTGCAGTTATTGTAACTACTGTTTATGCCAGATTCGGTAAAATCACATTCTGGTTACCGGTAATTACAATTGGTGTGAAGTGTTGCTCATTCTCCTACAGGTGGAACAATGGATACCCAGGTAATGGTAAAGGTATATCATTGGTATAATTGTCCTTTGTTGTTCAGCTTCACACCAACACTGTTCCAATTTATTGGGGGTGGAATAGCAGAGTACAGGCCCAATGAAATATCAGCAGCTCCTTCGGGGGTCAGTGCTACATATATATGATCTTTTGGTCTTGTATATTACTCAGTTTTGCTTGATCTATGCAAGTTTTATTTATTTGCAGTATTTAGCAATTTATTGGTTCATATGTGATTTTATGTGCGATTTATGCAAGTTTTTTTCAGTATTTGGCATTTTTTTGTCTTATGCCACATACACACGACTGTTTTTTTCCATCAGAATGAACTCTGGAGGTTTTTCTGATGGAGTTCCGACAGAGTTCCGCTGAAACTGTCTTGCGTACACACAATCCTACCAAAGTCCAACGGTTTAGAACGCGGTGACGTACAACACGTACGAAGGGACTAGAAAAAGGAAGTTCAATAGCCAGTAGGGATGAGCTTCGAGTTCGAGTCAAACTCATGTTCGACTCGAACATCAGCTGTTCGCCAGTTCGCCAAACAGCGAACAATTTGGGGGATTCGCGGCAAATTCGAAAGCTGCAGAACACCCTTTGAAAGTCTATGGGAGAAATCAAAAGTGCTAATTTTAAAGACTTATATGCAAGGTATTGTCATAAAAAGAGTTTGGGGACCCGGGTCCTGCCCCAGGGGACATGTATCAGTGCAAAAAGAATTTTTAAAAATGGCTGTTTTTTCGGGAGCAGTGATTTTAATAATGCTTAAATTGAAACAATAAAAGTGTAATATTCCTTTAAATTTCATACCTAGGGGGTGTCCATAGTATGCCTGTAAAGGGGCGCATGTTTCCCGTGTTTAGAACAGTCTGACAGCAAAATGACATTTCAAAGGAGAAAAAGTCATTTAAAACTACTCGCGGCTATTAATGAATTGCCGGTCCGACAATACACATAAAAGTTCATTGATAAAAACGGCATGGGATTTCTCCACAGGGAACCCCCGAACCTAAATTAAAAAAATTTTTGTGGGGGTCCCCCTAAATTCCATACTAGGCCCTTCAGGTCTGGTATGGATTTTAAGGGGAACCCCACGCCAAAATGAAAAAAGAATGGCGTGGGGACGAGAGAGCGCCCCCCCCCTCCTGAACCGTACCAGGCCACATGCCCTCAACATTGGGAGAGTGCTTTGAGGTAGCCCCCCAAAGCACCTTGTCCCCATGTTGATGGGGAGAAGGGCCTCATCCCCACAACCCTTGGCCGGTGGTTGTGGGGGTCTGCGGGAGGGGAGCTTATCGGAATCTGGAAGCCCCTTTTAACAAGGGGACCCCCAGATCCTGGCCCCCCCCGTGTGAATTGGTAATGAGGTACAAATGTACCCCTACCATTTCACAAAAAAAGTGTCAAAAAGTTTAAAGAACACAAGAGACGGTTTTTGACAAGTCCTTTATTAATTTCTTGTTCAATCTTCTTTCTTCTGGTGTTCTTTCGGTGTTCTTCTTCTTCCTCCATCTTCTTCATCATCTTCTTCTTCTCCATCTTCTTCTTCCTCCACTCTTCTCGTCCCACATCTTCCTCCAGGCTTCTTCTCCGCTCCGTCCGCACGATCCACCTCAGTGGGAGTCTTCAGCCATGTGACGCTTGGCTTCTTCTGACACTTCTTATATAACGGAGGGCGGGGCCACCCTGTGACCCCGCCCTACTCTGACGCACGTGGAATTCACGGGACTTCCCTGTGGCTTTCCTCGTGTTGTCAGGGGGGCGGGGTCATTTATATAATTTACATTTATATAATGCACCCAACACACACACAACACAAATGTGTATTTATATAATGCACCCAAAACACACACACAACACAAATGTGTATTTATATAATGCACCCAACACAACACAAATGTGTATTTATATAATGCACCCAACACACACACACACACACACACACACACACACATAACACAAATGTGTATGTATATAATGCACCCAACACACACACACACAACACAAATGTGTATTTATATAATGCACCCAACACAAATGTGTATTTATATAATGCACCCACACACAACAAAAATGTGTATTTATATAATGCACCCAACACACACACAACAAAAATGTGTATTTATATAATGCACACACACAACACAAATGTATTTATATAATGTACATACACACAACACAACAAATGTGTATTTATATAATGCACCCAACACACACACAGCACAAATGTGTATTTATATAATGTACACACACACAACACAATAAATGTGTATTTATATAATGTACACACACACACACAACACAATAAATGTGTATTTATATAATGTACACACACACACACAACACAAATGTTTATTTATATAATGCACCCAACACACACACAACAAATGTGTATTTATATAATGTACACACACACACACAACACAAATGTGTATTTATATAATGCACCCAACACAACACAAATGTGTATTTATATAATGCACCCAACACACACACACAACACAAATGTGTATTTATATAATGCACCCAACACACACACACACACACAACACAAATGTGTATTTATATAATACACCCACACACACAACAAAAATGTGTATTTATATAATGCACCCAACACACACACAACAAAAATGTGTATTTATATAATGCACACACACACACACACAACACAAATGTGTATTTATATAATGTACAAAAACACAACACAACAAATGTGTATTTATATAATGCACCCGACACACACACAACACAAATGTGTATTTATATAATGTACACACACACAACACAATAAATGTGTATTTATATAATGTACACACACACACAACACAAATGTGTATTTATATAATGCACCCAACACACACAACAAAAAAATGGGTATTTATATAATGCACCCAACACACACACAACACAAATGTGTATTTATATAATGCACCCAACACACACACAACACAACATAAATGTGTATTTATATAATGCACCCAACACACACAACAAAAAATGTGTATTTATATAATGCACCCAACACACACAACAAAAAATGTGTATTTATATAATGCACCCAACACACAACACAAATGTGTATGTATATAATGCACCCAACACACACACACACAACACAAATGTGTATTTATATAATGCACCCAACACAAATGTGTATTTATATAATGCACCCAACAAAAATGTGTATTTATATAATGCACACAACACACACACAACAAAAATGTGTATTTATATAATGCACACACACAACATAAATGTATTTATATAATGTACATACACACAACACAACAAATGTGTATTTATATAATGCACCCAACACACACACACAGCACAAATGTGTATCTATATAATGTACACACACACAACACAATAAATGTGTATTTATATAATGTACACACAACACAAATGTGTATTTATATAATGCACCCAACACACACACAACAAATGTGTATTTATATAATGCACCCAACACACACACAACACAAATGTGTATTTATATAATGCACACACACACACAAAACACAAATGTGTATTTATATAATGCACCCAACACAACACAAATGTGTATTTATATAATGCACCCAACACACACACACAACACAAATGTGTATTTATATAATGCACCCAACACACACACACACACAACACAAATGTGTATTTATATAATACACCCACACACACAACAAAAATGTGTATTTATATAATGCACCCAACACACACACAACAAAAATGTGTATTTATATAATGTACAAAAACACAACACAACAAATGTGTATTTATATAATGCACCCAACACACACACAACACAAATGTGTATTTATATAATGTACACACACACACACACACACAACACAAATGTGTATTTATATAATGCACCCAACACACACACAACAAAAATGTGTATTTATATAATGCACACACACACACAACACAAATGTGTATTTATATAATGTACACACACACACACACACACAACACAAATGTGTATTTATATAATGCACCCAATACAACACGAATGTGTATTTATATAATGCACCCAACACACACAACAAAAAATGTGTATTTATATAATGCACCCAACACACACAACAAAAAATGTGTATTTATATAATGCACCCAACACACAACACAAATGTGTATGTATATAATGCACCCAACACACACACACACACACACAACACAAATGTGTATTTATATAATGCACCCAACACAAATGTGTATTTATATAATGCACCCACACACAACAAAAATGTGTATTTATATAATGCACACAACACACACACAACAAAAATGTGTATTTATATAATGCACACACACAACATAAATGTATTTATATAATGTACATACACACAACACAACAAATGTGTATTTATATAATGCACCCAACACACACACACAGCACAAATGTGTATCTATATAATGTACACACACACAACACAATAAATGTGTATTTATATAATGTACACACAACACAAATGTGTATTTATATAATGCACCCAACACACACACAACAAATGTGTATTTATATAATGCACCCAACACACACACAACACAAATGTGTATTTATATAATGCACACACACACACACACAAAACACAAATGTGTATTTATATAATGCACCCAACACAACACAAATGTGTATTTATATAATGCACCCAACACACACACACAACACAAATGTGTATTTATATAATGCACCCAACACACACACACACACAACACAAATGTGTATTTATATAATACACCCACACACACAACAAAAATGTGTATTTATATAATGCACAAAAACACAACACAACAAATGTGTATTTATATAATGCACCCAACACACACACAACACAAATGTGTATTTATATAATGTACACACACACACACACACAACACAAATGTGTATTTATATAATGCACCCAACACACACACAACAAAAATGTGTATTTATATAATGCACACACACACACAACACAAATGTGTATTTATATAATGTACAAAAACACAACACAAATGTGTATTTATATAATGCACCCAACACAACACAAACGTGTATTTATATAATGCACCCAACACACACACACACAACACAAATGTGTATTTATATAATGCACCCAACACACACACACAACACAAATGTGCATTTATATAATACACCCACACACACAACACAACACAAATGTGTATTTATATAATGCACCAAACACACACAACACAAATGTGGTTGCACACACAGCTAAACATAGTCAGATCACCCCCCCCCCCCCCCAGTGGATGCATGTCACACTCATACTGCAAATAACAAAGAGCTCCTCCTCCACAGAGAAGGTTTAGCAAAGCACGCTGGTGTAACAACATGTTCGGCAACCCATCGCAGTTTGCTACGGAAGTGACGTTCTGTCGCCGCCATCTTGCTGCACCCCACACTCGTCCACAGTAAGGATACACTAAAAAGGAGGAAAGCGGACATGTTGTTACACCCAGCGGAGTTTTGCATTTTGCACGTATTTATAACAGTAACGTGAGTTTCTATAGTGAAATACAGGACTTACAACTCCGTCTGACTACTTAGATGTTGAATTTTAAAAGCAGCGAATTTCTGTCAGATTAGCAAACCTGTGAGATGAGCAGGGTTGCCGCTGCTTTTTAAATTCAAGATCTAAGTAGTCAGAAGGAGTTGTAAGTATTGTATTTCACTATATAAACTGACTTTACTGTTATAAATATATGTAAAATGCAAAACTCCGCTGGGTGTAACAACATGTCCGCTTTCCCCCTTCTTAGTGTATCCTTACTGTGGACGAGTGTGGGATGTAGCAAGATGGTGGCGACGGAACGTCACTTCCATAGCAAACTGCGATGGGTCGCCGAATATGTCATTACTCTGGCAGCAGTATCAATCAACTTCCTGGAAAAATCTGATTGGACGCAAGCCTAACAATGAACCAGGAAGTAGTCCTATTTCCAGGGGTCGTGCATCATCGGCAAAGAAATTGACCGTTCACCCCACAAACATTCATATACTACATATTTTGCGCCTATGTTTGTGCATGAAAAGTTCTTGATTATTTTTCTAAGTGTAAACTGGAGTTGCAGAATTAATAATCAAAAAACATTTTGCTTTTTTTTTTTTTGGCTTTTTTCTACCCGAAACCATCAGACGGCAACCAATACAAACATTTTGTGTACAATCTGTGGCATGTAAACTCCCCTCAATGTAAACCCAAGATAACAAAAAACACGGAAAGTTTTATTGTTTCCAAACTTAAAAAGGAATATCTGATCTGTTTGTAAATAAATGAAGACTTTGTTATGGGGATTGATATCTGAGGTCACCTTTATCAGGAGAAAAAGACCCGATCACACAGAAAAAGCACCGTAAAGCATTTTACAACTTTATTTGAGAAACAGTAAAAGTTCACAAAAAAAAAGAAGATAAAATAAAGGTAAATAAACAGCACCGTGAAAGTAATTACTCGGCTGTCAGAAAAATCATGTGAAGGTTGCCTATGTACAAAAAACAAACAAAACATTCCACATACAAAAGAGCGAACACTCAGGACAGACACATCTTTAGGACATAGATAACAAAATCAAGACACTTGTATAAACTTTCATACAGCTAAGTGAGTAAATCAAAGAAAAAGGCAATTCATTGTACACACATCCCTTCAACTTCATCCATAGACCTCCAACTCCATCCATAGACCTCCAACTCCATCCACAGACCTCCAACTCCATCCACAGACCTCCAACTCCATCCATAGACCTCCAACTCCGCCCACAGACCTCCAACTCCATCCATAGAGCTCCAACTCCATCCATAGAACTCCAACTCCATCCACAGACCTCCAACTCCATCCAGAGACCTCCAACTCCATCCATAGAGCTCCAACTTCATCTATAGAGCTCCAACTCCATCCACAGACCTCCAACTCCATCCATAGACCTCCAACTCCATCCATAGAGCTCCAACTCCATCCACAGACCTCCAACTCCAACCACAGGCCTCCACATCCATCCACCATAGACCTCCAGCTCCATCCATAGACCTCCAACTCCATCCACAGACCTCCAACTCCATCCACAGACCTCCAACTCCATCCATAGAGCTCCAACTCCATCCATAGAGCTCCAACTCCATCCATAGAGCTCCAATTCCATTCATAGATCTCCAACTCCATCCATAGATCTCCAACTCCATTCATAGAGCTCCAACTCAATCCATAGAGCTCCAACTCCATCCACAGACCTTCAACTCCATCCATAGACCTCCAACTCCATAAATAGAGCTCCAACTCCATCCATAGAGCTCCAACTCAATCCACAGACCTCCAACTCCATCCATAGAGCTCCAACTCCATCCATAGACCTCCAACTCCATCCACAGACCTCCAACTCCATCCACAGACCTCCAACTCCATCCATAGAGCTCCAACTCCATCCATAGACCTCCAACTCCATCCATAGACCTGCAACTCCATCCACAGACTTCCAACTCCATCCACAGACTTCCAACTCCATCCATAGACCTCCAACTCCATCCATAGAGCTCCAACTCCATCCATAGAGCTCCAACTCAATCCATAGACCTCCAACTCCATCCATAGAGCTCCAACTCTATCCATAGAGCTCCAACCTCATCCATAGAGCTCCAACTCCATCCACAGACCTTCAACTCCACCCATAGAGCTCCAACTCCACCCATAGAGCTCCAACTCCATCCATAGAGCTCCAACCCCATCCATAGATCTCCAAATCCATCCATAGAGCTTCAACTCAATCCATAGAGCTCCAACTCCATACACAGACCTCCAACTCCATCCATAGACCTCCAACTTCATACATAGACCTCCAACTCCATCCACAGACCTTCAACTCCATCCATAAAGCTCCAACTCCATCCATAGAGCTCCAACTCCATCCATAGACCTCCAACTCCATACACAGACTTCCAACTCCATCCACAGACCTCCAACTCCATCCATAGAGCTCCAACTCCATCCATAGAGCTCCAACTCCATCCATAGATCTCCAACTCCAACTATAGACCTCCAACTCCATCCATAGACCTCCAACTCCATCCACAGACCTCCAACTCCATTCACAGACCTCCAACTCCATCCATAGACCTCCAACTCCATCCACAGACCTCCAACTCCATCCATAGACCTCCAACTCCATCCACAGACCTCCAACTCCATCCATAGACCTCCAACTTCATCCATAGAGCTCCAACTCCATCCACAGACCTCCAACTCCACCCATAGAACTCCAACTCCACCCATAGAGCTCCAACTCCATCCATAGAGCTCCAAGTCCATCCACAGACCTCCAACTCCATTCATAGACCTCCAACTCCATACATAGACCTCCAACTCCATCCACAGACCTCCAACTCCATCCACAGACCTCCAACTCCATCCATAGAGCTCAAACTCCATCCACAGACCTCCAACTCCATCCATAGACCTCCGACTTCATACATAGACCTCCAACTCCATCCACAGACCTCCAACTCCATCCACAGACCTTCAACTCCATCGATAGAGCTCCAACTCCATCCATAGAGCTCCAACTCCATCCACAGACCTCCAACTCCATCCATAGACCTCCAACTCCATACATAGACCTCCAACTCCATCCACAGACCTCCAACTCCATCCACAGAGCTCCAACTCCATCCATAGACCTCCAACTCGATACATAGACCTCCAACTCCATCCACAGACCTCCAACTCCATCCACAGAGCTCCAACTCCATCCATAGAGCTCCAACTCCATCCATAGACCTCCAACTCCATCCATAGAGCTCCAACTCCATCCACAGACCTCCAACTCCATCCATAGACCTCCAACTTCATACATAGACCTCCAACTCCATCCACAGACCTTCAACTCCATCCACAGACCTTCAACTCCATCGATAGAGCTCCAACTTCATCCATAGAGCTCCAACTCCATCCACAGACCTCCAACTCCATCCATAGACCTCCAACTCCATACATAGACCTCCAACTCCATCCACAGACCTCCAACTCCATCCACAGACCTCCAACTCCATCCATAGAGCTCAACTCCATCCACAGACCTCCAACTCCATCCACAGACCTCCAACTCCATCCACAGACCTCCCACTCCATCCATAGACCTCCAACTCCGTCCACAGACCTCCAACTCCATCCATAGAGCTCCAACTCCATCCATAGAACTCCAACTCCATCCACAGACCTCAAACTCCATCCAGAGAGCTCCAACTCCATCCATAGAGCTCCAACTCCATCTATAGATCTCCAACTCCATCCATAGACCTCCAACTCCATCCATAGACCTCCAACTTCTTCAATAGACCTCCACCTCCATCCACAGACCTCCAACTACATCCATAGACCTCCAACTCCATCCACAGACCTCCAACTCTATCCATAGAGCTCCAACACCATCCATAGAGCTCCAACTCCATCCACAGACCTCCAACTCCACCCATAGAGCTCCAACTCCATCCATAGACCTCCAACTCCATCCTCAGACCTCCAACTCCATCCATAGACCTCCAAATCCATACATAAACCTCCAACTCCATCCATAGAGCTCCAACTCCATCCATAGAGCTCCAACTCTATCCATAGACCTCCAACTCCATCCATAGAGCTCCAACTCCATCCACAGACCTCCAACTCCATCCATAGACCTCCAACTCCATACATAGACCTCCAACTCCATCCACAGACCTCCAACTCCATCCGTAGAGCTCCAACTCCAACCATAGAGCTCCAACTCCATCCATAGATCTCAAACTCCATCCATAGGCCTCCAACTCCTTCCATAGACCTCCAACTCCTTCCATATACCTCCACCTCCATCCACAGACCTCAAACTCCATCCATAGACCTCCAACTCCATCCACAGACCTCCAACTCCATCCATAGAGCTCCAGCTCCATCCATAGAGCTCCAACTCCATCCACAGACCTCCAACTCCATCCATAGACCTCCAACTCCATACATAGACCTCCAACTCCATCCACAGACCCCCAACTCCATCCATAGAGCTCCAACTCCATCCATAGATCTCCAACTCCATCCATAGACCTCCAACTCCTTCAATAGACCTCCACCTCCATCCACAGACCTCCAACTCCATCCATAGACCTCCAACTCCATCCACAGACCTCCAACTCCATTCATAGAGCTCGAACACCATCCATAGAGCTCCAACTCCATCCACAGACCTCCAACTCCACCCATAGAGCTCCAACTCCATCCACAGACCTCCAACTCCATCCTCAGACCTCCAACTCCATCCATAGACCTTCAACTCCATACATAGACCTCCAACTCCATCCACAGACCTCCAACTCCATCCACAGACCTCCAACTCCATCCATAGAGCTCCAACTCCCATCCATAGAGCTCCAACTCCATCCATAGACCTCCAACTCCATCCTTAGAGCTCTAACTCCATCCACAGACCTCCAACTCCATCCATAGACCTCCAACTTCATACATAGACCTCCAACTCCATCCACAGACCTCCAACTCCATCCATAGAGCTCCAACTCCATCCACAGACCTCCAACTCCATCCATAGACCTCCAACTCCATCCACACACCTCCAACTCCATCCACAGAGCTTCAACTCCGTCCATAGAGCTCCAACTCCATCCATAGCTCTCCAACTCCATCCATAGATCTCCAACTCCATCCATAGAGCTCCAACTCCATCCACAGACCTCCAACTCCATCCATAGACCTCCAACTCCATCCACAGACCTCCAACTTAATCCACAGACCTCCAACTCCATCCACAGACCTCCAACTCCATCCATAGAGCTCCAACTCCATCCATAGATCTCCAAATCAATCCATAGACCTCCAACTCCATCCATAGACCTCCAAATCCATCCATAGACCTCCCTGTCTGTGTGGATCATCCTACACTCTATAAGAAATGGAAGGTCAGAATAGGGAACAGCTGAAAAGATTTTACTAAACAATTCCTATTAGAGAAGTGACCATCATTCCCAAATATTATGAATAGTTACTGAAACAATCGAAACTCTAAGCAATAATAAAATCGATGTCTGCATAACAAAGTGTACACACAGCAAGGTGACCTAACTTTAGGGAAATAGACACAAACCACGCCCCCTTATATAACAAACCACACCCCCTTATATAACACGAACCACGCCCCCTTATATAACACAAACCACGCCTCCTTATATAACACAAACCACGCCCCCTTACATAACACAAACCACGCTCCCTTATATAGCACAAACCACGCCCCTTATATAACACAAACCACACCCCTTATATAACAAACCACACCCCTTATATAACACAAACCAGGCCCCCTTATATAATACAAACCACACCCCCTCATATAACACAAACCACGCCCCCTTATATAACACAAACCACACCCCCTTATATAACAAACCACACCCCTTATATAACACAAACCACACCCCCTTATATAACACAACCCATGGCCCCTTATATAACACAAACCACACCCCCTTATATAACAAACCATGCTCCCTTATATAACAAACCACGCCCCCTTATATAACAAACCACGCCCCCTTATATAACACAAATAACGCCCCCTTATATAACACAAACCACACCCCTTATATAACACAAACCACGTCCCCTTATATAACACAAACCACGTCCCCTTATATAACACAAACCACGCCCCTTATATAACACAAACCACATCCCCTTATATAACAAACCACACCCCTTATATAACACAAACCACATAACAAACCAAGCCCCATTATATAACACAAACCACATCCCCTTATATAACAAACCATGCCCCCTTATATAACACAAACCACATAACAAACCATGCCCCCTTATATAACACAAACCACGCCCCCTAATATAACACAAACCACACCCCTTATATAACACAAACCACGCCCCCTTATATAACACAAACCACGCCCCTTATATAACACAAACCACGCCCCCTTATATAATGCAAACTATGCCCCCTTATATAACACAAACCACACCCCCTTATATAACACAAACCACACCCCCTTATATAACATACAGGGATATACAATGTAATACTGACACATAATCACACACATAGGTTGGACTTGATGGACTTGTGTCTTTTTTCAACCTCACCTACTATGTAACTATGTAACTATGTAACACAAACCACACCCCCTTATATAACACAAACCCCGCCCCTTATATAACACAACCACGTCCCCTTATTTAACAAACCACACCCCCTTATATAACACAAACCACGTCCCCTAATATAACACAAACCTTGTCCCCTTATATAACAAACCACGGCCCCTTATATAACACAAACCACGTCCCCTTATATAACACAAACCACGGCCCCTTATATAACACAAACCACGTCCCCTTATATAACAAACCACACCCCCTTATATAACACAAACCACGTCCCCTAATATAACACAAACCTTGTCCCCTTATATAACAAACCACGGCCCCTTATATAACACAAACCACGTCCCCTTATATAACACAAACCACGGCCCCTTATATAACACAAACCACGTCCCCTTATATAACAAACCACACCCCCTTATATAACACAAACCACGTCCCCTAATATAACACAAACCTTGTCCCCTTATATAACAAACCACGCCCCCTTATATAACACAAACCACGTCCCCTTATATAACAAACCACACCCCCTTATATAACACAAACCACGTCCCCTTATAAAACAAACCACGCCCCCTTATATAACATAGGACATGGTTTTTGGTGCGAACACGCGCACCTGCCCAATGAACGTTCTCGCATGCTGCTTATTGATGCGCACATGCGCAATAAAAAAATGTGTCCCTTAGTTTATCTAACTTCATTTAGGAAACTTAGCTGCTCAGAAAGATGATTAGATTTAAATGTTATCCAATCAGATTGCACAGTGTATGGGTAAATTAATTTCTCAGACAAATTAGTAGATTTAAATGTCATCTAATTAGATTGCACAGTGTATGGGGAAAGAATTACTCAGACAAATGAGTGGATTTAAACGTCATCTAATCAGATTGCACAGTGTATGGGAAAGAATTGCTCAGAAAGATGATTAGATTTAAATGTTGTTCAATCAGATTGCACAGTGTATGGGGAAATGAATTGCTCCGATAGAGGATTAGATTTAAACATCATCCAATCAGATTGCACAGTGTATGGGGAAATGAATTGTCCAGAATGCACAGTACGCAGACAAGTATTGAGAAGATGCTTTCATGGATGTTTCGGCTCCACCAATGATTATAGACGATCACCATAAAATGCACAATTACAAGTCCCGGGAAGATCCGCACAGTTGTTGATTGGAGGAAGATCTCCAGAATGATTATTGAGTTGTTTTAAAAAGAAGTGAATGAATGGAATAAAAGTGGAAGTGATATTCTCCATGTGATAAGGAAAATTATTAACATGATTAGCATTACAACGAGGAAGTGCCCGATGTATAAGCAGTTGTACACGCGGGAGAACGCAGATGCACCCGTGTGCAACACACATATTTAAGAAAGGAGAACACATGCGCCCTCTCAGGCGACCATACAGTGTTGCGCTTTGATAATGCGCATGTGCAGTTGAGTGAGCTGAAAGAAGGGTGTAAAAAGTCTGATTAGTTGTAAGACAGATCTACACGTTCTGGACAGAATTTGTCCATGTAAACACGATTATGTTCATACTTTTTAGCCTGGTAACAGAAGATGGGAAACTAGTAAAGTTATCTACAGTATTCAGACAAAAACGTTGAAGATTACATTGGCTGCGCTTGCTAATGGCAGGCGCGAAAGATTGCACAAGTGCACAACAGCGCTTCCTATGTAAATATGGTTTGGTGCATATAAGTGCGCCATCATTTTTGATAAATGTTTTGAGTCCCGTTTTTTTTTTGTGCAATTGCTCCAATTTCTCCACTGCACCACAGGCGCAGGTCTTTAGTAAATCACGCCCATAGAATTGTAGACTCTTTACTAGATCGATTGAGGTGTGCCTGTATCCCATTGTTCTATTGTTTGTGTCTGCCTTGGGAGCAACATATTATGGGATGTACAGTATGTCCCTGTGGATTAGATGTGAGAGGGTAGAGGGGATTTCTCCAGCAGCCCCTCCCAAAGACAGTCTACTGATGAGAAGTTTGAATACACCTGTGTCATGCTACTGGTGGAGGTAAAGTCTACCCCGCCCTGTTTCATTATGTAAATGAGGGGGGATTGTCCCCTGGGTGTATATATATATATATATATATATATATATATATATATATATATATATACCTGTTTTCAAATAAACAGCTCATGTTCCAGTTCAGCAGCCAAAACGAGTACTGCCTAGTTCTTGGTTGCAAGCAGCTGTAATATCTGATATCTATATTCAGACTGGGAGGAAGTGGTATATGATGGAAGCACTCAAGCGGAGTGTGGGACGTTCCGTTATGAAGGTGGCAAGCAATGGGAGGCTTCCTGCAGTCTGGGACATCCAAACCTCCACCGGGATCCAAGGTCTGGATAGCAGGAGAGGAGAGGTACAGACACCAGCCGCCATGGAGGAGGAATTCGGAAGGAGGTTGCGAGAGATGCAGATACAGTACAGAGGACCAGTGTCAGAGCAGGTCCTCCTGGGATGGTATGATTCTGTCCAATGGGAACTCTGGAAGGAAGCGCTAGCCAGCCTGTGAGCAGCGACACCAGGGAAAAATTCTCTCCTCCCTCCAGGAAAGGTACTGGCGGCAGTACGAAGTGTGTTTTTGAGGAGACAACCGCACAAGGAATGGAATGCTGAGTTAACCAGGTTGGTCCAGGCGGAGATGCGGTTGGACAAGAGCTACAGAGCACTTTGCTGGTATGTAGCCTAAATGTGCCCGTGGACAGCGGACGACACCCCAACCGAAGGGTAAGCTGGTGGGTTTAGGCAGAAACAAGTCCGTGGGGTTTACTCTGGGTAATACACAGGTAACAGAGGTTTTCAGGTAGAAGCAAAGTCCTTTAGACAAGCCGGGCTCATACACAGGCAAGCAGGCAGGTTAGGCAGAAGAGTAGTCCTTAGGGTAAGCCGGGGTCAGAGCCAGGAGAAGATCAGAGTAGGTCAAGGAACAATCCAGGTCACAGCAAGATAACAGGTAACAGATGCAGGTTCAGGAACTCATGGACAGCTGAAGACAATCTAGCAATCAGAGAGAATCATGGGAAGCCTTTTATAGGCCATCAGTGAATTGGGTCTGTCACGCTATGTACCGCGCATGTGCGCAGGAACCCGTCAATAATATCTGTTAACAGTCATGACATGGGCCTCATTGTTATTTCCCTGACAGAAGCGATATACTGATGGAAGCACTTAAGCAGAGTGTGGGACGTTCTGTCACAGCCTGATGTAAACGGACACAGGTCTGTTTACATTCAGTCACCCAGAGAGCCATCACAGATCTGCCCGTGTCCACAGTATAAGCGCAGACCCAAGCTAAACGAGTATGGATGTAAAAAACGGACATCTGTCCCATTCAGCTCTGATTCAGCAGTGAATCTACTCACAGATCCTCTGCTGAATGGAGCGGACAAAGCCGGTGTGAAAGGGCCCCTCATTCACACAGGTACTGTGGCCACATGAATAAGTGGTTTGCTCATGCGGTTGGAGCCTCCTGTTACTCCATGGGGACACAGGGGCTGTACAAAACACAGCCACAGCTTCTAAACTGACAGGTGTATAGGTGGAGGTGAGCGGGCCAAAATTCACACTATCTACATTTAGGGCTGCACCCACACACCTATTAAATTAGAACCTGTGGCTGTTTCCTTACAACTGTTACATCCCCATAGTTTAACACAAGTGCCTGCACACAGCTCCAGGTGGCTCCAGCCACATACATGAAAAACAGGCCCCATGATTTCTAATGGCAGCCCCAAGGTTGGAGAGAGGCCCTGTCTAGGGATGCTACCTGTCCGGTCTTCACCCGGACAGTTCAGGTTTTGACAAATGTGTCCGGGTTTCAGTCTGCCTGAAACCCGTAAACACATACTTCCTTTTCAACTGATCTGATGGGGGTCTTTATGGGGAGCCCCTATATTACGGAGGGGGTGACTCTGACCCCTATATTACAAAGGGGGTGACACTGACCTCTGTATTATAGGGGGAAGGGTGACACTAACCTCCATAATATGGGAGGGACACTGACCTCTGTATTATGAGGGGGGTGACACTGACCTCTGTATTATTGGGGGTGACACTGACCTCAGTATTATGAGGGGAGAGGGTGACACTGACCTCTGTATTATGAGGGGGGGTGACACTGACCTCTGTATTATGAGGAGAGTGACACTGACCTCTGTATTATGAGGGGGGGTGACACTGACCTCTGTATTATGAGGGGGGGTGACACTGACCTCTGTATTATGAGGGGGGAGGGTGACACTGACCTCTGTATTATGAGGGGGTGACACTGACCTCTGTATTATGGAGGGGGTGACACTGACCTCTGTATTATGAGGGGGTGACACTGACCTCTGTATTATGAGGGGGTGACACTGACCTCTGTATTATGAGGGGGGTGACACTGACCTCTGTATTATGAGGGGGGTGACACTGACCTCTGTATTATGAGGGATGACACTGACCTCTGTATTATGAGGGGAGGGGGTGACACTGACCTCTGTATTATGAGGGGGGGTGACACTGACCTCTGTATTATGAGGGGGGTGACACTGACCTCTGTATTATGAGGGGGGGTGACACTGACCTCTGTATTATGAGGGGGTGACAATGACCTCTGTATTATGAGGGGGTAACACTGACCTCTGTATTATGAGGGGGGTGACACTGACCTCTGTATTATGAGGGATGACACTGACCTCTGTATTATGAGGGGAGGGGGTGACACTGACCTCTGTATTATGAGGGGGGGTGACACTGACCTCTGTATTATGAGGGGGGTGACACTGACCTCTGTATTATGAGGGGGTGACACTGACCTCTGTATTATGAGGGGGTAACACTGACCTCTGTATTATGAGGGGGTGACACTGACCTCTGTATTATGAGGGGGGTGACACTGACCTCTGTATTATGAGGGGGGGGGGGTGACACTGGCCTCTGTATTATGAGGGTGGTGACACTGACCTCTGTATTAAGAGGGGGTGACACTGACCTCTGTATTATGAGGGGGTGACACTGACCTCTGTATTATGAGGAGGGTGACACTGACCTCTGTATTAAGAAGGGGTGACACTGACCTCTGTATTATAAGGGGGGGGTGACACTGACCTCTGTATTATGAGGGGGTGACACTGGCCTCTGTATTATGAGGGGGTGACACTGACCTCTGTATTATGAGGGTGGTGACACTGACCTCTGTATTATGAGGGGGTGACACTGACCTCTGTATTATGAGGAGGGTGACACTGACCTCTGTATTATGAAGGGGTGACACTGACCTCTGTATTATGAGGGGGTGACACTGACCTCTGTATTATGAGGGGGTGACACTGGCCTCTGTATTATGAGGGTGGTGACACTGACCTCTGTATTAAGAGGGGGGTGACACTGACCTCTGTATTATGAGGGGGGGTGACACTGACCTCTGTATTATGAGGGGAGGGTGACACTGACCTCTGTATTAAGAGGGGGGGTGACACTGACCTCTGTATTATGAGGGGGTGACACTGACCTCTGTATTATAAGGGGGGGGGGTGACACTGGCCTCTGTATTATGAGGGGGTGACACTGACTTCTGTATTATGAGGGGGTGACACTGACCTCTGTATTATGAGGGGGGTGACCCTGACCTCTGTATTATGAGGGGGTGACACTGACCTCTGTATTATGAGGGTGGTGACACTGACCTCTGTATTAAGAGGGGGGTGACACTGACCTCTGTATTAAGAGGGGGGTGACACTGACCTCTGTATTATGAGGGGGGACACTGACCTCTGTATTATGAGGGGGGGTGACACTGACCTCTGTATTATGAGGGGGTGACACTGACCTCTGTATTATGAGGGGGGAAGGTGACACTGACCTCTGTATTATTAGGGGGGGACACTGACCTCTGTATTATGAGGGGGGACACTGACCTCTGTATTATGGGGGGGTGACACTGACCTCTGTATTATGAGGGGGTGACACTGACCTCTGTATTATGAGGGGGGACACTGACCTCTGTATTATGGGGGGGGGTGACACTGACCTCTGTATTATGAGGGGGGACACTGACCTCTGTATAATGTTAGGGGAGAAGTGGGACTTTATATGAGGCCTCTGAAAATCAGGGGTGCCTCCATCCCGGTTTTTGCGCAGCAAAGAAAAAAAGAAAGAGTTTGGGACTTTGTGTGAAGCATGCAGCTGGAGAGCAAGAAGACACTTGGAATATTGTACTATAAAATTTATTCCATAATTACAACATACATAAGAAAGGTCAATGGCACAAATAGACATAGCAACCTGCAACCCTTCTAGAGTAAATTACATAATAGATCATAATATATATAAAAACATAAATACAATTCATGTAAGACATCCCATAGGTGAGGGTAAAAATGGTCACTGACTGTAAACATAATGTAGCAGCATAATTAGTTCAAACAACTGGATGTGTATCCATAATTGTTGCGTCTATAGCTCGACGCGTTTCGTGACTATTTGGTCACTCTTCAGGAGCAGACGCTATAGGGATGTCTGTAAATTGAAATTGAAAGATGAACAATAATAGTGTAGATCATACCAAAGGAGGGAGACGGGGAAATAATACATATTCACCCATACTTACAGGTTCTGCATGGGTGTGGGGTGCGGCAGTGGATGCCTAGGCAGAGATGCGGACAAATTGTCTCGCCCGGGAGCAGAGGCGGAAAAACAATGGATGGACGGCGGGAAACCCTGAAGGAGGGCGTGACTGGGGAGGTGAACCCGACCAAATTCCAAATCCAAATGTGTGCATAGCTGATGAGATTGTCTGTGAATAAATGTGAAAATGTGTGTAAAAAATATGTGAAAACTGTGTGAGGCAGGTGATGGAGTAGACTGGTGAGGCAGAGATTCCAATCTATGTAAGTGTAGGTGACTGGGGTGAATGAGAAGTGATATGTGAAAAAGGACATGAAAAATACTACACTAAAAAAGAAGAAACAATGAATGTAAAAGTGCCTAAGCGTAGAGGAAAAAAGAGTGCAAAGGTAAAGAAAAGAAATGAATGATATAAATAAGGAAGAAATCATGAAATAATGTGAATGAGAATTACCTTGTATGTGCATTACAAGTGTGTGTAATGACCAGGTCTGCTACCCAGAGAGCGCCGGTCCATCCAGAGAGTACCCGTTCGTGCAATGTTTTATGAGGGGGGGTGACACTGACCTCTGTATTATGAGGGGGTGACACTGACCTCTGTATTATGAGGGGGTGACACTGACCTCTGTATTATGAGGGGGGAAGGTGACACTGACCTCTGTATTATTAGGGGGGGACACTGACCTCTGTATTATGAGGGGGGACACTGACCTCTGTATTATGGGGGGGGTGACACTGACCTCTGTATTATGAGGGGGGGTGACACTGACCTCTGTATTATGAGGGGGGACACTGACCTCTGTATTATGGGGGGTGACACTGACCTCTGTATTATGAGGGGGGACACTGACCTCTGTATTATGGGGGGGGGGTGACACTGACCTCTGTATTATGAGGGGGTGACACTGATCTCTGTATTATGAAGGGGGACACTGACCTCTGTATTATGAGGGGGGGACACTGACCTCTGTATTATGAGGGGGGACACTGACCTCTGTATAATGGGGGGGGGTGACACTGACCTCTGTATTATGAGGGGGTGACACTGACCTCTGTATTATGAGGGGGTGACACTGACCTCTGTATTATGAGGGGGTGACACTGATCTCTGTATTATGAAGGGGGACACTGACCTCTGTATTATGAGGGGGGTGACACTGACCTCTGTATTATGAGAGAAGGTGACACTGACCTCTGTATTATGAGGGGCATGATACCTGAACTGAATTCACCTGGACAGTCTGAGTTTGGAGTCATATGTCCGGGTTTGGAGTCATATGTCCGGGTTTTGAGTCATATGTCTGGGTTTTAGTCTGCCTGAACCCCAGACACATTATTCAGACCAGAGTGTGGCTCCCCAAGTAACCGAAATCGTCACACACAAATCTGTTCGCACAAAATCTGTTCGCACAGTTTGGCCACACCCACTGTTCGCTGGGCCGCAGTACTACTCCCCATGGTGTACCCAAAGGTTTCCCAGGTCTTTTACAATCCTACTACAATAAAGTGTTGGGGTTTGGCTTGAAGAAAAGGTGGCAACCCGGGCCCTGTCAGATAGGCTGTATGGGGCCCCATGTTTTCTAACCCCTACAAGAGGGGTGAGAGCAGAGTGATCATAATATAAGCTTCATGATAGAAATAATAATGTCAGGGATCCCGTCCTTTGTAATTACTAACCTGCACCACGCAGGAGAAATGGAGAGAAGTGGTGACATCTTTTCAGTGTCTCATGTTGTATTTATGGAGATATTTAGAACCTGAACACTCAGATCTCTCTTTCCTCTGCAGGGTGCAGAATAGTCATTATAAAGGGCCGGGACCCCTGAACTTCCCATTATTTCATTTCATGAATCCATAAGTTATGATCACTGTGCTGTACCCCCCATTGTATTATATATGGATTTGTGGTGAGTTTCTTGGGAACATACCTTGTTATGGGCATTTATAACTATTTTTACCTGCTGGTGCTGTCCTATATATATATATATATATATATGTATATATGTATATATGAATACTATATATATATATATATATATATATATATATATATATATATATATATATATATATATATATATATATATATATATATATATATATATATATATATATATAGTATTCATATATTTTTTTAACATGGGAGTTTATTGAAGTTTGAATTCCACTGAATAAATAGATGGTATAAAATGACATAAAATGAAAAGCCGTGTACACTATAGAAATCAGTGTGTGTATGTGAGTGTGCATTTGTCCTTCTGTGTGTGTCCCCCCCGGTATATCCCAGCCCAGTATATCTCATACACAGACACACACAGATCACTGCCATACAAAGACATTTATTGCTATAGAGAGAAAAGCAGAAAAAAATAATTACATTGTCTCAATAAACATGTTACAGGAGAAGATCACACATCTGAACTGATCAATATGAAGATTATTGATGAATCTCCAGCTAATCAATGTCACTTTCCTGTTATCAGATGAATGGAATTCCAGAATGTGTACAATGGATCAATTCCAGAGATCCAATGACTGAAATCCATTCATCCTACAAAACCGATTTACTGACCAACCTTCCCGGAATGTTTGTGTGGAATGTCCATATCACAGATTGTTCCCAGAAAAGAAGTCATTATTGATGGGATAGAAGAAGACCAACATCCTCTATACAAGTCACTCCTCCATTTCTAATGCCGTGTACACACGGGCAGACTTTTCGACTGGACTGATCCGACAGACCAAATCCGGCGGACAATCTGACCGTGTGTGGGCTCCATCGGACCTGCAGCTGACTTTTTCCGTCAAAAATCCGACGGACTTTAGACTTGGAACATGTTTCAAGTTTGTCCGACGGACTCGAGTCTGGTCGAAAAATCTGCTTGTCTGTATGCTAGTCCGACGGATGAAAACCCACGCTAGGGCAGCTATTGGTTACTGGCTATCAACTTCCTTATTTTAGTCCGGTCGTACGTCATCATGTACAAATCCGTCAGACTTTGGTGTGATCATGTGTAGGCAAGTCCGTTCGTTCAAAAGTCCGTCGGAAGTCCGTCAAAGTCCGCCCGTGTGTACACGGCATAATAAACATCGCCTATTCCCCAATGGAAACATTTGTATCTTTACAAAGATCTGATCTCTGTGTGTGTATGGAGTGAGTGCAGTGTCTGGATGATGACACCGAGAAGGAAACATTGTCAGATCATCAGAAACACTGTGACACCCACCTAGACATTTCCTGTCATTTCTTATATAAAAGTAACATTACAATGGCAGAATTGATAGGGAAAGACAATTTCTATACCTTCAAATATGTTATTTGTTAAATCAAATCAATAAAAAGAAATACAAAATGTATAATAAGTTTTGGGAATTTAGACAGTAGAGAAAAGGAACCTTCACTCAGTCCATATTTTTTCCGGATTTGGGTTCTTGTCAAGTCGGAAAAGATTTGGCAGAGTTACAAAACATGATGTAGTAGAATTTATAGCAAATTTAGTTCAGTGGAGATCTTTCAAGTCTGGTCTCTTCTTCAGACACGGTGTAACTAAGAAAATGTATTTTGTGGAATTCAGATGGAATGGTTTAAGGTTCTCTCACCCTGTAGAGGACAATGATTTAATCTCTGGAGGTCTTCACCAGACCAGGATTGGTGTTCTCTGGGGGTCTTCTTCAGGTCAGGATTGGTGTTATGGGTGGTGATCTTCATCAGGTCAGGATAAGCGTTTTCTGGAAGTCTTCATCAGATTAGAACCGGTTTACTCTGAAGGTGTTCATCAGACCAGGATTGGTGTTCTCTAGAGGTGTTCATCAGACCAAGATTGGTGTTCTCTAGAGGTCTTCATCAGATCAGAACTGGTTTTCTGTGGAGGTCCTCATCAGATTAGGATTGTTGTTCTCTGGAGGTCTTCATCAGACCAAGGATTGGTGTTCTTGACTCGGTTGAATTGATGATAGGCAACTCCTATCCTCATATTGATTAGTGGTTCCAAATTAATAATAACTACTGCAGTAGGGAACAGACACAAAAGATACGCTCAGCATCTTTCCAAATTACTGTTCTACCTTATTATGACGCAATTGAAGGTTTTTATGCACATGATTACGTAGGTATCACATTAATATTACAATTGTACGTTTTTGGTAACAAGGGGCATTACATAGGCAGGCTTATTCTAATCAGGACTCAAAAGAATGTAAACATTTACTGAAAACATTATTAGTGCTGTGTGCACAGTGAGGGCAGTGTGCAATACATACAAAATAGAATACAATTATATACAGAACTTACAAATTTCCATTACAGTCTCCCCTCTTTTGATCAATATTTTGATCACTAACCATACCTGCTATCACCTTTAACCTGGAACCTCCACATGCTTAGGTGGAGGTAGTCCTGGCCAAAGAGGCAAAAAACTCCATTGTGGAGAAAATAATAGCTGAGCAACCTTTTCATTACCAAATGACTTTTCATTGTGAAAAACAAATGATTGATAAGACATATTTACAGAGTACTGGCTGTACACTCCTGTGGCCAGAATGGCCTTCTAGCTTAATTGTTGGCATGCTGACTTATCAGCATATGTAAACACGGACAATTCTACATAAAATGGAAGACGTACAAAAGACAAATATGACTTCAACATGGCTAAACTATTTTTCAAATATATATATCCCTTACAATTAAAGTAACTGAATCAAAAAGTACCCTAGACTGTGATCACAAGAGGGAAACAAATCAAACAGAGATTTCTTTAATTTAGTCATTTTTGCAGTGTCTGGTGTGGATCCAGGTGACTTTTCCTTCAAGTTTTGCAAAAACTGTACATGAAATAGATGCTGTATTGAGTCTCCAAACATTTCCTTATATATAAATGTCTCTTAAAAATCCACAAGTCACCTGGCTTTAGTTTTAGATCCTTCCAAACTTTTAGGATCTGGAATTGGGGAGAAAACACATAAATGAGTTTGTCAAAAACCTTAAAAGATCAGCAACATTCTCTATGAGATCCGAATGAAGGACTTCAGCTGCTGAGACAAAATATAAGCAAGTGAGTAACGCACTCCCAAACCAAATCCCATAGGGAGAGAGTCCACCATCCCCCTTAGGGGCTTCATAAAATATAAGAAAACATTCAGGCAAAAGTTTTCCAGTTTCTTACTCTACTTTGTCTGATACATTGTAGACAGTAGGGGGTGTAAAAATAAAACCTCAAAACTTCTAGTAAGGACTCTCCTATAAAAAATGATTTCCTCTGTTACTCTCTGTACTCCCTGGCACTCTGTACTTACAAACTACTTCTGATAACACTTTTTACTGTGGCCTTTGCAGTAGCATTTGCCACTGGACATCCAAAAAACATGTCCATACAGACAAAATGCATACTCGTAAGATCCTAACTTGGGCATCTGGATATTTCTTTTTGTAATCTCTGGGAGGGATGTTCAGCTTTTGGTAACACCTTTGGTAACAGGTAAAACAAGAAGTGGTATGTTATAAAAACAACTGTGGAGAACCCTGGCTCTATCCCATGCTCATTTACTAAGGCAGCCATAACTGCTTGTGACTGATGACACAGTCCATGTGTCAAGCTGGAGGGAAAAGAGTGGCTGGCAGACATAAATGATCACCTTTTCCAAAGTCCTGTTTCATAAGAAGTTGCCCCCTGTGGACCACTTGTTCTTCTCGTTCTGGGGTCCTTAAATTATTAATCCCAGCTATACTGGGCCAGAACTAGGGTGGAATTTGTGAGTTGCACAGACCCATCAAGTGTCCGGGGCTGTAAATGCAGCATCCTTAGTCACCTGGTCTGCTTCCATGTGTGAAAGTTAGTATGGCTACCTCAGCAAGAACCCGGAAGGCTGAAAACAGCCAATCAAATTAACTTAGCATGCTTTATTGGTTTACCTGCCAAAGTAAAAACAAACTTCTGGCCCTTTAAATGGAACCAAAAGCTCTCTATATCTCGACTATCTATATAAATATACACTCTTTTTACAGCTCACAGGCTTTGCTAAAACATGGAGCTCTGTTTCTTGAGATGGGGAAAAAGGATCCAATGACTTTGAATACAGAGTATCCTTCTGGGTGATAAACTGCATACTCAAATCTACAAAAAATGAAATATCTGGGTCTTCAGGGAGTGTGTCCCGCACTGGGCTCACAGCAGCTGATTCCTACACCATCAATTTAACACATGCGTCTTTTCCTTTCTTTTGAATAAATGTACGCATTTTTCATTGTTAGATTTGTACATAAACAAACTCATATTTTAAACCTTTCATTAGACAAACATTTAGTTATCTGTATATTTGCTGCACAGAATGTCGGACCATTAAAAATTAAATGTTTGACCAAAACAATATCTAACTTTGTCTAATAGCACCTTTGCATAAAAGCTACAGCTCTGATATATCGGGATGAACCCTTCATTACTGGGTCCAGCTTGCATAAATATATTACAATGGCTTGTTTTCTATCACACTATTTGTGTAAGAACTCCAGTTTCATGTTTCAAAAGACAACTTCTTCCTGGCAATATTATAATAAATGATAACAATACCCTGCGGTCATGGAGAGATGCCCATAAATCCAAAATATTCTTCTGCTTATACCACTGTACTTACAAGGAAAAGGGGCACATCATTTCACAATCCACACATTCTGCTTTGGATTTCAAAAATAAAAATAAATAAAACAAAAGGATCAAGAATCTGTATGATGGACCAGAAAGGATCAAAAACTATAAAACAACTGGCTGCAGGTGACATCTATCCTAACAGGGTGTGCGGACTTGATGTGATGGGTCTGTTATATTTACATTGTATTTATTATTACTCTTACATCATGGACCGCACATCAAGTTATTATCAAGAACCTTGAAATTTCATTTTTGTAGAAAAACTTCTTATGTATTCCATCCATCTTGGCTTTGTTAAACATTATGGCAGCTTTATTCCAAATAACAACCTCATCTTAATCTTTTTTTCTCTCAATAAGGGCTTATTGAATAAATGTAAAATTACAAAATTGTTATCTTAATCTAAACTAATCTCATTCATTACAAATTTCCCCATTAACCTCGACTTCATTTCCAACCAAAGGTTGTCTAAACCAGTTTCAATATATCTATATTATTAATAAAATTGTTAAACTCATATTAGAAATTAATACTCATTATTACTTAATTTTACTTAATTTCCCTTTTTTAAATGCAGTGTTTCCACTATCAAAGGACATTCAATGTGTGCAATACATGGTTAAATGTAACCTTCATTTTACCATGTTTGGAAAACAGATTCAAAATAATTGTGATCACATTGTTTACCATTAGATTCGTTAACCCGGCACATTTTGTTATAAATGTTTTGTCTAAAAAACAGAAATTGGCATGGTGTCCTTCCAGCTTATCACTGACCACATTCTTTCAGGAGAGCACAAAGGAGGGGGTCACATCTGCGTACATGACACACACAAGCAATAGAACTAAAGGTCCCAGCATTCACACACACACCAATATCTCTCTAAAATCGCTTACATTTTTCCCATTTGTACACAACACATGCATATCATTCTCTCACTTTCTTTTAACTCTCATTAATATTTTCCTGTCTAAATTCTACTTTCTTTATTTTGTTCAGATATCTTTTATATCTAGCTTCTATGATCAGACGGTCAGCCAGAGTACTCATCCCATCTTCCCTCTCTGACAACATATAAAATATTCTGTTTTAACTCTCATTTCTCTGTTTCTGACTCTAATAGTTGTAGTGCCTGACCCCAAATTCATCCCACAACTTAACATGAAAATGTCCCTTTCTGTCTAGTGTTAATGTCACCCTTGATCCATCCGGCTCACATAGATAGCTGTTTCTCTAGCTGTTTACTCTGCATGATTCTTAGTCCCTGTGGACCTTGGTAACCCAGTTACCCATTGTGAATCCCCGTCCACTTTAACCATTAATCTAGGGGCTCAGTATAGGCGGAACCGCACCTTCGGTTCATATATAGCGCTCCTCTTGCGCTGGGCATTTTTGAGGGTCTCTTACCCTTAATTCCCTTACTTAATTCAATGCCCATAATGACTGGCCAGTCTTCTCTCTTCTCTACGTGTGCCTATACCCTCTTGCCTCTAAACTACTTTATCTAGCAGATGTACTACATATACTTGTGAACAGCACTATTATTCCCTTTCTTATCTATAACACTCCGATGGACAATAGACAGGGACAACATAACATATAACCACCAATCAATACAGTTCGATTAAGGGGAGTAAAATAGGTACCCTTTGTCCCGAAAATGCCTTACCGATCAAGGAAGTCTGATAACTCAAATGTAAGCAAAAGGCTTACCTCAGCCGGCTGATTATCAGAAATTCCCGGATCGTCTCAAGCTCCTCGTTTCGGATACTCAGGGTCACCTGGAATCCCCTCCTAAGGCAAAGCTCGCCATGCTGACTCGGTTGAATTGATGATAGGCAACTCCTATCCTCATATTGATTAGTGGTTCCAAATTAATAATAACTACTGCAGTAGGGAACAGACACAAAAGATACGCTCAGCATCTTTCCAAATAACTGTTCTGCTTTATTATGACGCAATTGAAGGTTTTTATGCACATGATTACGTAGGTATCACATTAATATTACAATTGTACATTTATGGTAACAAGGGGCGTTACATAGGCAGGCTTATTCTAATCAGGACTCAAAAGAATGTAAACATGTACTGAAAGCATTATTAGTGCTGTGTGCACAGTGAGGGCAGTGTGCAATACATACAAAATAGAATACAATTATATACAGAACTTACAAATTTCTATTACATTCTCTAGAGGTCTTCATCAGATCAGAAGAAGTGTTATGGTAATCTGGACTCTCTGTAACAGGCAGGCCATGTATAATATCAGAAATTAAAAGAAAAGAAGAAGATACAGTGAACAGCACTGGCTCAGGATTTCATATTAAATGGTGGAGAGATGGACAGTCCACCACATCTTACTCGAGAGCCTCGCTAGCCTCATGGGGTACCAGAGGCTTCAGCGAGCTTACTTTATCTCCCCAGCCATATTTATGATAATCTGGAATGTCATCTCCTGCCACAGTGACCATCTGATGACCTTTGTAATACTCCTCAGCATACAGGATCCAGGCCCCACTGACATTTTTTTGTGATGAAGCCATGTTGTCAAATCCATACCGTTTAATGGTAATTGCAGCTTTGCTCGGGGTCACAGATTTGCCCCTATAGTTGATGTGCTCAAACAGAGTAATCTTGGGATTATACAGACCGCCCCTCACAACTCGTACAGAGCTGATTTTCTTCTCAAATGCTGGGATTGAAGGATAAGAACCTTCCAAGAAGCATTTAAACTTTCCTAACTGATTCCAGTGAAGACAATCCATGGGTCTCCGTGGACTTTGAGAGATCGAGCTCTCTGCAGGAATCCAACAGATGTCAGGTCTTTCGTGTCTTGCTCTATTGACACAAAGTCTCCCTTGAAATCTGGAAGCTCGAACAGCTCAAGAGCACTCATCTTCCAATTCTATGTGAAGGTGAGATAATGGGAACAGAAATCTCTCTGCAGGTTGGTTTGAGTACTTGAGTACAGTGCTGAGATCACAAGGACTCATTTTACGGGAAGTTTCATAATTTCTTCAGAATGTCTGTTGGATCACCGTATGGATCTATATACTGATCAGTCAACAATTCAGATTTTTTTTGTTTTCTTGCCTCTGTCTTAGTTCTGAGTCATTGCCAATAAAGGATTTATGAAATTCTCCTTCTGCATCGTAAACTTTGAAACGAAGAAATTTTCTTCATCATATTTCTTCATAAGTAAAAGTCTGATATCTGGTTTGGTTCTATTGGTTTGGCTTCTCCATGGTATAACGCAGTACTCTTGTAGATATATATTATTGAAACACAATTACAGTATATATGATATATTTTGATCACTTGAGCTCCGGAAGATTTTACCCCCTTCACGACCAGGGCATTTTTTGCTATTCAGCACTGCGCTACTTTAAAGGGGTTGGAAAGCCTCGTGTTTTTACACCTTAATGCATCCTATGCATTAAGGTAAAAAAACACCTTTTGCTGTCCGGCCCCTCCCGAGCCCCCGTTTTACTTACCCGAGCCCAGAAGTTCGTGGGCACAATCCTGCATCATTCTCCCCATGGCTTCTCGGCTCTTCAATGAATAGATTGATAGCAGCGCAGCCATTGGCTCCCGCTGCTGTCAATCAAATCCAATGACGCGGCCGCCGGGGGGGCGGGGCCGAGTCATGCACTCGGCGGCTATGTATGCCGAGTGTATGACTCGGGAGCGCGCCCGCAAGGTAACCCCTTCAGGAGAGAGCTTTCCAGTAGGGGGTTAGCTATTGCGGGGAGGAGACGAGAGAGCCGCTGTGGGACCCCAAAAGAGGACGATCGGGGCCACTCTGTGCAAAACAAACTGCACAGTATGACATGTCTTATTTTCGGGGAAACAGGGTATGTGTGTGATTATGTGTCAGTATTACATTGTATATCCCTGTATGTTGCGGTCATTCAGGTGCTTATCTAAGAGTTTCTTGAAACTATCGATGCTCCCCGCTGAGACCACCGCCTGTGGAAGGGAATTCCACATCCTTGCCGCTCTTACAGTAAATAACCCTCTACGTAGTTTTACGGTTAAACTTCTTTTCTTCTAACTTTAATGAGTGGCCACGAGTCTTGTTAAACTCTCTTTTGCGAAAAAGTTTTCTCCTTATTGTGGGGTCACCAGTACGGTATTTGTAAATTGAAATCATATCCCCTCTCAAGCGTCTCTTCTGCAGAGAGAATAAGTTCAGTGCTCGCAACCTTTCCTCATAACTAAGATCCTCCAGACCCTTTATTAGCTTTGTTGCCCTTCTTTGTACTCTCTCCATTTCCAGTACATCCCTCCTGAGGACCCTTCTGAGTGCCCAGAACTGGACAGCATACTCCAGGTGCGGCCGGACCAGAGTCTTGTAGAGTGGGAGAATTATCGTTTTATCTCTGGAGTTGATCCCCTTTTTAATGCCAATATTCTACTTGCTTTTTTAGCAGCAGCTTGGCATTGCACCGGACTCCTCATCCCTTTGATAAAGTCACGTGGTGTGACGCAACACGTCAGGGTAGGAGGAGTCAGGTGCCGACGCTTCTCGGGGACGGCCGAACCCGGAAGCTCAACACATCCACTGATCGCTCTGATTTTATATGTAAGTTACTACGTTTGTTAATAAAACTTGTTCATAATTACTACACCATGAGACCTCTCCTTTGTTCCTAAACAACTGCTGGGATTACTGGGAGCGGCGGGAGGAGATTCAGAGAGACAGATCCACTAACATCGCTCCAGGAAACACATCCTCTCCTAGAATATCCACCCGCTCTACTTGGCCCACTGGGGGCCGCTGCTGGAGGTGAGAGGCTGGGGGAAACACTTGGTGTATGCACCAGAACGTGTATAGAAGAAGAGCACCAGTCACTGCACACTTTGCACTTTATTCAAAGACTGTTCCTTGCGGACATCACTCATCACAGTTGCACTTTCTTATGGACTAAATTGCACTATTGTCACTGTTTGGGACGGCATCTCTGTTGTGGGATTGTCTGTCCTTATATTTATTATTTATTATTACATTTATTAATTATTCACCTATAGTGCATTAGAATGTTTATAATGTCATGACTGCACCATTATCACCGTTTGGATTTAATTTTGATACTGTGGATTCATATCAATATGGAATTTCTGCATGCCTCAGATTTTTTTGCACTTTATGATAGTTTGCTGTACATATTTTTAGGTGATTCACTTTTAAGATTTATTTGATATCAGCACTAGGGATTATTTGATTTTCAGCTGCTACTTGTGACACACTTTAAGATGTATTTGGTGTTTTGCCTATCATTAGGGATTTTTTTGTTGTTCAGCTAGTTTGGGAAGTCATCACTTTTTATTTACAGGTTCACTGTATATTGTCACTTCCCTTTAGGTGGGGTTGCTGATACAGTATATATTTATTTTACTCCCACTGAGCACTTTAATGGTTGTTATTCACCTACTTATTTCCATATTTTAGAACTGATGTCTTCTTTGATAGACTCCTGTGTGGCGCTATTAGTCCTAAGGTCATTATAATTTTTTCTTGCCTTGAATTTATGTGGTGGAGTCAACTTTGTCAACTTCATCCTTTATCTTAGATGATTACGGTTAAGGTTTTTAATTGTCTGATTGTTACTGATTGATAGAGTAGCGCCACATATTTTATAATTTTTATTGGCATTGCATACCATTGCTGAGCCTATCATCTACTAGGACCCCCAGGTCCTTTTCCATCCTAAGGAGAAACAGAAGAGAGAGGCGCCTCTGGGTGTAGACTAAAAACAGATTTTATTCATAAAAGGATAATGATGGTCAAACTCACATGTTGAAGGTCATCAGTAAGGCATAAAATAGTGAGCAGATACTGGAGAAGACATCATCCATCAAGAAATCAAATCAGTCAAACAGCTCCTGGCTGGGGGCTCTGCCTGTGTGTGAGAAGAGGTACCGCTGAGATGTATGGCCGGCCGCAGCGGTGACAGGTCACAGTACTAGGCGGAGAGCGTGGAAGAACGAAAACATCCGGCAAGGAGTGATGACGTCACAGATCGAGCGACTCGTTGCAGGGCGTACGGGCTGTGGTGACGTGACAGCCGCGCCCCTACATCAGGCTGGAGATGGATGGGGTTGGGCGGCTTAAAAAGTAGGAGGTGGGAGGGAGGGCCAGAACAGGAAGTGTGGTAATTGGTCTGGATAGAGGAAGGGGAGGAACAGGACCGGAACTAAAGGAAATGGTCAAAAAAACGATCAGAAGTGTCAGCAAGAAGGTGTATAGCAGAAAAGCATGACAGTGATCAGGAGGCAGATGTATGAAAAGAAAATAGACTGATATGAAATAGAAAATTAAATTAATACAGAGGGTATATGACTGGGAAAAACTGTGATATATGAATATACATAAATAAATCGATATGGGATAATATTGATAAAAGCATGTAGCTGAAGAAACTAATGGGAAAATAAATATGAATGTATGAATGATAATGATGATGAAAATATAGAAATTAATGAGGGAATGAATAGTATGTGGACATATAAATGCAAAAGTGCGATGAATTTGGGGAGGGAAAAAGGCAAGTATATATAAATGAATATCAGTTAATATAAATGAATGCATAGGTATAATGAGTCTGCCGAGGGAAAGAAAAAACAAACATATATAAATAAGTATATATGTCCATTAGGGATGAGCCGAACACCCCCCTGTTCGGTTCGCACCAGAACATGGGAACAGGAAAAAAATTCGTTCGAACACGCGAACGCCGTTAAAGTCTATGGGACACGAACATGAATAATCAAAAGTGCTAATTTTAAAGGCTAATATGCAAGTTATTGTCAATAAAAGTGTTTGGGGACCCGGGTCCTCCCCCAGGGGACATGAATCAATGCAAAAAAAAGTTTTAAAAACGGCCGTTTTTTCAGGAGCAGTGATTTTAATAATGCTTAAAGTCAAACAATAAAAGTGTAATATCCCTTTAAATTTCATACCTGGGGGGTGTCTATAGTATGCCTGTAAAGGGGCGCATGTTTCCCGTGTTTAGAACAGTCTGACAGCAAAATGACATTTTGAAGGAAAAAACACATTTAAAACTACCCGCGGCTATTGCATTGCCGACAATACACATAGAAGTTCATTGATAAAAACGGCATGGGAATTCCCCACAGGGCAACCCCGAACCAAAATTTAAAAAAAAAATGATGTGGGAGTCCCCCTAAATTCCATACAAGGCCCTTCAGGTCTGGTATGGATATTAAGGGGAACCCCAGCCAAAATTTAAAAAAAAAATTGACGTGGGGTTCCCCCTAAATTCCATACCAGACCCTTCAGGTCTGGTATGGATTTTAAGGGGAACCCCGCGCCAAAAAAAAAAAAAAAAAACGGCGTGGGGTCTCCCCAAAAATCCATACCAGACCCTTATCCGAGCACGCAACCTGGCAGGCCGCAGGAAAAGAGGGGGGGACGAGAGTGCGGCCCCCCCCCCCTCCTGAACCGTACCAGGCCACATGCCCTCAACATTGGGAGGGTGCTTTGGGGTAGCCCCCCAAAACACCTTGTCCCCATGTTGATGAAGACAAGGGCCTCATCCCCACAACCCTGGCCGGTGGTTGTGAGGGTCTGCGGGCGGGGGGCTTATCGGAATCTGGAAGCCCCCTTTAACAAGGGGACCCCCAGATCCCGGCCTCCCCCCTGTGTGAAATGGTAAGGGGGTACTTACCCCTACCATTTCACTAAAAAACTGTCAAAAATGTTAAAAATGACAAGAGACAGTTTTTGACAATTCCTTTATTTAAATGCTTCTTCTTTCTTCCTTCATCTTCTTCTTCTTCTGGTTCTTCTGGCTCTTCTGGTTCTTCCTCCGGCGTTCTCGTCCAGCATCTTCTCCGCGGCGTCTTCTATCTTCTTCTCCTCGGGCCGCTCCGCACCCATGGCATGGGGGGGAGGCTCCCGCTCTTCTCTTTATCTTCTTCTCTTCTTCATCTTCTTCTTCATCTTCTTCTTCTTCTTCTCTTCTTCCTTCTTCTCTTCTTCATTTCTCCCTAGGGCCGCTCCGCAGCCATGCTGTGGCATGGAGGGAGGCTCCCGCTGTGTGACGGCGTCTCTTCGTCTGACGGTTCTTAAATAATGGGGGGGCGGGGCCACCCGGTGACCCCGCCCCCCTCTGACGCACGGTGACATGACGGGACTTCCCTGTGGCATTCCCCGTGACGTCACAGGGAAGTCCCGTCAAGTCACCGTGCGTCAGAGGGGGGCGGGGTCACCGGATGGCCCCGCCCCCCATTATTTAAGAACCGTCAGACGAAGAGACGCCGTCACACAGCGGGAGCCTCCCTCCATGCCACAGCATGGCTGCGGAGCGGCCCAGAGAAGAAATGAAGAAGAGAAGAAGGAAGAAGAGAAGAAGAAGAAGAAGATGAAGAAGAGAAGAAGATGAAGAGAAGAGCGGGAGCCTCCCCCCCCATGCCATGGGTGCGGAGCGGCCCGAGGAGAAGAAGATAGAAGACGCCGCGAAGGAGATGCTGGACGAGAACGCCGGAGGAAGAACCAAAAGAGCCAGAAGAACCAGAAGAAGATGAAGGAGAAAGAAGAAGCATTTAAATAAAGGAATTGTCAAAAACTGTCTCTTGTCATTTTTAACATTTTTGACAGTTTTTTAGTGAAATGGTAGGGGTAAGTACCCCCTTACCATTTCACACAGGGGGGGGCCGGGATCTGGGGGTCCCCTTGTTAAAGGGGGCTTCCAGATTCCGATAAGCCCCCCGCCCGCAGACCCCCACAACCACCGGCCAGGGTTGTGGGGATGAGGCCCTTGTCTTCATCAACATGGGGACAAGGTGTTTTGGGGGGCTACCCCAAAGCACCCTCCCAATGTTGAGGGCATGTGGCCTGGTACGGTTCAGGAGGGGGGGGCTGCACTCTCGTCCCCCCCTCTTTTCCTGCGGCCTGCCAGGTTGCGTGCTCGGATAAGGGTCTGGTATGGATTTTTGGGGGGACCCTACGCCGTTTTTTTTTTTTTTTTTTTGGCGCGGGGTTCCCCTTAAAATCCATACCAGACCTGAAGGGTCTGGTATGGAATTTAGGGGGAACCCCACGTCAATTTTTTT
This sequence comes from Aquarana catesbeiana, assembly GCA_037953035.1. Classification (NCBI taxonomy): domain Eukaryota; kingdom Metazoa; phylum Chordata; class Amphibia; order Anura; family Ranidae; genus Aquarana; species Aquarana catesbeiana. The sequence goes on along the minus strand of JBBHAA010002664.1, from coordinate 89,970 downwards.
TTTAAATTTTGGCTGGGGTTCCCCTTAATATCCATACCAGACCTGAAGGGCCTTGTATGGAATTTAGGGGGACCCCCACATCATTTTTTTTTTTTTTTTTTGGTTCGGGGTTGCCCTGTGGGGAATTCCCATGCCGTTTTTATCAATGAACTTCTATGCGTATTGTCGGCAATGCAATAGCCGCGGGTAGTTTTAAATGAGTTTTTTCCTTCCAAATGTCATTTTGCTGTCAGACTGTTCTAAACACAGGAAACATGCGCCCCTTTACAGGCATACTATAGACACCCCCCAGGTACGAAATTTAAAGGGATATTACACTTTTATTGTTTGACTTTAAGCATTAATAAAATCACTGCTCCTGAAAAAACGTCCGTTTTTAAAACTTTTTTTTGCATTGATCCATGTCCCCTGGGGCAGGACCCGGGTCCCCAAACACTTTTTATGACAATAACTTGCATATAAGCCTTTAAAATTAGCACTTTTGATTTCTCCCATAGACTTTTAAAGGGTGTTCCGCGGCATTCAAATTTGCCGCGAACACCCCAAATTGTTCGCTGTTCGGCGAACTTGCGAACAGCCAATGTTCGAGTAGAACATGAGTTCCACTCGAACTCGAAGCTCATCCCTAATGTCCATGCGTATAGTAAATAATTATAATAGAGCTGGAAAAAAGGAGGACAACAGTATATGGATATATATACCATACGATAGTAAGAGGGAGGGGGGAGGGGGGGGAGGGAGGGAAAGAGCATGTATCTCTCCGTCACACACAAATCAGGCCTTATATAAAAACACACAATTATTTGAAAAAGAGATCCAGTTATTACTAAATAGATGGTGATTGGTAAAAATTATTATTATTATTGCATATGTGTGTGTATGTATGCGCACGCAGAAATGCGCACGCACACAGCACACACAAATGCAAGACAGGATCTAAAAATAATCGTACAAAACCTAAAATAGGTGAAAATCAAGTGAAAAAACAAACAAAGATTAAAACAAAGATTAAAAATTAAAAACAATGGAAATATATTAAAAGGAATATGTGTAAAAAAGTTTTAAAGGATGGTGGAGATCTCTATGCTTTCGTTAATTCCTCCTGGCGATAGGGCATCTAAGGTGTATATCCAAAAAGTTTCTTGAGAACAGAGCTTTTGAATCTCTCAGCGGGGGACAAAGATCTGGGGATTTGTTTGATTACCCATACCTTAAGTCCCGCTGTCGAGCTCTGATGGGCTACCGCAAAGTGTCTAGGGACACTGTGTGGGTCAGTGCCACCTTCAATTAGCCTTCTGTGCTCACCGAACCTCTGTCTGAGAGCCCTGATGGTACGGCCTACATAAATCAGCCCGCATGGGCAACTCAGACCATAGACTACGAAGTCTGATGAGCAGTTAAAGAAGTCTTTTAACATGTAGGTTTTACCTTTAGTAACAAAAGACTTCTGACCATGATGGACGAAATGGCAAGTTTTGCACAAGGCCTTGCGGCACTGATACATACCCACCAGAGGTATTAGTGTAGGTGCAACAGGAGAAGGTACAGTAGATTTGAGCTTACTAGGGGCAATTTTACTCTTTAGGTTAGGGGCCCTACGGTATGTGACTTTAGGGTGTGAGGGTAGTACAGCTGAGAGGTGGGGATCCTGTTGTAAAATATCCCAATGTTTAGATAGAATTTTTTCCATATGTTTAAATTTGTGGTGAAAAGTGGTTACAAATCTACTGGAACAGTCTTTAGGAGATGTATTGCCTCTGGGAGGTTTGCCATGAAGGTAGTGATTGTAGGCTTCATCAACCAAGGGCTCTGGATATTGTTTATCCAGAAATTTCCTTTTTAGATTAACACTAAGTGCAGTGTAATCTGAATCTTTTGTGCAATGTTGTCGAAGACGACAAAACTGCCCTTTTGGGATGTTGGTAATCCATTTCGGAAAATGGCAACTCTTGTAGTGCAAATACGAGTTGCCTGCAGTAGGCTTGGTGTAATTCTTAGAGGTGATAACTGAACCTTCGTGTCCCAATTCTAAATCCAAAAAGGCTATGGTGGCACAATCTGTGACTGATGTGAATGAAAGTCCATAAGGATTATCATTGCAATGTTTCACAAAAGGAGTAATGAGCTCAGAATCACCATCCCAGATGATAATCAGGTCATCAATGTACCTACCAAAAAACACTATGTTGGCTGCAAAAGGGTTATGATTATGAATGTATTCGTTTTCCCAAAAACCCATAGCCAAATTGGCGTAGGACGGAGCAAAGTTAGCTCCCATCGCCGTACCTTGTATTTGTTGATAAAAATCTCCATTGAAAGTAAAATAATTATGCGTCAGGCAGAACTCTGTGGCCTCTATGATAAATCTGGCCTGATGCATGTTCATTAAAGGATCCGTAGATAAAAACTGCTCCAAAGCCATCAATCCAAACTGGTGTGGGATAGAGGTATAAAGGGAGCATACATCGAGTGAAAGCCATACGTAAGAGGTCTCCCATCTATAAGAAGACAGGAGTTCTAAGAGATGTGTTCCATCACGTATGTATGACCGTAAAGATGAAACTATAGGCTGTAAGAATTGGTCTATGTACAAGCTGAAACCCGTGGTGACGCTGTCCATCGCTGCTACAATAGGTCTGCCAGGAGGATCTACTAGGCTTTTATGGATCTTGGGTAGATAATAAAAATAAAGGATTTGGTAAAAAGATTTCCGCAAGAATGAACTTTCTGTTTTCGTGATGATATCTTCTTTCAGAGCAGTGTTTATAAGGGTATCAGCCTCCAGTGCAAATTCTGCAGTGGGGTCTTTCTTAAGTTTAGCATAAGTAGCTCTATCTGAAAGGAGTCGATAGGATTCCCTTAAGTAATCAGACCTATTGAGCAACACTATACCACCCCCCTTGTCAGCTGACTTGATCACCAAGTCTTCGGCAAGAGTAAGGTGGTTCAGCGCTGTGATTTCAGAGGATGAAAGGTTATTAGCTTTGGATGTATGGTTGCACATTTTTATTAGGTCAGCATAGACCACTCTATAGAAACTCTCTATATATGGACCTTTGGATTGAGTTGGAAAAAAGATGGACTTGGGTTTTAGTGTGGAACGTATGATCGGCGGAGATGTGGCTAGATGTTGGGTAAGCATTAGTGATGTGAGTTCATCACAATCAAAACTACCCAAGTCCTCAATATTGTGGTCAGGAAGCTCTATACTGAGATCTGATGAAACAGTGGGAGGTATGGTCGAAGTCTGAATAGTAGATACGCCATCTGTATTCTGATCTTTGAGTAGTTTTATCTGAAAATGTCTCTTCAAGGTTAGTTTGCGTATATAGCTGTTTAGATCCTTGAAGAGGACAAAGGGATTAGGTTTGTTGACCGGAGCAAAATTCAGTCCGCGATTAAGAAGAGAACTGTCAGCAGGGGACAAGGTGTAGGAGGATAAATTAAAAATCTTTACCGTTTTGGGTGTTTCAGTGTGTTGACCTGTTTTTCTAGTTCGTCCTCCTCTGCAACCTCTTCTGTGAGCTTTCTTTTTCTTGATATGGAGGCCGGAGGAGGACCGAACACTAAAAAAGGGGAGGTGGAACTGTTCGCTGTGGGAGCATTATGGATATTCGATGACGGGGTATTTAAAGGTGGTGGGTTTTCCCTCAGGGGTACTGCTAGTTCCGTGGGCCTGAGGTCAGAAATGGCTGGATGATTAATATGTTTAGGACTGGTGGGAGTGGTGGTGGAGATCTCACCAGCGTTATTACAGGTGGGAGGACCATCTCTAGGGACATGAGATGTAGAGGTAAGTGAGGAACTACAGGAAGTACTAGATCTATTATAAAATTGGTTGAGAGCATTGATCAATTCCAGATTCTTATTTTTATGTTTGTTGAGGGTCTGTTTATTTGGCATTTTGGACGAATGTTTGGAATTATTAGGCGATCTGGAAACACGTGAAGTACTTGAGGAGGATGGACGAGAAGAAGAATGGATCAAGGAATTCTTGAGCTGTCTAACAGGAATAATAGCATCATATGGTTTGATATCTAGCAGGGAAGGAATGGGGGGATTAGAAAGCGCCTGATCACATCCATTCTGTTCAGATGAATGTGAGGTGGTCATGCTAGGTATAGATTTGTTCTTTTTATTCCATGAGAAAACCTTATTGGAGTTGTAATCCTCCAAATCACGTTTAAATTTCCCCATCTTAACATCAATGAAAGCATCCTCATCTTTTTTAGTTTTCTCTTTCAATATCTCAAGCCATGGCTGTGGAATATGAACTTGAAAACTGGCAATATCTTTAATAATAGCTTGAACTTGCTGGGTAAGGAGATTGAGCTTATGGGCTCTATGGGAAATCAGTATTCCCATCCATTTGGTCGTGCAGAATTCTGCAATATGGGCCCATTCTCTAGTCTTATCTGTGCTAAAACTGCTGGGACAGTCTTTAGTTACTCGTAGTCCCCTAGGTGAAATTTTCACATCAATATATTGTTGTAAGAAGAATTTATCCCACCACTGGAAGTTGGTGGTGTGGATTATTCTTTCAAGTTGTTTAAATTTGCCACACAGACTGTGGCGTATTTTACCTGAGAGTTTCACAGTATCCGAAAAAGTAATGGGGGAAAGTAAGGTATACATTTGTTCAAGGGTTGCATACCTATTGCTTGCTATGGCAGAAACAATATCCATGATTATATGATCAGACACCAAAAAACCGGTGAATAAAAAGAAAAAAAGAAAAAAATAATAAGGTGGGGAAGAGGAGGGGGAGGGGGAGAGGGAAGGGGAGGGGGGGGGGGAGAAGGACGGGCAGAGGGGGAGTGATGTAAAAATTGTTGTAATTATACAATAACCAGTATGCAGCACAAGAGGTTTCAAGAGATTACAGTATGCAAGTAAAGGCGCAGAGAACTGGAAATGACAATAATAACAACAAAAACAAAAACAGGGGGGTGGGGAGAAAACTGAAATCTTCCCAGTCTTACAATAAATTCAATAAATGAATAGTGTCCACATGTATACGTCCATGGAGAAAAATGTATCACATTATCACATGTGGGGCATGATCTCACAGTCATATACATATAAGGGGTTCAAGGATCCAAGGAATGGTAAGTCCACAAGCAGGGCTGCCTTCATCAAGAAACGAAACCACATTCCAAATCCTAAGGAGAAACAGAAGAGAGAGGCGCCTCTGGGTGTAGACTAAAAACAGATTTTATTCATAAAAGGATAATGATGGTCAAACTCACATGTTGAAGGTCATCAGTAAGGCATAAAATAGTGAGCAGATACTGGAGAAGACATCATCCATCAAGAAATCAAATCAGTCAAACAGCTCCTGGCTGGGGGCTCTGCCTGTGTGTGAGGAGAGGTACCGCTGAGAGATTCAAGAAGCTCTGTTCTCAAGAAACTTTTTGGATATACACCTTAGATGCCCTATCGCCAGGAGGAATTAACGAAAGCATAGAGATCTCCACCATCCTTTAAAACTTTTTTACACATATTCCTTTTAATATATGTCCATTATTTTTAATTTTTAATTTTTGTTTTAATCTTTGTTTGTTTTTTCACTTGATTTTCACCTATTTTAGGTTTTGTACGATTATTTTTAGATCCTGTCTTGCATTTGTGTGTGCTGTGTGCGTGCGCATTTCTGCGTGCTCATACATACACACACATATGCAATAATAATAATCATTTTTACCAATCACCATCTATTTAGTAATAACTGGATCTCTTTTTCAAATAATTGTGTGTTTTTATATAAGGCCTGATTTGTGTGTGACGGAGAGATACATGCTCTTTCCCTCCCTTCCCCCCCCTCTCCCCTCCCTCTTACTATCGTATGGTATATATATCCATATACTGTTGTCCTCCTTTTTTCCAGCTCTATTTTAATTATTTACTATACGCATGGATATATATACTTATTTATATATGTTTGTTCTTTCTTTCCCTCCGCAGACTCATTATACCTATGCATTCATTTATATTAACTGATATTCATTTATATATACTTGCCTTTTTCCCTCCCCAAATTCATCGCACTTTTGCATTTATATGTCCACATACTATTCATTCCCTCATTAATTTCTATATTTTCATCATCATTACCATTCATACATTCGTATTTATTTTCCCATTAGTTTCTTCAGCTACATGCTTTTATCAATATTATCCCATATCGATTTATTTATGTATATTCATATATCACAGTTTTTCCCAGTCATATACCCTCTGTATTAATTTAATTTTCTATTTCATATCAGTCTATTTTCTTTTCATACATCTGCCTCCTGATCACTGTCATGCTTTTCTGCTATACACCTTATTGCTGACACTTCTGATCGTTTTTTTGACCATTTCCTTTAGTTCCGGTCCTGTTCCTCCCCTTCCTCTATCCAGACCAATTACCACACTTCCTGTCCTGGCCCTCCCTCCCACCTCCTACTTTTTAAGCCGCCCAACCCCATCCATCTCCAGCCTGATGTAGGGGCGCGGCTGTCACGTCACCACAGCCCGTACGCCCTGCAACGAGTCGCTCGATCTGTGACGTCATCACTCCTTGCCGGATGTTTTCGTTCTTCCACGCTCTCCGCCTAGTACTGTGACCTGTCACCGCTGCGGCCGGCCATACATCTCAGCGGTACCTCTCCTCACACACAGGCAGAGCCCCCAGCCAGGAGCTGTTTGACTGATTTGATTTCTTGATGGATGATGTCTTCTCCAGTATCTGCTCACTATTTTATGCCTTACTGATGACCTTCAACATGTGAGTTTGACCATCATTATCCTTTTATGAATAAAATCTGTTTTTAGTCTACACCCAGAGGCGCCTCTCTCTTCTGTTTCTCCTTAGGATTTGGAATGTGGTTTCGTTTCTTGATGAAGGCAGCCCTGCTTGTGGACTTACCATTCCTTGGATCCTTGAACCCCTTATATGTATATGACTGTGAGATCATGCCCCACATGTGATAATGTGATACATTTTTCTCCATGGACATATACATGTGGACACTATTCATTTATTGAATTTATTGTAAGACTGGGAAGATTTCAGTTTTCTCCCCACCCCCCTGTTTTTGTTTTTGTTGTTATTATTGTCATTTCCAGTTCTCTGCGCCTTTACTTGCATACCTTTTCCATCCTAGATTCCCCCAGAGGTTCTCCCCCCAGTGTATAGATTGCATTCATATTTTTGCCCTCCAAATGCATTATTTTACATTTTTCTACATTGAACCTCATTTGCCATGTAGTTGCCCATTAATTTGTTCAGATCTTTTTGCAAGGTTTCCACATCCTGCGGAGAAGTTATTGGCCTGCTTAGCTTAGTATCGTCTGCAAATACAAAGATTGAACTGTTTATCCCATCCTCCAGGTCATTTATGAACAAATTAAATAGGATTGGTCCCAGCACAGAACCCTGGGGAACCCCACTACCCACCCCTGACCATTCCGAGTACTCCCCATTTATCACCACCCTAACAAACAGCACCCGCCAAGGTTGCCCTTTATTGCCTTCCATCTTGACCTTATGATTGAGCCTTTGAACACAGAACCCTGGGGAACCCCACTACCCACCCCTGACCATTCCGAGTACTCCCCATTTATCACCACCCTAACAAACAGCACCCGCCAAGGTTGCCCTTTATTGCCTTCCATCTTGACCTTATGATTGAGCCTTTGAATGAATCCATCTGTTCGCACCTGTCCATTTCCTGATTACATTTTCTCCTTCAAAATTGACTCACAGATGACGTGATCTTACTCCTCACAAATCCATGCACATGCTTACCTTGTGCTCCTCCTGGCCTAGAGAGCTCTCAATAGTATACCTCCTTGGTACAATATGCAAAGAAACCAACCAAGAGGCGAGTTTACCCATCCATGTATTAGAAGCTCTTTTCCCCTTTATCTCACTCAGCCAGTTTCCCAGCATGTCATTGCGAATGTTAACAATATACTCTGTGAACGTAAACCTAAAAGTATGGGTGAATTGATAATGGAATTTTAAATTCTTAGAGGGCTTAATTTCGTACTACTACACATTCTTTCTTCACTTCATCTCACCCAACCCTCCTGCCCCATTAACCACACATCTTGTGGCGGTAATAAATCATCTAACACCCCCCCCCCCACCAGGAAGGGTATTTCATTATTCTACAATTTGCTTCAAGGTAAACTAGTATTCACTAAATCAAAGGCCATGATGTGTTGGGAGTCGGATCTGAATGGCCATTAGTCTATTACCCCACAATAGCTTAAAGTCTTTACTTCTATTTACAACACAAAACACAGCACAGATCACTGGGAACTGATGCAGAAAATAACCTCTTGTTGGTATTATACTGTACTCCATATCGGCTGGCTAATTGTTCCCCCACCAATTCTCCACTAAGCTGGTGGGAATGGGGCCAGGTGGCCCGCCTAATTCACATTCTCATGTAAATGTTGGACTAGTTTTTGGCGAAAAATTTTCAAACAAGACAAAATTGTCCGAAACATGCACGTGGCTACCTAATGAGAAGGCATTAAAAACGAGAATAATACACAAAACCCATTATATCACAGGTTTGTCCAGTACAAGACATCTCAGGATAACAACAAGAACAGAAAGAACATTAAATCAAAAAGGAGGGAGCTGGTGGGGGGTACACCATGGAAAGTAAGAGGAGAAAAATTAAGACTTAGGCAATTGAATATTGTAAATAATGTGTTTAGAAATAGGATAGGGATAGGAAGGTCTAAAAGAAAATGGACTGGGTCCAAGGAAAGACTCGTCCTAAGAAGGGTTTGTAAAAATGATTGAATAGAAGACCGATAAGGTCGGATAATAGGGCAGTCCCAAAAAAAATGTGATAATGTGAACCCACATCACCGTGACATCTCCAGTAGGGATGAGCTTCGGGTTCCAGTCGAACTCATGTTCGACTCGAACATTGGCTGTTCGCAAGTTCGCCGAACAGCGAACAATTTGACATGTTCGCAGCAAATTCGAATGCCGCAGAACACCCTTTAAAAGTCTATGGGAGAAATCAAAAGTACTAATTTTAAAGGCTTATATGCAAGTTATTGTCATAAAAAGTGTTTGGGGAACCGGGTCCTGCCCCAGGGGACATGGATCAATGCAAAAAAAAGTTTTAAAAACGGCCGTTTTTTTCAGGAGCAGTGATTTTAATAAGGCTTAAAGACAAACAATAAAAGTGTAATATGCCTTTAAATTTCATACCTGGGGGGTGTCTTTAGTATGCCTGTAAAGGGGCGCATGTTTCCTGTGTTTAGAACAGTCTGACAGCAAAATTACCTTTCGAAAGAAAAAACCCATTTAAAACTACCCGCGGCTATTGCATTGCCGACAATACACGTAGAAGTTCATTGATAAAAATGGCATGGGAATTCCCCACAGGGGAACCCCGAACCAAAATTAAAAAATAAAATGACGTGGGAGTCCCCCTAAATTTCACACCAGGCCCTTCAGGTCTGGTATGGATTTTAAGGGGAACCCCGCGCCCAAAAAAAAAAAAAAACGGCGTGGGGTCCCCCCAAAAATCCACACCAGACCCTTATCCGAGCACGAAACCTGGCAGGAAAAGAGGGGGGGACGAGAGTGCGCCCCCGCCTCCTAAACCGTACCAGGCCACATGCCCTCAACATTGGGAGGGTGCTTTGGGGTAGCCCCCCAAAACACCTTGTCCCCATGTTGATGAGGACAAGGACCTCATCCCCATAACCCTGGCCGGTGGTTGTGGGGGTCTGCGGGCGGGGGGCTTATCGGAATCTGGAAGCCCCCTTTAACATGGGGACCCCCAGATTCCGCCCCCCCCTGTGTGAAATGGTAAGGGGGTACTTACCCCTACCATTTCACTAAAAAACTGTCAAAAATGTTAAAAATGACAAAAGACAGTTTTTGACAATTCCTTTATTTAAATGCTTCTTCTTTCGTCTATCTTCGTTCATCTTCTTCTTCTGGTTCTTCTGGTTCTTCCTCCGGCGTTCTCTTCCAGCATCTCCTCCACGGCGTCTTCTATCTTCTTCTCCTTGGGCCGCTCCGCACCCATGGCATGGGGGGAGGCTCCCACTCTTCTCTTCATCTTCATCTTCTTCTCTTCTTCCTTCTTCTCTTCTTGTCTTCTTCATTTTCTTCTCAGGGCCGCTCCGCACTTATGCTGGCATGGAGGGAGGCTCCCGCTGTGTGACGGCGTCTCCTCGTCTGACGGTTCTTAAATAACGGGGGGCGGGGCCACCAGGTGACCCCGCCCCCCTCTGACGCACGGGACATGACGGGACTTCCCTGTGGCATTCCCCGTGACGTCACAGGGAAGTCCCGTCAAGTCATGGACCATCATACATATAGTTATTTGTATTAATTGTGGATTTATATTTATGGCATTTATCACCAAGTTTATTTATTCTTTCATTGTTTACTATTAGTCAGTTCACTTAGAGGTTTTGTGCGGAATCACATACACAATTGATCTTTATTGTGCAATTTTTAGAACCACAACAGGTGTTGCAGTGCAAGAAGTATCCTGATAGGAGGAAAGGCTGACACAGATGAGTTCATTAGTCTGCTGCTTCTCCTGCCATCAAGATAAGCCCCGGAGCAAAGGAACTAAGTGTAGGGGCCACATGACTGGGGGGATGCTGTTGTTAGTGCAACAGGAAGCTGTAGGCAGGAAGGGGTGTTGTGGGCTGTGGGACTAAGAACGATTATTAGGTTCATTTAACGCAAGGGGAGGGGCGGGGCTTATTCAGTCGGATAGTCAGTGCGAGAGGTAAGACACAGGAGAGTGTTTTCCATCCCTCCCTCCATATAGGCAGGAACTGTGAATGTGTGTATGTTTTTTGTGTTTTCTTTTTGTGTTTCCTTTTGTTTCAGGTACTGGTGGCAGGGGTCTCTGGTTCCTGAAGGTCAGAATGGTGGTGGTATATGTATATATATATATATATATATATATATATATATATATATAGTGTGGTATGGGTTGGGACCTATCTTGGTATGGGTACCTTCCCTAAATGGTAAGATGGACTATCGGTCATCGAGCTGAAGGTGCAAGAAAGTGGTAAGCATTTGGCACTGAGATGTATCCTTTGCGGCTAGTGGCCAAGATGCTGTAGTCGTGGTAGTGGTCAGCTGATGAGATAGTGGTACTTTCTTTCAGGAACCTCAGATGTAGCAGTAAAATGTTTTTGGTTATAAATATGTGTTTTATATATATATATATTGTAAGGAAAATGGCTGCACTTTGGTTCACTATATACTTTAGATAAGGGGCCTGAACTTTTGATACAAGCTATATGAAATGCTAACGCAAGGCTTTTATAATGTCAAATGGAAAATTACTAGCAAGCTATCTGCAAAAACAGGAAAGTACTTGCGGTGGTAACTTTTGCATAGATATGATATACGGGAACTAGCTAGTACATCTCACCGCACACCTGGGCCTAAAGCCAATGGTACATGACCGAGATTGTCTTAAAAGGTTATTTCCATATTATTCATTTTCTCAGGAATTTAAACTAAGAAGGTATATTTAGACAAAGGACATTTTAGGTACTTTTTAGGCACGTCGCTGAGCAGAATATTATGCAAATACATATATGTCATATAACATGTAACTTGTAATATGTAACTTGTGATACTTGTACCCTTGTGATTGAATAAACTAAGGGACCGCCCCTTAGTCTGCCCCTACTGATGTATAATGATTGTTGCCCTATATACCATGTAAAATGATATAATACATTTGTATTTCTGGATATCCAACTCTGGTGTATGGTGTCTTGATTTACCCAATCGATTGAAAGACCTTCTTGGTGTCCAAGTTCAGCTCGAGCAAGGAAAAGGTTTGGGGGAGCACTTGACCAATACCCTTCTATATATATATATATATATATATATATATATATATATATATATATATATATATAAAGAAAAAGTTATTATATAATGTTGTTGTTTGGACACCTGTCAAATTAGGACCTGAGGCTGTGTTCATACAGCTGCTGCGTCCCCATAGAGAAACAGGTGGCCCCAGATGCGTGAACAAACCACATAATCACATTGAACCCACATTGAAGCTGTAACTTATAGTCTCAGTAAAATAGAAGACAGTGACTCGATCCAAATGACATCTTGCAGATAGCAGAACATTTTAAACCAAAACTTGTTCAGATCTTAACAGATGAACATCAGATACAGTAGGTCAGAAAATCATAGCGTGCCTAGCTCCAGCAATTACATGTGCTCGGGACAGAAACTAAAGCAGGGGTCTCAAACTGGCGGCCCTCCAGCTGTTGCAGAACTACAAGTCCCATGAGGCTTTTCAAGGCTGACAGTTATAAGCACGACTCCCACAGGCAGAGGCATTATGGGACTTATAGTTCTGCAACAGCTGAAGGGCCGCCAGTTTGAGACCCCTGAACTAAAGACACACAGAAAAAGATGGTGGGACTAGAAATACAGAGCATCCTCTAGCTGTGGAGTGAAGAAGGAAGAAAATTATTTAAAGGCAGGGGGGCGTGGCTAGCCAGCAGAGCGGATGGTCGCATACTAAGACAGTTCCGTCTTATCCTGGGCTATAGCGGGAAAATACAGCGACTACGAGCCTCCTTCTAAGACAACGACTATAACACCTACAGCGAGATCACCCCCTGATGCCTTACCGCAATAGAAAAGAACTTACAAGACCCGGGAAGATGACAGACTTTCTTATTCAGCGGCGCCATCTCCATGTCAAAGATGGCACCAGCAGACACAGTGGAGACTCACGCAGCTCATATAAACAGCGGGGACTAGACATGAAGCAGGACAGAAGCCGCAGCAACAGCAGCCTGCAACAGGGACACAGCCAATATCCACCACCTCCTTCTGCCTCATCCAGCCCAGCTAAAAGCAGACAAAAATGTCATTAGCTCCGGCAGACACTGTGGAGGTAAACGGTTTTAATACCTCACTAGATAACACCAGAGAGTTACAAGACTCCATTACTGACTTCCCCACACTAAACCAGCCAGTTATGGATACTACTCTTAAAGACATGCTGGTGTCTCTTCGCTCCACTCTGCATGCTGACATACTGACCATTACCCAGCAATTCAAGTCAGAGGTATCAGCAGTATCTAACAGAGTCTCACGCATTGAAACCAAATTGGGCGAGTTTGCAACCACCTTTAATGACATGGTCAATGCCCACAATGACAGGGACGATGAGATTATGAATATTAAAACAAAACTGGCCGATTAGGAAGACAGATCGAGACGTAACAACGTCAAAATACGGGGGATCCCCGAAACGGTCAAACCCCCGGTGCTGAAAGAATAGTTTCTTAACCTCATGAAGGCTGCACTTCCAGATGCGCCACTAGGGGACCTGGTCATCGATCACATTCACTGACTACCAAGGCCCGGGAACATTCCGCCACACCTTCATAGGGACACTATAGTTCGGTCCACTTTTATCACATTAAGGATCAGTTCATGATGGCAGCAATAAGACGCGAAAATCAGCCTTTAGAAATGCAAGAATTATCCTTTTTTGCTGACCTCTCTGCATATACTATGCAGCAACGCAGGCAGCTGGCCACCATAACCAAACCACTGATTAACCATCACAGCCAGTACATATACGGAAACAGGCTGAAAGCTTACTGTTCTAAATCTTCATCTTTAAATCCCCTGTTGGCCCAGAAGAATGCCACATAGTTCTTTGATCGCTCTACCCCCTAAGTTATAGCGGTAGTTTATCCACACAGATTCCTTTCAGGATCATCATTTTTATATATTTGTTTCTCTATCCCTCTTGTTTTTCTCCTCTTGTTCATCATTACAGGAACAGAAATACGGGACTTCCAAATTGAACAGGACAGCCATCCAAGAACCCTCTCTCTAACAAACGCCAAATGGCTTAGAAGGAAGCAACCAGGCTCAAGAGTGATATCATCTGTTTCCAAGAGACACATTTTATTTCAGATAACCCCCCTTCTTTTAGTCACCGTAAATTCCCTCAAATATACATGGCAAATGGCCCTAAAAAGAAGGGAGGAGTAGCAATAGTAGTAAGAGACTCCATTCCTTTCTCACAGCTTGAAACCCACCTAGATACTTCAGGCAGATCATTCTCGTGTGTGAGATCTCCAAAATTAAATACACATTGGTAAATGTGTACCTACCGAACATTCACCAAATCGGCTTCTTAAAGAAGATATGGAAAAAAGTAGAATCCATGAAACAGGGCCATACAATTCTTTGTGGGGACTTTAATGCAATCCCAAACAAGGACTTGGACCTCTCCAACCCCATGCATCACAAAATTCGCAGGACAACCCTGGCACAATTCATCGCATCTTCAGGTCTCTTTGATGTATGGAGATGCCAGCATTCTTCTGAAAAGGATTTTACCTTTGTTCCCAACGTACACTACATGTATTCATGCATAGATCTGTTCCTGGTAGATAAATTCATGTTACAAAAGATTGTTAAATACAATATACATGTTATATCTTGGTCTGATCATGCTCCTATTTCCATTAGTGTGGGGGATTGCGGTGCTGAAACAAGAGCAAACAGATGGAGGAATTACATTTTCACCATCTAACAACCTGAAAATTTAAAATCAATCAGAAATTCTATGAAAGAATTCTTTGAACTAAATGCTCCTTCGGTGAACGACCCTTTCACACTCTGAAATACTCACAAAGTATTCATAAGAAGTTTGCTTATACAACTAAGTACTAGGCTCAAAAGGCAGCTCAGCGACCTGCTAACTAAAATACAAACCCTGGAATCTTCTAACAAACAAAATTCCACACAAAAAAACAGAGATTTGTTGTTTTACGCTAGACAAGATTTGAGAACACACCTGATTTCCCAGCAAGAGAACCGCTTCCGTATTTTAAAAGCAAATAACTACCGATGCAGCAACAAAGCGGGGAAACTGCTGGCGAACCAGCTGAAAGAAAAAATGGTAAAACAAAAAATCCAACACATGTTGAACCCTAAATCCAAAAAGTTGTGTCCAATCCCAAGGACATAACAAACACTTTCAGCGATTACTATGAAGCCTTGTATAATCTTAAAGATGATCCAGATACCTTTCAACCCTCTGACAATTTGATTTCAGATTTCTTAGCGTCAATACACCTACCAAAAGTATCCCAAAAAGAACTATCCACACTTAATATGCCAATCCCGAAAATCGAAAAAATAATTAGAAGCATGCCCCACAACAAATCCCCCGGACCTGATGGATATTCATCCGAATACTATCAGCTGTTCCAAAATGAACTATCCCCATACCTAAAGCAGATCTTTGATGCCGCAATGTCCAATGCCTCATTTCCAAAAGAAATGATGACAGCAACTATTATAACGTTGTCAAAACGTGGTAAAGAACCTTCAGCTCCACAGAATTTCAGACCCATATCCTTATTAAATGTCGATTTTAAATTATATGCTAAACTAATCGCCAATAGATTGTCCTCCCTGTTACCGAAGCTCATCAACCAGGATCAGGTAGGTTTTGTAACAGGCCGGCAAGCCAATGACGCAACTAGAAGAATGATAAATATACTTCATCCAGCTGAAGAATCGGGAAGGCCTTCTCTGCTCCTCACTTCACTTTGGACGCAGAGAAGGCCTTTGACAGAGTACACTGGGGATATTTGTCCAACTTTCTAGAGAAATTTGTTCTGACAGGTCTGATCCAACAGGCAATTCTAGCATTGTATTCCTCTCCATCTGCCTACGTGTTCACAGAGGGTATGTTCTCAAGAAATTTCCAGCTAATGGGACGAGACAGGGGTGCCCTTTATCACCAATAATTTTTGCCATGGTTATGGAACCGCTAGCAGAAAAGATCAGAAAACACGCATCAATTCGAGGCATCCCATCTCAGGACAAACAACATAAAATATCATTTTTTGCAGACGGCGTTATACTGACCCTGTCTGACCCCTATGACTCTCTATCCGCAGCTCATGAGACACTTTTACTGTTTAGCAAAGTAGCATACTATAAGGTAAACGCATCCAAATCCAGCATTCTAGGAAATAGCAATTGACAACTCTACCAGATCCGACATTCAAAAGGACTTTCCATACCCGTGGTCCCCCAAATCTATATCCTACTTAGGAATCCAGTTGACTTCCTCTATCTCCAACCTGTTTCAAGCCAACTACTACCCTCTATTAAATGAATTCCAAAAGGATATTTCCAGATACCAGAAACACTATATCTCATGGAATGGCCATTCCACCATCATTTTTTATTTCTATGCAAAAACAAATGATCAATTTCATATGGGCAGGCAAAAGAGCTAGATTTCCATCTTAAAAGCAAGGGAAACACAAAATGGCGGGTGGACTGGGTATCCCAATATTGAAAGACTATTACTCAGCAGCAATCCTAGATCAGCTTAGAAACTGGTTCGACCAAAAGGAAACCAAACCTTGGTGCCAACTAGAACAGGCATGGCTGCACCCTAAACCTCCAAGGTCCCTCATATTAGCACACAATCTACAACACACAATTATCTCGACAGACCACCCCACCATACAAGCTTCATTACATGCATGGGCATACCTAAAGAAAATGTAAAATATCAGGTGTACAAAAATCCGCCCACTCATACACCCAAAAACGCTGCGCTGATGGAAAGAAAGTTGAAACTGAGCTGCTGCTTAAATGATAACAAACATAAATTAAAAATTGATTCACCATAAATTCGCCCTAAGTGAACTCATTTTAGCAGCGCTAAAACAATCCCTAACCATAAAGGGTCATAAAGTGAAGAGTTATAAAAAATTAAATCAACCAAATAATATAATCATAACATCACTCCTCCCCATTAATTTGCATCAAGTGATAAGATCAAGAAATCACAGAAGATGGTGCGCAAACCACTAGAGTGAATAACATAACTGTGCACACAAAATATGATATATAAACAATAAGCTGTGTGAATCGATGTGAATCAGTCCACAAAAATATAAAAATATATAAAAGGATAAATATATAAATATGTGTCCACAAACAATCCAAAAAAATTAATAATCCAAAAAAATTTTGTGACGTAATATAGTGCAGATCTTCCACTTAATAGAAACTTCCACCGCACCTCTGTGACTGTGAATCCACTCCCCTTAGGTAAATAAACTCACCAGCTCCTTTTGCCCACACTCTCGTGTCAGGGCCACCAAGCTTTTATCCCACACAATAAGGGGAAATATATGATCTCCAATGGTACACCTTTACATATCCAGAGTATGATGCCAAAGAGCTCTCTCCGCATGAAAAAAAGAAAATAATCCAATAGTGCAATAACGTATTGATATTTTATTTTAAAGTAACAAAACCCTCAACCATTGAACTCACATCTTTAAAAATCACTGCAAGCTCAGAAATAGCACAGCACAGCAAACTGTCACAGCATCAACTCATATCAGTAAACCAGTGTGTGGTGGTCGCGGCGGACCCAGGTACTGCGCTCTCAGAATACCCGTCTCACCCGATCCCTGATGTAGATAGGATCAACTTCCGCACTTCCTCGTATGGCGCTCCCTGTCACAGCGTCCTACGTCACTAGCATTCGATTGCCGTGGCAATCGAACGCTAGTGACGTAGGACGCTGTGACAGGGAGCGCCATACGACGGCAATCGAACGCTAGTGACGTAGGACGCTGTGACATACGAGGAAGTGTGTGACATACGAGGACGCTGTGACATACGAGGAAGTGTGGAAGTTGATCCTATCTACATCAGGGATCGGGTGAGACGGGTATTCTGAGAGCGCAGTACCTGGGTCCGCCGCGACCACCACACACTGGTTTACTGATATGAGTTGATGCTGTGACAGTTTGCTGTGCTGTGCTATTTCTGAGCTTGCAGTGATTTTTAAAGATGTGAGTTCAATGGTTGAGGGTTTTGTTATTTTAAAATAAAATATCAATACGTTATTGCACTATTGGATTATTTTCTTTTTTTCATGCGGAGAGAGCTCTTTGACATCATACTCTGGATATGTAAAGGTGTACCATTGGAGATCATTCATTTCCCCTTATTGTGTGGGATAAAAGCTTGGTGGCCCTGACACGAGAGTGTGGGCAAAAGGAGCTGGTGAGTTTATTTACCTAAGGGGAGTGGATTCACAGTCACAGAGGTGCGGTGGAAGTTTCTATTAAGTGGAAGATCTGCACTATATTACGTCACAGAATTTTTTTGGATTATTCATTTTTTTGGATTGTTTGTGGACACATATTTATATATTTATCCTTTTATATATTTTTATATTTTTGTGGACTGATTCACATCGATTCACACAGCTTATTGTTTATATATCATATTTTGTGTGCACAGTTATGTTATTCACTCTAGTGGTTTGCGCACCATCTTCTGTGATTTCTTGATCTTATCACTTGATGCACATTAATGGGGAGGAGTGATGTTATGATTATATTATTTGGTTGATTTAATTTTTTATAACTCTTCACTTTATGACCCTTTATGGTTAGGGATTGTTTTAGCGCTGCTAAATTGAGTTCACTTAGGGCGAATTTATGGTAAATCAATTTTTAATTTACATACCTAAAGAAAAACATCCCGCTTAAATGCCAACATTACGAATGTCCCCATACCATTAGAAGCACTTCTATGGTTGATCCCAAACATATCCCTCACTCTCACTGGCTGAAAAGTAATGTAACCCTATTACAAGACCTCATGCAAGGAGACAAACTAATGACCTTTAAGGAAGTGCAAACCAAGTTTAACATACCCCCCTCAGAGTTTCTAACTCACCTGCAGATATCATCATGGTATCAATGACTGAATACAATACACTCTCCTATCCTGACTCCAGTTTGGGAACATCTAAACTCCTCTAACCCCAAAGTTAAAGGTATTTCTCTGATGTATGAATTAATTTATGCTAAGTCAACCTTCTTCAAATGTAATCCTTTAATTAAATGGGAAAAAGATATAGGTAAGAATTGCACGAACAAACAATGGCTATCAGCATTCAAATGTAACCATCAGTTCTCAAGGTGCTCTAGCTACGGGGAACTGGGAGAACAATTGCTAGCAAGATGGCACTTCACTCCGTGTATAGTAGCCAAATTCTCAGATGACAACTCCAATTTATGTTGGAGGGGCTGCGAACAGGTGGGGACGCTGGTCCATATGGTGTGGGCGTGTCCACATCTCCGTAGCTTTTGGACAGAAGTATTCAAATTAATTGCGAAGACCACCGGGGTCTTTACCAAACCTTCTGTGGAGAAAGCAATTCTGAGCATCAACATGTCAGATTACCCAATTTCAGTCAGATCAATAGCTATGCACATCATATTTGCTGCCAGATCCTTGATGTTGAGCAAATGGAAAACTATGAAATCCCAAGTGTGAGAGAATTATCCACAAAAATCAATACTGTGTCAGAATATGAAAAGATATTGGCATAAAAAGAGGGCTCAAGTGCAAAATATATATCAGACGGGTCTATTTGGAACTCCATAAATCATTCTAGAGTACAGTCCTGTTCACTGTAACACCATTTATTATCATGTACTTCTCCCCCCTCATTTTCTCCTTTCCTCCCTCTCTCCTAAACGTGTTAATGGAGATAAGTTCTATTTCACCAGCACTGGGAAGCAAACATTTGCAATGTTACACAAATTTCAGTTATGTTAAAGTTCAGTTGAACTTACTTCCTTTTTAGTACAAGTAAAACTATACAAAATATTTAACTTACTGTTGTTAATTCGATAATAGAGTGTATTTTGAATTAAAAAAAAAAGACAAATGAAGAGATCGTACATTCTGACTTTATTCTGGACTCGTCTTATTGTACATTCAAATGTGAAGAGATGCAAACACAAAAAAAATACAAAGAACAGAGTCAGAAAGCAGAAGCATCACTATCATTATTAAATGGAGACACTGTTTTCTATCTGATTCGGGTCCAGGTAGGGATAGGGCAGAAGCATGGTCTTGTTCCGCTCCTGAATGGATTTGGAGATCTCAGACAGTTGATCTTGGAACTTCTTAATAGACTGCAGTGGGGTCTTCTCTGTAAAAAGTTCATCAGGGTACTCTCCTAGACGCCTCTGTAAAGAAGGAGATCTTCTTGTGATTTTCTTTACAATACATCTATTCAGTATTAAATAATCACTATATGCCATAGCAGACCCTGAAATGCATTCGATTGCCAGGTTCTGTTTGACATAGATCATGTGTTATACAGTTTTAAGGCCCAAGGCATATTTATGTATTACTTCTCACTCCTTCCAGACAACTCACCCTATCCATGGGCTCATTGCTGAGAACCCACACGACAGTTACACCAGAAGTTGTAGCGTTTACATCAGGCAATGTTTCCAAAATAGTCTTCATTGTAGTGACGCCTTTGGTGCTGGGTGGGGGGCTTTTCATGGTGGTGGGACCATTGGGCATCCAAGAATAGAAGTCAAACTGCAGAGGAGGCAAACACAAATGAAAGAACATATCATAGATTAAGATTCCACAAAGCGTACACTAAATACATATGGGAACAGCCATTGCTGACTTCCTTATACAGTAAATGTTGCCAGCCTGTTTCATTGACCCTATAGCTCACCAATAACACTTAAACTAATAAGGATAGTCAGGAGTCCCTCTCTGCGCACTTGTGAGTCCCTCTCTGCACACTTGTGAGTCCCTCTCTGCGCACTTGTGAGTCCCTCTCTGCACACTTGCGAGTCCCTCTCTGCGCACTTGCGAGTCCCTCTCTGCGCACTTGCGAGTCCCTCTCTGCGCACTTGCGAGTCCCCATCTGCACACTTGCGAGTCCCCATCTGCACACTTGTGAGTCCCCATCTGCACACTTGTGAGTCCCCATCTGCACACTTGTGAGTCCTTATCTGCACACTTGTGAGTCCCTATCTGCAGGAATCTAACATTTCCAGGAGCCAGGAATCTAACATTTCCAGAATTAAGCATCATCAATAGCAGCCTCGATGTTTCACTCAGGAAAGGTTTCCTTAATACTAGTCTAAATCGCTGACCTCAAAGTATGCATTGCATAAAGACATGCATTGCATAATTGCTTTGAGCCTGTGACTCAAATAACATTCAACTCTGAGGGGGGCTTGGCTACCGCCAAGATGGCTGGACACGTCTGAAGAGAGCTCCGCTTGCTGCCTTTAGCATCTGACTCCATCCTGCAACTTACCAGCAGCTCCCGCTCTCCTGAAAGAATTCACTCGCTCAGACAAGCAAGATGGTGCTCTCAGCCCTCCACACACAAGGAGCAGCGACGCTAGCATGCCTGTGGACAAGCCTTCCAAGCTGACACTGGAGCAAGTAAATACTCAGCTACTCAATGCCATCATGACCTGCAACACCTCCCTAAGTGGTAATATGGAGGAGATTAAGGTAGACATCGGGCTCCTGAGACAGGATATGCAGAACATCAGGGAGAGGGTGGTTTAGATGAAAAACAGACTTTCCACTTTGGAGGATGACTTTTCCCCCTTTCCTAGCCAAGTAGCTGCAGTGGAAAAGCTTATTTCTGGTATCAAAAGGCAGATGATCTAGAAAACTGCTTGAAAACGTTCTAGCGAGCATACAAACCCTATTAAAGTCTATGGGGCACGAACGTGAAAAATCAAAAGTCCTCATTTTAAAGGCTTATATGCAAGTTATTGCCACAAAAAGTGTATGGGGCCCCGGGTACTGCCCTAGGTGACATGTATCTATGCAAAAAAAAAAAAAAAATGTAACAATCGTTTTTTCAGGAGCAGTGATTTTAATGATAATTAAACTTACATAGTTACATAGTAGGTGAGGTTGAAAAAAGACACAAGTCCATCAAGTCCAACCTATGTGTGTGATTATGTGTCAGTATTACATTGTATATCCCTGTATGTTGTGGTCATTCAGGTGCCTATCTAATAGTTTTTTTTAAAATTATCGATGCTCCCGCATGGAAACCACTGCCTGTGGAATTGAACTCCACATCCTTACCGCTCTTACAGTAAAGAACCCTCTATGCAGTTTAAGGTTAAACCGCTTCTCTTCTAATTTAAGTGAATGGCCGCATGTCTTTTTAAACTCCCTTTCGCGGAAAAGTTTATCCCTATTGTGGGGTCAACAGTACAGTATATGTACATAGAAATCATATCCCCTCTCAACTGTCTCTTCTCCAGAGAGAATAAGTTCAGAGCTCACAACCTTTCCTCATATCGAAGGTCCTCCAGTCCCTTATTAGCTTTGTTGCCCATCTTTGTACTCGCTCCAGTTCCAGTACATCCTTCCTGAGGACTGGTACCCAGAACTGGACAGCATACACCAGGTGCGGCTGGACCAGAGTCTTGTAGAGCGGGAGAATTATCATTTTTATCTCTGGAGTTAATCCCCTTTTTATTAATGCCAATATTCTGTTTACTTTGCTTGCAGCAGCTTGGCATTTCATGCCACTGCTGAGCCTATCTACTAGGATCCCCAGGTCCTTTTCCATCTTAGACTCCTCCAGCGGTTCTCCCCCTAGTGAGTAGATTGCATTAGTTTTTGCCAACCAAATGCATTTTACATTTTTCTACATTAAACATTTGCCATGTAGTCACCCACCCCATTAATTTGTTCAGTTCTTCTTGCAAGGTTTCCACATCCTGCAGAGAAATTATTGCCCTGCTTAGCTTAGTATCGTCTGCAAATACAGAGATTGAGCTGTTTATCCCATCCTCCAGGTTGTTTTTGAATAAATTAAATAGGATTGGTCCCAGGACAGAACCCTGGGGGACCCCACTTTCCACACTGGCCCAATCTGAGTACTCCAAATTTATCACTATCCTCTGAACTCACCCTATGGTCCATGCCAACAGACCTTAGTTTGTACAGTAAACGTTTATGGGGAACTGTATCAAATGCCTTCACAAAATCCAGATACACCACATTTCCGGGCCTTCCTTTATCTAGATAGCAGCTCTCCTCCTCATAGACGGTTAATAGGTTGGTTTGGCAAGAACGATTCTTCATGAATCCATGCTGATTACTGCTAATGATATTGTTTTCCATACTAAAATATTGTATATAGTCTCTTATCATCCCCTCCAAGAGCTTACATACTATTGATGTTAGGCTAACTGGTCTGTAATTCCCAGGGATGTATCTTTGCCCTTTTTTAAATATTGGAGCTACATTGGCTTTTCTCCAATCTGCTGGTACAATTCCAGTCAGTAGACTGTTCGTAAAAATTAGGAACAATGGTCTGACAATTACTTGACTGAGTTCCTTAAGGACCCTCGGGTGCAAGCCATCTGGTCCCGGTGACTTATTAGTGTTAAGTTTTTCAAGTCTAATTCTATCCTCTCTTAGCCATGAGGGTGCTTCCTGTGACGTGTCATGAGGATAAACGTTGCAGTTTTGGTTACTGAATCCCCCCATTTCCCTTGTGAAGACTGAGGAGAAGAATAAATTCAATACCTTCCCATCTCTCCATCCTTAGTAACCAGATTCCCTTCATCATTCCCTGCAGGATCTCCTCATCACCACAGATGCTGTCTTCAAGTCTCCGACACAAAGACAGAAGCTGCATTATGCTCAAGGGCTGCTGCATCTGGACTTTGTTGCAACAATTATCAGGACCCATCTCTATTAATACCTATATATATACCTGGCTATAGGTACACAATTCCACCAAGGCCCCTATCGGGGCCTTTGCCGATAATACCTGTTTGTAAATTGGATGTACTGTATGTACAGTTATTACTCTCTTCTTATATAAAGCTTGTGTTATTTCTATACTGGTGTGCATCTATATGCTTATGGTTAATGTTATATGCTGAATGCAGTAGTTTTTCTGCTACCATTTACTTTGGTTAGATTACGGGTAATTACCCAGGAAGGGATTCTCCTGTTCATAGAGGCCCTGTCCTGGCTGGAGGCACTGCCAACTTTATTATCAAACCCACTCTTCCACCTAGCAAAGGTTCTTGTTTGATTATTTACCCACAGGTTTAGTACAATTTCCTGTTTGGGAAGAGCTATTTCTCAACCGCCAGCCCCACACCCCACCACCACTACCAACCCCCCCCCCCAAAAAAAAAAAAAACAGCGCTACACACTTTAATGCTTGTAACTGGCTAAACTTATGCAATTCAGATTCTGGGTTGCAAATACACTTGCCTACACAGTAAGGACAGTACCAGAAATATCATTCTTACCTGACCACTATTAACAGCTGCATGCTGAGCAGAACATCTGAAGATCGCCATTGTCAGGTATTTGATCAGAGAAGTTCTGGTTTCCAAGGAATATGGGACTTCTGTCATGAAAGAGAGAACCAAGTTTTAGTAGAAGTGATTTCTTCTGCTTATTCAGACCCCTTTACATTATACAGCCCTGGCACCTCTGGACCCCTTTACATTACACAGCCCCCGCACCTCTGGACCCCTTTACATTACACAGCCCCCGCACCTCTGGACCCCTTTACATTACACAGCCCCCGCACCTCTTGACCCCTTTACATTACACAGTCACTGCACCTCTGGACCCCTTTACTTTACACAGCCACTGCACCTCTGGACCCCTTTACATTACACAGCCACTGCACCTCTGGACCCCTTTACATTACACAGCCACTGCACCTCTGGACCCCTTTACATTACATAGCCCCCGCACCTCTTGACACCTTTACATTACACAGCCCCCGCACCTCTGAACCTATTTACATTACACAGTCACTGCACCTCTGGATCCCTTTACATTACACAGCCACTGCACCTCTGGACCCCTTTACTTTACACAGCCACTGCACCTCTGGACCCCTTTACATTACACAGCCACTGCACCTCTGGACCCCTTTACATTACATAGCCCCCGCACCTCTTGACACCTTTACATTACACAGCCCCCGCACCTCTGAACCTATTTACATTACACAGTCACTGCACCTCTGGATCCCTTTACATTACATAGCCCCCGCACCTGTGGACCCCTTTACATTACACAGCCACTGTACCTCTGGACCCCTTTACATTACACAGCCCCCCTTCACATCACACAGCCCCCCCACCCAGCACCTCCTGCATATTACACAGCCCCCCCATGTTATGCTTTAAAATTGCGCACACTCGTGGAATAGTGATAAACTACGGTACTTAAAAATCTCCATAGGTGACGCTTTAAACATTTTTACAGGTTACCAGTTTATAGTTACAGAGGAGGTCTGGTGCTAGAATGATTGCTCTCGCTCTAACGATCGTGGTGATACCTCACATTTGTGGTTTGAACACTCTCTACATTTGCGGTTGCGACTTACGTTTGCGTTGGCTTCCGTGCGCAAGCACGGAGGGATGGGGAGCTTTACTTTTTTTTTCTTTATTTTTTTTACACTGTCCCTTTAAAAAAAAAAGTCTGATCACTTTAATTGCTGTCAGAAGGAATGTAAATATCCATTGTAACAGTAATAGGCAGTGACAGGTACACTTTATGGAGGGATTGGAGGTCTATAAGACCCCAGATCCCTCATTTTCACGTAAAAGGATTCAAAACACAGTTTGGCTGTTTTGAATGCTGTCATTTTTTTTAAATTTGGCACCTTTAAGCCTTCTGTAAACCGGAAGTGATGTCATGACATCGCTTCTGGGTTACTAGATCCGAGACCTGAGCGAAGCTTATTCCGGCTTTGTTCGGGTCTCCGGCCAGCCGTCAGACGTGCACTGAGGGGCTGAACATTTAGGGGTGGGGGCCGGGTGCAGCTGACCCCTACTGTAGAGACATGAATCTTCCTGTTTAGGCAATGGCACAAGGAATAGTGAACAGCTTAAGGCCCCTTGTGCAGTGATGGACCTGTCAGAGCCCCGCTTTCCTCTATGGGGGATCGGATGAAAACTGACCGCCTGTCAGTTTTTCATCTGATCTGCCAGACGGATGGAAAATAGGGTTTCCATCCGTCTGCATTTAACGGATGTCAACAGATATGGCATCGCTGACATCTGTCGCTCCATAGAGGTACATGGAGCGTCCGTTCAGGTCCACCTGAAAAACTGACAGGCGGATCCTAACGGTCCGTATGTGTGAAATGGGCCTAACAAGGAGCACCAACTTATCTCAGGGGAAACAATAGTATGTATAATAAAGGTTTTCTAACCTGTTGAAATGCTAAATAGGGCCATGGATGGGTAGAATTTCAAAAGAAAATTCTAATGAAAAGAATGTTCTAAGAAAGTTTGCTAATTTTTTCAGTAATTTGTGGGTGAAATTGGAACACATTGAGGAAACCCTCGAGGATAACAAAGAGATACTTCTTGCTCTCCACCCCATCATACTTCCCTCCACTGCCACCCCTCCCATCATGCTGCCCTCCACTGCCACCCCTCCCATCATACTGCCCTCCACTGCCACCCCTCCCTTCATACTGCCCTCCACTGCCACCCCTCCCATCATACTGCCCTCCACTGCCACCCCTCCCATCATACTGCCCTCCACTGCCACCCATCCCATCATACGTCCCTCCACTGCCACCCCTCCCATCATACTGCCCTCCACTGCCACCCCTCCCATCATACTGTTCTCCACTGCCACCCCTCCCTTCATACTGTTCTCCACTGCCACCCCTCCCATCATACTGCCCTCCACTGCCACCCCTCCCATCATACTACCCTCCACTGCCACCCATCCCATCATACGTCCCTCCACTGCCACCCCTCCCATCATACTGCCCTCCACTGCCACCCATCCCATCATACGTCCCTCCACTGCCACCCCTCCCATCATACTTCCCTCCACTGCCACCCCTCCCATCATACTGCCCTTCACTGCCACCCCTCCCATCATACTGCCCTCCACTGCCACCCCTCATCATACTGCCCTCCACTGCCACCCCTCCCATCATACTGCCCTCCATTGCCACCCCTCCCATCACACTTCCCTCCACTGCCACCCCTCCCATCATACTTCCCTCCACTGCCACCCCTCCCAACATACTGCCCTCCACTGCCACCCCTCCCATCATACTGCCCTCCACTGCCACCCCTCATCATACTGCCCTCCACTGCCACCCCCTTCCATCATACTGCCCTCCACTGCCACCCTCTTCCATCATACTGCCCTCCACTGCCACCCCCTTCCATCATACTGCCCTCCACCCCATCATACTGCCCTCCACTTTCACCTCTCCCGTCATACTGCCCTCCACTGCCACCCCTTCCATCATACTTCCCTCCACTGCCACCCCTCCCATCATACTTCCCTCCACTGCCCTCCACCCCAATCATACTGCCCTCCACTACCCCCCCTCCCATCATACTGCCTTCCACTACCCCCTCCCATCATACTGACCTCCACTACCCCCCTACCATCATACTGCCCTCCACTACCCCCCCTCCCATCATACTGCCTTCCACTGGAAGGCTGCTAATACACAGGTGGAAGAGAGAACAGGGTGGGAAGCTATTAATGAGTCACTCTATAAGCCCCCGTTCACATTGGTGCAATTTGACGTGTCAAATCACATGCCAAATTGCAGCCCTTTTGGGAGAAGCCAGGTGTCGTCACTTCCGGTCACGGCCGAGACCAGAAGTACTCGCATGTTAGTCGGATCTAGGAATTTTAAACTGTAAGTTACTGCGTTTTTTTTAATAAACTTGTTTGGAAATACTACACGATGGAGCCATCCCTCTTTATTACATGTCCTCACCTTACTGGATGAGCCTGAAGTTGTCCCCAAAATATCGATATTGTCGTGGCTATCGCTGGAAGCCGTTTGATTGCTAGGATCCCGTTTTGACCCCATACTAAGGCTTGATTTGACCTGTAGGGGGTCTCCATTTGAGGTGAGAGGCTGGGGGAAACGAGTGGCGCACTACGGATGGTGATAGTAGTTGGATGAAGTGGACACCGATTGAATATATTGCACACGCACTTTTTTTTTTTTCTTTTTTATGAACTATTATATGGAGATCTGCTCCTTCCTCATTAGAGTTTGCTTGCACCTTTGGACATTTGCACTTTATTATGCACTTTATGAGAATATTAGATGTTAGATTATTGCACCATTTTTGCACTTTTGAAATCCATTTGCACTTTATGAATCATTTCACGTGGTCATTATTCAATGTTTGATGGAAGATTTATCACATGTATGTGTCACACATTGACTGCAGCAGATCTGGGTTAGTGGCTGACAGTCAGTGTGTCCTTACTGATAGATTTAGTTTATTTCTTTAGTTAGCGTCACGTACCTCTTATATACAATACTTTTTTTCTGTGTGGGAACTTTTATATATGTTGGCGGCTTCTCACATCCTTAATTTATCCTTCCGAGTGAGTCTGGTTTTGTGCATTAGATCCCCCCCACCCCCTTTTATATCACTAGAAAGAATGAAACCTTCTCCAGTACTCTGTCATTTCACCCAGCAAAAGAGACCCAGTTTTAACCTTTCTTTGAACCTTTCTTTGAACCATACTCACAGAGGTGCCTGAATGGTTGTGTGCATCACATCTTTACATGGACATAAACATAGAACTCATGTTTGAGAAAACACTTTGGATTTAGATCCCATTTTTTTTTAACAACACTGACTAAAGAACACCGGAGAGGAAATATACCTGAAGACTTATTTTCCAGGAATCCTTCCTTGAAAACCTCAGCTACCCAGGCCTGAAGTTCAGGGTCTTCCTTGACCATCTCATCACTTGTATAATAGTAATTAATTATGTCGGACACATAGCTAAAAAAAGGGAAAAAGAAAAGAAAAAAAGAAAAGGCTACTCTCATGGAGGAGATGCACAACAAATCTTAAGTCCAAACAGATACAGATGAATGTAGAATACATTTTTACATTTGTTTTCACAAATACAAGCAGTGTAAGCTTTTGAACTGGTATTAGACACTGGTTTATCATTGTACAACAAAGCTCACACTGGGGGAGGGGAGTGAGGCAGCATAAGGAGCCAATCATTTTTTGCCACAGTGCTGATGTGCTAACAAAGAACATACTAATATGAAAGAGAGTGACAAAAAGATGAAGTTATGAGTCTGCTGCTTCTCTTTTCACTGTCCAGTCACAGGCCGGGACAAGACTTAAATGTAGCGAAAGGTCTTCCATCCCGTAAGACAGGGCTGTGCTATGTGACAGAGCTGTCTAAAATATCAGGACTGGATGGACACAAATGCTTTGGCATTTAAAACAGCTCCCATCTATGAATTTATTATTATTATACAGGATTTATATAGTGCCAACAGTATGCACCGCACTTTACCATCTAAAGGGAGACAGTGCAGTTACCATAAAATAACATACAATAGCATGTTGACCTGCTCATTAGAGCCTACAATTGTATAGGGAGGGGCACGTGGTTCAAAAGCTAATACGGTTTGGGGGATGAGCTGATGGAAGAGTTCAAAGTCCAGTTGTTAGTTGTAGGCGCGATAAGCTTCCCTGAAGAGATGAGTTTTCAAGGATCACGTAAGGGTGGCCAGAGTGGGAGATAGCTGGACAGACTGAGATCGAGAGTTCCAGAGGATGGGCGAGGCTCTGTAGAAGTCCTGGAAGCAAGAGAGTTGGAGAGGAGGAGGTCTTGGGAGGAGCAGAGAGGAAGGTTTGGGTGATATTTGGAGACAAGGTTTGTGATGTAGCTCAGGGCAGAGTTGTAAATGGCTTTGTATGGTAGTATTTTGAATTAAAATTCACTGGGCAATCGGAAGCCAGTGGAGGGATTGGCAGAGATGGGTGGCAGACACTGAGTGGTTGGTAAGGTAGATGAGTCTGGCAGCAGCATTCATGATAGACTGAAGAGGGGATAGCCTATGGAGTGCTAGGCCTGTGAGAAGGGTATTTTAAGATTCAAAGCG
The DNA here is from genome assembly GCA_037953035.1 of Aquarana catesbeiana. Classification (NCBI taxonomy): domain Eukaryota; kingdom Metazoa; phylum Chordata; class Amphibia; order Anura; family Ranidae; genus Aquarana; species Aquarana catesbeiana. The sequence continues at coordinate 60,139 of JBBHAA010002664.1, read as the reverse complement.
AGAGATAACAAGGGAGTAAAGCGTAGCTAGGTGAATTTTAGAGATATTACGGAGATGTTTTTTACAAGCTTTTGAAAGCGATTGGATTTGGGACCGAAAGGACAGATCAGAGTCTAGGATTACACCTATCACCCTGGCATGAGGGGAGGGAGTAATAGTTGTACTATTGATCTTGATGGAAAAGTGAGGGAGGAGGGTATGAGTTAAAGGGAATATTTCCAGCTTGGCTTAAGAAGGATTAGGTTTTAGGAAGTGGTGCAACATCCATGTTAATGCGTCAGTTAGTAAGTTAGTAATGTGGGAGGAGAGTGGAGGAGAGTGAGGTGAGGAGTAGAGAGATAGATTTGGGTGTCATCAGTGTAGCGATGGTATTAGAAACTGTGGGAGGTTATTAAGTGACCAAGAGAAGAGGTGTACATAGGGGAGAGAAGGGGTTCAAAAACAGAGCCTTGGGGGACCCCTACAGAAAGAGGAAGTGGAGAAGAAGAGACAAAGTTGTAGGTAACACTGAAGGAGCGCTGTGATAGATAGGAGGAGAACCAGGAAAGAACAGAATCTTGGAGGCCAAGGAAGTGGTGTTTATTGAGAAGGAGCGGGTGGTCAACAGTATCAAAGGCTGCAGAGAGGTCTAGTAGTAACAGTGCTGTGTCTTGGCCTAGGCCGACAAGGCCCAGGCCTAGGGCGGCACTTTGCGGGGGGGCAGCAAAAAGCCACCCCCCACACCAAAAAAGCCCCCCTTGATCTGTCCTCCCGAGCCCCGGCTCCCGCAGCCGCCTCCCGCACAAAATATACAGTCTCTGGCTTGCTGTGTTCACCATTTGGCACTTGTTATTATTATGGGCAGTAAGGAGCCATACAGGCCGGGGGGGGGAGTGACTGGCATCCCCATATAGTGGCGGGTGACTGGACAGACCGGCTGCACGTATTTCAATTGGTGGAGGCGGAGCCTAATGCTCCGCCTACCCTCCTCTGTGCAGAATCCTTACATTGCATCTTCTCCTGGCCCGGGGTCTGTCTGTTATAGGAGGAGAGAGACGGAGAGAGAGGAAGACGAGGTGAATCCCTGGGCGGCGGCGAGAGCAGCACTGCTGCAGGTACAATTAATACGTTACTATTACTTTTGTAAGTCATTTGCCAAGCAGCCAATCAAATATAAAGTGCTCAATATGGATTGAATTAATATACAGATCATTATGTAATGAAGTAATCTGTGCCACAAACTCATTAAACAGTCCAGATTCAGTGAAAGTTCATATACTGCAAACTTTGCATTACATGAATTTTCACTGAATGTGGACTTTTTAAGGAGTTTGTATTGATTTCAGCATGCATGGGGCACTTTGCAGTACGTGAACTTTCACTGAATCTGGACTGTTTGCATTGATTTCAGTATGTGCAAAGTGCTCCACGGATGCTGAAATGAAGTTCATGTACTGCAAAGTGCTCCATGTATGCTGAAATCAATACAAACTCCTTAAAAAGCCCACATTCAGTGAAAATGAATATACTGCTAAGTGCGCCGTGCTATAATCCATACATAATTCATATACACCAATAAGCTGTGATATTATGAAACTGATTGGCTGCACTGATGAGGTGGCACTCTTAATCTGCACTGATAAAGCAGCACTGATATGCTACACTGATCGGCACTGATAGGCTCCACTGGTGGGCACTGATAAGCTCCACTGGTGGGCACTGATGGGGCTACACTGATGAGGCTGCGCTGATGAGGCAGCATTGATTAGGCTGCACTGGGGGTCCCTGATAAGACTGCACTGATATGCTGCACTTTTGAGGCTGCACTGATAGGCACTGAAGAGGCTGATCTGATGGGCACTGATGAGGCTGCACCAATAAGGCAGTACTGATGGGCACTGATGAGGCTGCACTAGTGGGCACTGATGGGGCGGCACTGATGAGGCTACACTTTTCATCATTTTATTTGATGATTACTATCTCTTAAAATAATAGATGCAACATTTGAATTGGTATACAAAACAACAAAATATACAAATAGGCACTTTGTATCCACTTTTAATGTACAGAGAGAAAGAGGTGGAGCTCTAAGGGGAAAAGGTGGAGCCTAAAGAGGAAGGGGTGTGGTTTTATAGATGACATGGTGGGTATTAAACAGGAAGGGGTGTGGCCTTGACAGGAAGGGGTGGGTCATATTTAAATTAGAGGGTGCACGAGTTTAGTCAGGCCTAGGGCAGAACAAAACCTAAATACACCACTGAGTAGTAAGAGTATGGAGTAGTGGCCGTTGGTTTTAGTAGTTAGTAAATTATTATTGAGTTTTAGTAGGGCATTTTCTTTGGAGTGCTGTGAGCCAAAGCCAGACTGTAAGGGGTCAATAAGGTTGTTTTCAGTGAGGTAGGACCTCAGAAGGTTGTAGACTAAGCATTCTAGAATAAGTCATTTTGTTTTTGAATATCAAAGATCTTTACCTTTCTATAGCTGCCCAGATCTTCAGGCTATCATCTCTATACAAGTAGTTGGGAATTTGGTCCATTCCTCTCCCCTTTATATCATCAGGGACACAAAGGCTGCTATAGGTTAACTCAGCCGTTACTTTCCTCAAAAGTACTGGGACCCCTCCTTTCCCAGTCGCCGAAGCCTTGAGAGAAAATACAGAAAAACAAGATATGTGTAAAAATATTGTCATGTAATGAAATCTAACAAGAATGTGATGAAAAGGAGATGAGAAGGTCCATCACTATCAGGGCTATAGGAGTTCATTAAGAACTTTAATGACAAAAAAAAAGAAGAATTGGTGAACAGACAACAACATATCTCTTCTGCAGTAAAGTAGCCCACCTACCTTTCAATCACTGTACACTGAGGTGCATAGAATTTAGGCAGTGCCAAGCTGACTGCACTCCCACGCATGCATTGGCGTAACATCATCTCAGCCCGGCCAATTAAAACAGCCAGGATCGATACCCAGAGGCCACCGGGCTGAAGATGTCCATGTCCAGCATGGAGCTCCGGGAGATCACGGTGCTGGAGTATAGATGAGTATAGCTTTGCTTTAAGGAACTCATGGACCAGTACCAAGAGCAGCACTAAAACACAACACACTATACCATTTGTTTTCCCAGTTTGTCTCTTTGGGGTTTGCTTTGTAGGAATCACTGGACATTTCCAAATAAATTCAGACTCAGATTTCTTTTTTTGTTTACACGATCTGTTTGTTTGCCATTGCTTTTTTTTTGTTAAATTGCATGATCGGCCAAAACTTTTATTTTTTATTTTTTGGATATAGTGGAGAAGGAGTAGACTCCCTCTCAATTTTTACTACTTTCTAGACAATCAGTTGGAGGGATCTTTACACACAATAAATCCTTCTCCGACCGCATTTAAAACCCAATGAGGTTCTAATCCTACCAAAAAGATTGGACCAGTCATATTCTATAAAGGATTAATGCACTGATATAATACACCGGGTTAAGTTTATTCTATTTTTTGTACAAGGGGAAAATGTTTGTACACATAATATTACATCAAACTTTATTTTTAGGCTCCTTGCATATGGATGTCAATTTACTGATGTTTATATTCAGGATCATGGAGGGGGGGGGGCGCTCAGACACTGACCACCAAGGGGGGCATAGATACTGACCACCAAGGGGGGCATAGATACTGACCACCAAGGGGGTGCATAGATACTGACCACCATGGGCAGCTCAGACTCTGACCACCAAGGGGGGCATAGATACTAAACACCAAGGGGGGGCATAGATACTGACCACCAAGGGTGGCTCAAACACTGACCACAATGGGGGGGGGCATAGATACTGAACACCAAGGGGGGACATAGATACTGACCACCAAGGGGGGCATAGATACTGACCACCAAAGGGGGTGCATAGATACTGACCACCAAAGGGGGCATAGATACTGACCACCAAGGGGGGCATAGATACTGACCACCAAGGGGGGGCATAGATACTGACCACCAAGGGGGTGCATAGATACTGACCACCAAAGGGGGGCATAGATACTGACCACCAAGGCAGGGCATAGATACTGACCACCAAAGAGGGGCATAGATACTGACCACCAAGGGGGTGCATAGATACTGACCACCATGGGCAGCTCAGACACTGACCACCAAGGGGGGCATAGATACTAAACACTAAAGGGGGGCATAGATACTGACCACCAAGGGGGGCATAGATACTGACCACCAAGGGGGTGCATAGATACTGACCACCAAAGTGGGGCATAGATACTGACCACTAAGGGGGGGCATAGATACTGACCACCAAGGGGGCATAGATACTGACCATCAAGGGAGTGCATAGATACTGACCACCAAAGGGGGGCATAGATACTGACCACCAAGGGGGGCATAGATACTGACCACCAAGGGGGGCATAGATACTGACCACCAAGGGGGTGCATAGATACTGACCACCATGGGCAGCTCAGACACTGACCACCAAGGGGGCATAGATACTAAACACTAAAGGGGGGCATAGATACTGACCACCAAGGGGGGCCTAGATACTGACCACCAAGGGGGTGCATAGATACTGACCACCAAGGGCGGCTCAAACACTGACAACCAAGGGGGGCATAGATACTGAACACCAAGGGGGACATAGATACTGACCACCAAGGGGGAACATAGATACTGACCACCAAAGGGGGTGCATAGATACTGACCACCAAAGGGGGTGCATAGATACTGACCACCAAGGGGGTGCATAGATACTGACCACCAAGGGGGGCATAGGTACTGACCACCAAGGGGGTGCATTGCTTGACGTTGCTCTCAAGCCTTCCTGCTCTCACCACTATCCTAACAGCCTCCTTCTCTGGAAGTAGGTCCTGGCACCCATGATGGTAATGACCAGGGCTGCTGTTGGAAATCATGGGGGCCCATACAGGCTACCTGAAAGGGTTTCCCCTCCAGGTGTGTGGGTTCAGGTGTATGACCGCAAACACAGACAGGGGTGAATTTGGGGCCTTTCACCCGCACACCTGTCAAATCAGGACCTGCGGCTGTGTTTGTACAGCTACTCTGCCCCCATAGAGTACTCCAAAGTTCACATCCATGCATGCCGGAAATGTGCTATACTGTTATCCTATTGTTCAAAACTTCAATAAAACACGGAGACAGAGAATGAGCCCTTAAATACTCAGCTTCTCTCCAGTGATGTCCCAGATCTCCCAGGTGGCCACTGATGTCTTGAAACCAGAAACTTCTGGGTATCAATCCCTGGACAATCTCATTCACCGGGCTGAGATGACATCACCCCCTTGCATGTGTGAGTTAAGTCATTTCAGCATTGGTGAAACTGCACACTGAGCCGCAAGTGCAGGCAGACAGGTAGGTAAGAAACTTTAAAGTAGAAGCCATCAGCAGGAGGGGGGGTGGGCACACAGGGATATCAAAACTGCAGGAAGAGGGGTCAGAAAGTAAAAGCGGTGATCAAGAGTGCAAGGAAGGGGGGTGTGGGTGGCACAATTATTGGAATCAATCCCCCTGTGGCTCTCCCTGCAGCAGCTGGCAGGAGGAAGAGGAGGAGAAGCCAGCAGCACTGTGGGGTAAGGGGGCACACAGGGAGATCGGAGCTGTGAGAAGGGGGCAGATGGCACAATTTCTGAAACCGATCCACCTGTGGCTCTCCCTGCAGCAACTGGCAGGAGGAAGAGGAGGAGAAGCCAGCAGCACTGTGGGGTAAGGGGGGTCACAAGGAGGTCAGAGCTGTGAGAAGGGGGCAGATGGCACAATTACTGAAACCGATCCCCCTGTGGCTCTCCCTGCAGCAGCTGGCAGAAGGAAGAGGAGGAGAAGCCAGCGGCACTGCGGGGTAAGGGGGCACACAGGGAGATCGGAGCTGTGAAAAGGGGGTACACAGGGAGATTGGAGCTGTGAGAACGGTGCAGATGGCACAATGACTGAAACCGATCCTCCTGTGGCTCTCCCTGCAGCAGCTGGCAGGAGAAAGAGGAGAAGAAGCCAAAAGCACTGTGGGGTAAGGGGGCTCACAGGGAGATTGGAGCTGTGAGAAGGGGGCAGATGACACAATTACTGAAAGTGATCCTCCTGTGGCTCTCCCTGCAGCAGCTGGCAGGAGGAAGAGGAGGAGAAGCCAGCAGCACTGTGGGGTATGGGGGCACACAGGGAGATCGGAGCTGTGAGAAGGGAGCAGATGGCACAATTACTGAAACCGATCCCCCTGTGGCTCTCCCTGCAGCAGCTGGCAGGAGGAAGAGGAGGAGAAGCCAGCAGCACTGCGGGGTAAGGGGGCACACAGGGAGATCGGAGCTGTGAAAAGGGGATACACAGGGAGATTGGAGCTGTGAGAAAGGTGCAGATGGCACAAGTACTGAAACCGATCCTCCTGTGGCTCTCCCTGCAGCAGCTGGCAGGAGAAAGAGGAGAAGAAGCCAGAAGCACTGTGGGGTAAGGGGGCTCACAGGGAGATTGGAGCTGTGAGAAGGGGGCAGATGGCACAATTATTGGAACCAATCCCCCTGTGGCTCTCCCTGCAGCAGCTGGCAGGAGGAAGAGGAGGAGAAGCCAGCAGCACTGTGGGGTAAGGGGGCTCACAGGGAGATCGGAGCTGTGAGAAGGGGGCAAATGGCACAATTATTGGAACCAATCCACCTGTGGCTCTCCCTGCAGCAGCTGGCAAGAGGAAGAGGAGGAGAAGCCAGCAGCACTGCGGGGTATGGGGGCACACAGGGAGATTGGAGCTGTGAGAAGGGGGCAGATGGCACAATTATTGGAACAGATCCCCCTGTGGCTCTCCCTGCAGCAGCTGGCAGGAGAAAGAGGAGGAGAAGCCAACAGCACTGTGGGGTAAGGGGGCTCACAGGGAGATTGGAGCTGTGAGAAGGGAGCAGATGGCACAATTACTGAAACTGATCCCCCTGTGGCTCCACCTGCAGCAGCTGAAAGCTGGCAGGAAGGTGAGGAGGAGAAACCAAGTGCAGGGGGACCAAATGGGGCATGTAAGGGGGTGAGGAGTCCTTAAAGGGGAAGTTGGCTGGAACTCCGCTCAAATGTATTTTTTTGCACTGACATACACTTTAAAGCAGTATAAAATCCAAAAGCAAACATTTATTATATTGCAGCTTACCAATTATTAGATGTGATTCTTGCACTAGTTATTTTTTTAGGCTTTCTTTATTTGCACCTTGTGATCTTGTCAGCAAGTCTGTTTTATTTTTTTAACAGAACAATGTGCCCAGCAGATGTAGCAGTTTGAGGGTTGAGGCAAATCATTTAGCACAGACAAGGGGTGCTTACAATGGTCAGTTTTTATTTATGGATGTAAAAGCTTTATCCCAAAAGGATGAAAAAAACAGGAAAAAATTCTTATAACGTATTAGCTGGAGTTTGGCTTCAATTTGCTAGCGTATCTAAATCTACCAGTACATTTAGCATTCCCCTCTCCCCAGACTGTGCATGAGTCCTAATAGAGGCGTGTTACTGGCCAGATCAGGTCAAAACAGAGAAAAAAAGCCTAAAACAAAAACAAATACAGCCACAACATCCAATGATTAGTAAGCTGCAATATACCGTATTATATCTTTTATATTATATCTTTGGTTTTGGGTTTATTACTATTTTAAAGGGAGGGGAGGTACAAATAAGATCCTGGAAACTTGATTGGAAGTATGTTATGTGACAGAGATTGCAATCATTGTATCTTAGTTCTGTTAAGTAACAATTGTGTACAACTGATGAAATATAAAAAGGGGTAGATCATTATCTTTCACATGCGCCTAGGCAGGATGGACTAAAAAAAAAAAAAAACGGCCTAAATATACCAAACATTCAATAAAAAAATAGTTCTGGGTAGACATTGGCGCAAAGAGCAAGGATCCTTCTGTACCCCACCCCATCAGCCAACCAACACCATTTTTACAGTTTAATGCCGCTTACACACGGTCAGACTTTTCAGCTACAAAAGTCCGACAGACTTTCGACAGACTTTTGATGGACTTTTGGCGGACTTCCAACAGACTTTCTAACGACCAGACTTACCTACACACGATCAGACCAAAGTCCGATGGATTTGTACATGATGACGTACACCAGACTAAAATAAGGAAGTTGATAGCCAGTAGCCAATAGCTGCCCTAGCGTGGGTTTTTGTCCGTCGGACTAGCATACAGACGAGCGGATTTCTGGGTCCGGCGGAGTTACGATGTAAAGATTTGAAGCATGTTCCAAATCTAAAGTCCATCAGATTTGCGACTGGAAAAGTCCGCTGAAGGTCCAGTCAAGCCCACACACGATCGGATTGTCCACCGGATTTGGTCCGTCGGACAAGTCCGGTCGAAAAGACCGTGTGTACGCGGCATTAGAAATACAAATAGTTTCCAGAATAATAAAAGTTTTTTGGAGAACAAAAGGCAATTACCGTATATACTCGAGTATAAGCCGAGTTTTTCAGCACTTTTTTGGGGGCTGAAAAGGCCCCCCTCGGCTTATACTCGAGTCAAGCACTTTTCTGCAGCAGAGAATGACATTTTCCGAACCAACATTGGGGCCCTGTATCTCCAGGGCCACTTGGTGCTAGGAACCCCAAATTTGGTGTGCAAACCCAGTGGAACTAGCACACCAAATTTGGGGTTCCTAGCACCAAGTGGCCCTGAGATACGGGGCCCCAAATTCGGTTTGGAAAATGTCATTCTCTGCTGCAGAAAAGTGCTTGACATTTTCCGAACCAAATTCGATCCGATCCAAACTCCGGGGCCCCAAAGTCAGTCAACTGTGTCCATCTGCAGCAATGTCATTTCGGGACCCTTTGGGTCCAGAGACCCCAAATTTTGGCTGCAGCTAGGGGGGCACCTAGGAACCTTTGACTACCCAGTTTGAAGTTCGGGAGACCTATGGCTGCAAATGGGCACAGTGAGGCTGCAAATGGGCACAGTGAGGCTGCAAATGGGCATTGTTGACCCTTTTTTCCACTTACAGTAGCTGCACATTTCTCACCCTAGGCTTATACTCGAGTCAATACGTTTTCCCAGTTTTTTGTGGTAAAATTAGGTGCCTCGGCTTATATTCGGGTCGGCTTATACTCGAGTATGTACGGTACTGTGTATTCTACTGATTGTGGTCTGTTACTGACATCACTTTCCCTGCGCCAATAATGGAACAATCCAGCCAGCAGCAATGTAGCCATTGATTTGGTTCTTACTTGATCAAAGATTCCGCCTGGTCCAATGAGTCTCGTCCTCGCAAAGCAATTTATTTCTAGAGTGTAGCGAAGGTGTGGAAATATCAGCTAGGAAAAAAAAAAAACATTAGTTTAAGAAATTACATTTTCTGTAGGTTAGACAGTTAAAATATCATTATAGGTTACCTTATTATTGCCTTCTATCAATTTATAGCTGAACTTTAACCGCCATGAGAAATCTACCTACACTATCTCACAAAAGTAAGTACACCCCTCAGTCACATATGTGTAAATCTTTTCTTCTATCTTTTCATGTGACAACACTGAAGAAATGACACTTGTCTACAATGTAAAGTAGTGAGTGTACAGCTTGTATAACAGTGTAAATTTGCTGTCCCCTCAAAATAACTCAACACACAGCCATTAATGTCTAAACCGCTGGCAACAAAAGTCAGTACACCCCTAAGTGAAAATGTCCAAATTGGACCCAATTAGCCATTTTCCCTCCCCGGTGTCATGTGACTCATTAGTGTTACAAGGTCTCAGGTGTGAATGGGGAGCAGGTGTGTTAAATTTGGTGTTATCGCTCTCACTCTCTCACACTGGTCACTGGAAGTTCAACATGGCACCTCATGGCAAAGAACTCTCTGAGGATCTTAAAAAAATGATGTGGCAACCCTAGCACAGGTACATCCCTTTAAATTTGCCATCTATGGGGAGCATGCCCGCGGGTCTTGGGAACTGGATGTTCACTGGTGGCCCGCGATTGTGGTGTGAAGAGGTAGAACGGGGAGATGCCTATGTAAACAAGGCATTTCCTCGTTCTGCCTTGTGACATGACAGAACTACTGCTCCATGTCATGGGAAACAGTGATCTCTGTCATGTTCTAGGTAGCCCAACCCCCCCCACAGTTAGAATCACTTCCTAGGACACACTTAACCCCTTGATCGTCCACTAGTGTTTAACCCCTTCCCTGCCAGTTTCTTTCACACAGTAATCCATGCATTTTTATAGCACTGATCGCTGTATAAATGTGAATGGTCCCAAAATAGTGTCAAAAGTGTCGGATGTGTCCGCCATAATGTCGCAGTCCTGATAAAAATTGCAGATTGCCGCCATTACTAATAAAAAAAAATTAATAATAAAAATGCCATAAAACTACCCCCTAGTTTGTAGACACTATAACTTTTGCGCAAACCAATCAATATACGCTTATTGCAATTTTTTTTAACCAAAAATATGTAGAAGAATACATATCAGCCTAAACTGAGGAAAAAATGTGTTTTTTTATATATTTTTGGGGGTATTTATTATAGCAAAAAGTAAAAAAATATTGTTTTTTTTTTCAAAATTGTCGCTCTTTTTTTGTTTATAGCGCAAAAAATAAAAACCGCAGAGGTGATCAAATACCACCAAAAGAAAGATCTATTTGTGGGAAAAAAAAAGGACGTCAATTTTGTTTGGGTACAACGTCGCAAGACCGCGCAATTGTCAGCTAAAACGATGCTGTACCGAATCGTAAAAAAAATGCTCTGGTCAGGAAGGGAGCTAAAATCTTCTGGGGCTGAAGTGGTTAAGTCGTCTGTAGGTCTGGGAATATTGTTTAGATATTTTAAATATAGAACTGAGCAATATAATGAATTCCCAGTGCATGCCAAGACTCAAACCCCCTCTAATTTACACAATTCCTCATAATTTACATTTCCCCATAGTGGAGAATATATTGATATATTCTTGTATTGCTTTGAGTATGAGTACTAGGTTGGGACTTTGGGATGCATGTGCAAAAGACACAAATTCTAGTTGGTCTATTAAATGGTAGTGGGAAGACCTATCCAAAAGTAAGGACTGAACAGGGTCTGGCCAATTTTCCACCCTGCAACCTGCTGGAGTTGAGCTGCTAAAAAATATAATTTTGCATTAAGGCACTGCCAACCCCCCCCCCCTGCCCCCATCTTTAGGCAGCTGTAGTGTTGAAAGCTTAATTCTGGGGTTCTGGCCTCTCCATAATAATATACGGAATATAGAATCAATTTTTTTTGCAGTCAGTGTAGTGTATATAACGAAGTTCAGAGTATATAGTGCAGTCAGTATGGTGTATATAACCCGGTGCAGAGTATATAGTGCAGTCAGTGTAGTGTATATAAAGCAGTGCAGAGTATATAGTGCAGTCAGTGTAGTGTATATAATGCAGTGCAGAGTATATAGTGCAGTCAGTGTAGTGTATATAAGGAAGTGCAGAGTATATAGTGCAGTCAGTATGGTGTATATAACCCAGTGCAGAGTATATAGTGCAATCAGTGTAGTGTATATAATGCAGTGCAGAGTATATAGTGCAGTCAGTGTAGTGTATATAATGCAGTGCAGAGTATATAGTGCAGTCAGTGTAGTGTACATAATGCAGTGCAGAGTATATAGTGTAGTCAGTGTAGTGTATATAACTCAGTGCAGAGTATATAGTGCAGTCAGTGTAGTGTATATAAAGCAGTGCAGAGTATATAGTGCAGTCAGTGTAGTGTATATAAGGAAGTGCAGAGTATATAGTGCAGTCAGTATGGTGTATATAACCCAGTGCAGAGTATATAGTGCAATCAGTGTACTGTATATAATGCAGTGCAGAGTATATAATGCAGTCAGTGTAGTGTATATAACGAAGTGCAGAGTATATAGTGCAGTCAGTGTAGTGTATATAATACAGTGCAGAGTATATAGTGCAGTCAGTATAGTGTATATAATGAAGTGCAGAGTATATAGTGCAGTGTAGTGTATATAACGCAGTGCAGAGTTTATAGTGCAGTCATTATGGTGTATATAACCCAGTGCAGAGTATATAGTGAAGTCAGTATAGTGTATATAACGAAGTGCAGAGTATATAGTGCAGTCAGTGTAGTGTATATAATGCAGTGCAGAGTATATAGTGCAGTGCAGAGTATATAATACAGTGTATTGAAGTGGTTAGGGGAACCCTATGACAGGATTAGGAAAAAAGGATTGATTTAATCTTGGGCACAGATTCAATGCTCCCATTAATATTGGATATGCAGTACTTACCAAGGGGCATTTCAGACCACCTCCCAATATTATTAACGCCAATTAAAATTAAAACATGTTTTTAAACCTAATTAGCGTGTAAACGCCTTTCAGATATGGGTATTATTGCAGGGTGACTCTATTCGTTGGCGCTCACTGTTTTTTTTTTTCTACATAATGCCCAGTCTGCTACTTCCCAGGTGGTGTGGGACGTCATGAAGGCTTTCTTGGGACGGCAATTGATACAAGCTATTAGTGCTTTTAAAAAAATCTAGTGTGGAGTGGGAGGCCCTTCTCGCAGCGAAGGTTAACAAAAAACTCCAATATATTCAAAATACCACGCCTTCAAATCCTTCTGCATGGAAAGATATTCAATTATTATATAAAAGGACGGATTTGGATAAAGATCACCGTGGACACATTTTTCTCCCGGAGTAGATATTTTGAGGAGGGGGAATAAACTGGGCATATGTTGGCAATGATTGCTAACTCCCAGACTCATACCAATTTTGTCTCTTCTACCCTGCAGTAATGGTCTCTCATAATCAAGATGACATCTTATATTCTTTAGCACTTTTTACAGGGATTTATATCAGAGTAAGGTCACGTATCAGTTGAACTAACTTGAAGACTTTATGGCTCCCTTGAAAATTCTCTCCCTTTCTAGTAATGATTGTAAGTGTCTTATTGCTCCCCCTAACATTAGAGGAGCTAACCAAAGCAGTCTTGGATGGTAAGGCCCCGGGTATTGACGACTTGATGTCAGAAATATACAAGACATATGGAGATATATTATTGCCGGAACTGTTGAAAGTACTTAATCAGGCATTTCCTTTTTTTTTAAATTCCCAGACTCTATGAATGATGCTAGTATTATAGTACTACTCAAACCAGGCAAAGACCATCTATCGCTGGAGTCTTATCATCTGATTTAATTATTAAATTCGGATGTTAAGATTCTGGCAAGGGTCCTAGCTACCAGATTGAGCAATGTTGTGCAAAAGCTAATACAGCCTGACCAGTCTGGCTTCATCCCAGGTGGGTACAGCCATGGGCATCCACAGAACCTTTTTCGGGGGGGTCTTTTTAAGGTCACCCATGCTCCACTCCTTTTCGACAATGTCATTGTCATATCACAGTCAGAGACTGCAGATACAGTACAGGAGATGGTCAGAGACTATTAAATTATAGGTATTGTAATTTCCTTTCAAATTTGGCTGTCAGTGAACGTAACGAATACAAATGTATCTGAAGTTACGAATTATCCAAAATAACGAATGCTGCATCTAAACAAATGGAACGGAACAAATCAATAATAAAAAGTTTTTATTATTATTATTGTTATTTATTATTATTAATTCATTACGTTCTATTCGTTTGGATACGGCATTCGTTATTTCGGATAATTCGTAACTTCGGATAAATTTGTATGTGTTACGTTCACTAACAACCAAATTTAAAAGGAAATTACAATACCTATAATTTAATAGTTAGCAATAGTTAAGTTATTATTAGTTAATTTTTATTTCAGATTTCCGAATTTCTGAATTTACAAATTAACGAATGTACGAATGTACACATTTACGAATGTAGGAATGTATGAATGTATGAATGTACGCATTTACGAATGCACAAATTTATGAATTTACGAATGTATGAATGTACACATTTACGAATGCACAAATTTACGAATGTATGAATTTATGAATGTACAAATGTATGAACTTACAAATGTACCAATTTTTTAATATTTAAATTTACAAATATTCAGAAACATTTTTTAAACGGGTTTTCGTTAATTTGGATATTTCCGAATTAACGAATTTGTTGAAATTCCTTAAAAAACAAATTCGGAACAAAACGAATTGCACATATATACTGTTAACCACTGCAGTTTAATTTTCTTACCACTGATTCGTTACAATATATATATATTCTTTTGTTTCCCTGTAGCAATATACCATTTGCTATTACTTAACAAGTTGCCATTCCTGGTGTCTAATCACCTTGAGCCTTTGGGGTGTATACTGTATACAGCAACCTACAATAAACATTCCCTGCCCACCCGGGTGTGTCAGAGCGTGTGGTGCTGTTCAGTTGTGGACAGAGAAACAGGCGACCGAATGGATCCAGCGGCTCCTTCAGGGGCTCAGCACTAAAATTACTGTAGTATCACTTTAAACCCCAACATTGACCTTAAACTTTAGCTAAACGTGGTGATGAATATACTGTATATTTGTAATCACGGCAAATATTGCTATTGAGGTGGTGGTATTGTAAAAAAAAAAAAAAATGTACCTAAACAAATCTGTTTTACCTATAAACCTTTACCAAAATGTCTGAACCCATTTAGATGATCTGCCTCACGCCATTTTAACAGAAATGGCTCGTTTGCTGGTAATTCTTCTAGGGAGCAGCAAAATATCCAGTCATTCTCCATATAATGAATAATTTCAGCCTCTTTACTCACCTTATATACTGGGTGCCCCATTGGAAGTTGCCTGGAAGTTGCAATGGAGAAGACCTCGGCTAGGAGATGTGTACGAAGAAGGTGAGTGTCAGTTTCATGCAACTGAAAGTCAGCACTACGCACCCAGATCTTGGCCAATACCCAATCATATTCCGAGTCACTGGGCAGGAAGATGGGAACATTTTTTCCAGGGGTCTGAGATAACTGGAATACAAAAAAAAGCTCATGGGATTTATTTATTGGCCATGACATTTAACCAAAAGTATTGTATTTTACTGTTTTGATCTTGTTTTATTTACCATTATATTGCAGTGAATGACTTTTATAATGGTCAAGGCATCACAAACTCCGAAAACTTGTTTTCTTTAACAAAGTTTGTTCATGCTGCTTTTCCTTAAGTGCTTGCAAAGCATGCTAGTGTAATTGAATGCACAGTCTGGCCTGGGAAGAAGGGGAGTATGGAACTAAAAAAACTCGAGGAGAGGGGGGAAGCTTGGAACAGAGTAACTTGGGTAAAAGGTGGATAATCCATGAGTCTGGAGCAGAGCAGACTGAGAAAAAGAGCAGCCCAGAACAGAACAGCCTTGGTTAAGGGTGGGGGTGGAAGAGAGTAGCCTGGGAAAAGGGGAGCCTAGAACACATCAGCCTTGGTAAAGCAGGGGCCTGGAACAGAGCACCCTTGGGAATGGAGGACTCCAGAACAGAGCTATTCAATGACACAGCTCAGAAACCCCTACACAGATTTAGATGTGGACAAATGCTATGTGCACAGGAACCCCAGGTAGATTTAACAAGATGTATTTTGTTCTGGTGATAGATCTTCTTTAAGCTAGTGGCCTGTACATCCAGAACAAAAAAGAATCCTCTCCATTATTTACACCATCATATTTCTGTCAATGCTAAATGCCTGGACTCAGTAACCCTGTAAAGCAAAATAGGAAAAGGACTTGACTCCAAAATAAATAGCAAATACACTACTGCACACAGCCGATGTGAGCCACACTGATAGGAATCCACCATAACATTTTGGCTCAGTCTCCCACCCATCAGGCACACGCCTCTAATGCGTTTCACCTGCTAAATTGCTCTATGATTAAGCCTTTAGCGGTTGAAAGGCATTTGAGGGGGTTGCCTGATGGGTGGGAGACTGAGCTGAACCCTTATGGTGGATTTGTGTCAGTGTGGCTCAGATTGGCGATATGCAGTATTTGCTGTTAATTTTGGAGTCTGGACATTCTCTATCAGCAAACCTGCACCTTTCAGCGGTGCTATAAGGGTTTTTCACACAGTATCATTCAAGCGGTGCTTCTATTTTCCTGCTTTTTAAGGAAGAGGACTTGTGTGCATGTCTGATGCTCTACCAATAGTGTCCTTATCACTATTCCAAAAGTTCACTCAACTACCCTGTTTCCCTGAAAATAAGACCTAGCGTGATTATCGGTGATAGCTGCAATATAAGCCCTACCCCCCAAATAAGCCCTACCCTGTTTCCCTGAAAATAATCCCTACCCTGAAAATAAGACCTACAAGGACTTTAACTAGGGCTTATTTGGGGGGTAGGGTTTATATTGCAGCCATCACCGACAATCACGCTAGGTCTTATTTTCGGGGAAACAGGGTATTTATGATGGACTGAGCTTATCGCACCCCACTACATCTTTAACTGTATTGATGAAGACCAAATCCTGACTGTACAAGGTGTGGTCAGCCTCCAGGGTACCTCCTACATTTATGCTGTTGGGTGTTGGAGGATGAAAAATATTTTTTTATATCATATTTAATCCTGATCCATGTGGATGGACACTTAATAATCAACCTCGAGAAATAAAGATTTATAGATGAGGAGGTTTTCCTCTTAAATTTGCAAAATTGTGAGGTTAACTGCCTTGATATTCCTGATCTTGCCCCTATGCCACTGATGACCCACAGATAGCTCAGTTAATGGCTGGGAGCCAGGGAACCTGCTAAAAGTAACATTCTAAAAGAGCACTTGGCCCTCTGAAAGGTTCCCAATTACTCTCCCAATGGAAGCACTACAATGTTTGAAGTGCCTTCAACCCGGATGCTTATTTGAAACCCCGTCTTGTTGTTTATTAATCATATTCTAGCTGTGTGGTGAGGTTGGGGCCTCTTCACCATTTGCTCTCTACCAGTTGATATTATTGAAATTGAGATGAATATATACCGTATATACTCAAGTATAAGCCGACCCGAATATAAGCCAAGGCACCTAATTTTACCACAAAAAACTGGGAAAACCTATTGACTCGAGTATAAGCCTAGGGCGAGAAATGCGCAGCTACTTTAAGTGGAAAAGAGAGTCAACAATGCCAATTTGCCTGCCTCACTGTGCCCATTTGAAGCCATAGGTCCCCCAAACTTCAAACTCGGTAGTTAAGGGTTCCTAGGTGCCCCCTAGCTGCAGCCAAAATATGGGGTCTCTGGACCCAAAGGGTCCTGAAATGACATTGCTGCAGATGGACACAGTTGACTGACTTTGGGGCTCCCGTATCTCGAAAATGTCAAGCACTTTTCTGCAGCAGAGAATGACATTTTCCGAACTGATTTTGGGGCCCCATATCTCGGGGCCCCAAAGTCGGTTTGGAAAACGTCATTCTCTGCTGCAGAAAAGTGCTTGACTCGAGTATAAGCCGAGGGGGGCATTTTCAGCAAAAAAAATGTGCTGAAAAACTCGGCTTATACTCGAGTATATACGGTACTTCATATTGTCTCTTTCTTCTGACTGTCTTCAACTCTGTATGCCATTTCTGTGATGTGGTTGGGGTGCGGCTACTGTGTCCCTTCCTGCTACCCTGCACATGGAAGTACAACTCACATCAATCACACACCTTTTAATGAAGAGGTAGGACAGGAACACAAGACAACTTGAACTGTAAGTTTATAATTGGGGCTGGGCTGAGGGGAGGGAGCACAAGTGGGAACGTTTGTCTATTCCACCCGTAACAAAAAGCTACTGTTCACCTAAAAAAAAAACTACTTGAGTTAAAAAAAATATAGAGGTGAAGACACCCAGAGGTGCCTACTTTAATGGCAGTTTGACATCTTTTTTATACCAAGTGGTAGAGTAAATTGAGGAGGGTTTCTGAAATGTAACACAGCTGAAGCTTTTGGATATCACAGTTTGTCGATTGGTTTTGCTTATTTTCTGGTATTGCTTTTTATTTGCATCCTCCTGCCCTAATCCTCAGAAGCTTCCCCTAGAGTCAGGGGGAGGTAATCAAATTTCCAGCCTGTAGAGTCTTGAGCAGACCAAACTAAAATCTGCCCCCCCCCCATGGCTACAGCAGTAGCCTCATACTAAATTGACCTCACAGTCTATGTAGAAGGGTGCTACAACCATAAATACATAAGTGAAAATACCTGGATGGCAATTGGGACAAGCTGACCCTCAGGATTCTTCCACAGTAGACACATAGGGGATGCGATGTATTGAGGCCTTCCATTGATAGTATTAGCAGGAACACCCTGCAAAATCCCATAATCTGCCAGGAAAATGTGACCATTCTGAAAGGTAACAATTACAAAATCCGATCAGCAATGAAATACGGTAAATGAATTAATTTACTCTACGTGTGCACAGAAGCAAATGTGTATTTTGCTACATAGGACCAAACCACTGAGATAATTTAAAGTGTAGTTTGGATAGAAGAATACACATGGATTAGAACCTCCTATGAAGTTTCAGATTTCTTTTCACTTCTTGTGTCTCTGAGGAAATCATCCTATTGTGACGCAGCAAAAAAGTAAACAGACAAGGGTGTCATCCCTTCCCTACTGTATCCAAAACTTAAAGCGGAGTTCCCACTGTTACATTTTTTTTTTTTTTATGATTCATATCTTTTTCTTATAAGGTTTATTTAGATAACTCACATTTTTGATTCATCCGCGCTCGATTGCCGATTTCATATAGGAATATATCTTATATTTCTGTTTAGTAGCAGTTTCCATAGTGCTTATGGGCATGTCAAGCCCACCATCACTATCTTCCCGGGCTCTGGTGCAGCTGAGCGACCAGCATGCACTGCCCCGTTCCCGCACATGCGCAGTAATGCGCCATAGTGGTGCTGTAAAGTATACAGGATGCCATAACGACGGGCGTCGTGGTCAGAAGTGCCCGCCCCGTTGTTATGGCAACCTAGCCCTCGGCGCTGCCCGCTGCCTCCTGGGAAATGATGACACACATCTCCCAGAAGCAGTAGCGAGCGGAGGCACCGAGGGAAATGATGTCAGGGGCCTAGGAGATGAAGGAGGCAGATTTTGAGGGACCACATAGCAACAGGCATAAAAAAGGTAAGTAAAAAAAAAAAAATTCCAAATGTTTTTTTTATTTATTTATTTCATGCACATTAATGACTTTTTTTTTTTTTTTTGGAACTCCACTTTAAGTGTGGGCTGCACATACACTATACCAGTTCGTTTTACAATCCCAATTCCAAAAAAGTTTGGACGCTGTGTAAAATCTACATAAAAACAGAATGCAATCGTTTTCAAGTCTCATAAACCCATATCTTATATTTCACAATTGAAAATAGAAAGCATATCAAATGTTTAAACTGAGAAAATGTACCATTTTAAGAAAAAAATAAGGCAAATTTTCAAAATTGATGGCAGCAACATGTTTTAAAAAAGTTGGGACAGGGCCATGTTTACCACAGTGTAAGACCCCTTCTTCTTATAACAACACTCTGTAAATTTTGTCTGGGGACTGAGGAGACCAGTTGCTGCACTTTTGCAAGAGGAATATTGTCCCATTCTTGCCTGATATAGGATTCTAAGTGGCCAACAGTCCTCGGTCTTCTTTGTCAATTTTTTTTAATTTATGATGCGTCACCTATTTTCAATTAGTGAAAGGTCTGGGCTGCAGGCAGGCCAGTTAAGCACCCAGACTCTTCTATTATGAAGCCATGCTGCTGTCATAGATGCATTATGCAGATTAGCATTGTCCTGCTGGAATATGCAAGGCCTTCCCTGAAAAAGACATCATCTAGATGGGAGCATATGCTGCTCTAAAAACCTGGATATATCTTTCAGCATTGATGGTGCCTTTCCAGATGTGCAAGCTGCCCCTTCCATACTGTGACAGACTCACCCGGGACAGAGGCTTTTGGAGGGGACTGAATGTCAGCTTCTTGCCTACAGATTATGGGCCCTGGCATTTGGGGTACCCTTGAGGTGTTGTTACTTTGGCTTTGGGTCCTTGTCCCCCTGGACACACAGACACTGGGGACCCTGTATTTGCCAAATTAGCAATAGTGACTGAGTCATACTGTTGGGACTCATACTGTGAGAAGATATCTAATATCATCAACTCCACTCATCTGTCTGATGTCATCTATAATGTGTTTAATGTAAATGAGTCTAGTCTGGCTTACCACAGGTTCTAAGGGTATTCCAAACATTGTTGTTTGTTCTAATTAACCCTGTGTTGATGTTTATGGTAATGTGTATTGAATAGTCAATGAGCTAGGAGACGTAAAGTCTTAAACCCAAAGGTCATGTCTCTGAGTCACCTAGTCTGGGTAAATGGTTTAGTAAACTAGCTCAAGTTAATTAGGTTACAGTTGTATTGTTAGAGTAGTATGAGCAGGAGGGGGGAACCTCCTCTAACGGTATATAAAGACTTGTAATTTTGGTTCTAATAAAACAGTCCATGTTAGCAGTGAAACAAGTCTCGTCTTGTTTTGTGCTTATGAGCGGTTGGAATATCTGATATCTATATCCAGACTGGGAGGAAGTGGTTTACTGATGGAAGCACTCAAGCGAAGTGTGGGACGTTCCGTGACACATACATACTAATGCACCCCCCATACCATCAGGGATGCAGGTTTTAAACTCAGTGCTGATAACAAGCTGCAAGGTCCCTCTCCTCTTTAGTCTGCTAGGCGCAGCACCCATGGTTGCCAAAATGAATGTCAAATTTCAATACATCTGACCACAGAACAGTTTCCACTTTGCAACAGACTTTTGCAATGTACAATGGAATTGCTCAGAGCGGCCTTGAACCTCCTCTTCTCAGGCCTTCTACCGGTGTTCCTGGCACCTGCCCTGCGCCAAGTGCCCCATAGAAAGCCACTTTCTATGGGGCACTCGTGCGGGCTTGCTCCCGAGCTTAGCTGTCTGCATCTATTGAATAAGAATAAGTTAAAAAAAAACAAAAACAACAAATGCACATTTTTTTTGCAGGTAAAAGAATGTGCTTTTATTATTTTTTTTCTTAGGAGCCTGTAAAGCAGAAGTCAGCAGACCGTCAATCATGGACAGGTGACGTGTAGCTCTTGTCCCTTCCTTGCTGACCGCCGGGGACCTGGACAGGATGGGTAGCAGGGGCATCATTTACTAGATACAATCCTTCTGCAGCAGCTGAAATACTGAGGATTAGTTCCAATACATTTTGCTGCATTCATCAGGTGGCTGCATTCTGACAATAGAAATCTCTGACTGTCCTAGTAATTCAGAAATGAAAGGATCAAGAATGAGTGACATCACACATCCCCCACCTCAGATCTGTCACTGGATGACACTATAGTTATCCTCTATATTTGTTATCAGGAAGAGGAGGGTGAGACCCTAGTTATCGCCTATGTCTGACATCAGGAAGAGGGAAGGTAACACCATAGTTATCCCCTTTCAGCCCCTTCCTTTACCGAATGAACACAGTGAGTAATCGGTACCGATCGCTCACTGTGTTCTTTCATAACTGAAGCATAGTAAACCGTGTTTACCATGCTTGTTTGTGAATGACAAGGGAGACTGTGCAGAGCTCTTCCTGTTCATTCATTCTGCATAACTTAGGCTGCAGAGAATGATGTTGAGGACCGTTTCCTCAATCATCAGGGGTCTGAGACCCCCCAACAAGGCTGTTAAAATATTTATACAAAAATAATAAAAAATAAAATTGTAAAAAAAATAATAAAATACAATTGTAATAAATAAAAAATAAAATTGTAAAAAATAATTTAAAAAATCTAATATAAAAACTATGACCGGCCCGACATTCTGACATGACGGTAGTGGCGGCGACGGGGGGGGGGGGGGGGGAGTTGGCCTGGTCGGTATTCGCTACATAAAATGCAGAGACATTTTCCCCCATTTTTTTGGGGGAAAAAAGTGCATCTCTATGAGCAAAAAATAAGGTAATTAGTTGCAACATGTTCTTCCAGCTCTTCCTTTTTGGTACCACTTTTTGATGCCCTGTCCTAACTTTTTTTGAGATGCGTTGCTGCCATCAACTTCAAAATTACCTTATTTTTTACTTAAAATGTTACATTTTCTCAGTTTAAACATTTTATTTATTTTATATTTTCTTTTGTGAATAAAATATGGGTTTTTGAGATTGGCAAATCATTGCAATCTGTTTTTATGTAGATTTTACAGGGCATCCCAACTTTTTTGGAATTGGATTGTATAATTAAGATCCATATCTCCACAGCAGATAATAACTTCACCTGGAGTTCTTTCTGTAGGTTTGTAGAAGCCCCCAGGGATGGAGCCACCATGTCGTCAGTGACTGGGAAGTTCTCTGGAACTTTAACACATTTCTTGATCAGTGTGGGGTTAGTTCCATTCAGATATTGGCCTCCAAAGAAAGTATCCTCCTTCCATATGTTACTCACTATATCTGAAATCCAAGAATTTTAAAAATTAAGATATGTTTTATTAAAGAAGTGGCTACAGAGGGGGTGATCAAGTATACAAGTGGCTTAAAGTAGAATTCTCACTAATGGTCCGATGCCTGGGAGGTCTCACACTGGCGCAGGCATCTTCTCCCTGGCTGCCAGTCTACAACCATCTTGACTGGCTGTTGCGAGCTGACGTCACTCCTGTGCATGCGCAGAAATACAATTTTCCAGCAAACAGATACTGTGCAGGAATTCAAACTGAGATGCACATGTGCAGCTTAGTGTACATTCTACAGAGGATGGTAAACAGGTAGTTAATGTATTTTATTACTGAAGAGATATTGCACGTCTCTTCTGAAAAAAAAAAAGCCCGCCTGTTCGCAGTATTATATATTTAACTATTAAATCCACTTTAAAGTTGGCCAACACACCCAGAAGTATTAGATACAGTATCTGTTCTGCTTCCGCAACCTGAGCACTGAAAGTGCGATCTCTATAACTGATCCATAATAACTGATCTTGCATATCGTAGAAAGCCTTAATCGAAAACTTCAAAGGTGAGCATCAGATACGGAGTGATGTAGGGACAAAATTATTAAAGGCAAACAGACAACGCATGTGTAACTTGACACTGCCCATCAAAATCTATGGTTTCAAATACTAAACAATTGAGTCCCAAATCCAACCACTGGAAGTGAAAACTCTTTTCCAGGAAGAGATGAAAGGGGGAGAACTTGGTGGAATAAAGCAAACATTTACATACTGTAAAAGTTGTAAAGTCATTACAGGTGTCTGAAAGATGGCACAGAAGACAGTTTATGAGTGTATTTTCAGAGGGGAAGGCAGCAACATGCACGAGTCCTTCATACCTCCCTTTGAATCAAGTTCTTCAGAGGGGAAGGCAGCAACATAGATAAGTCATGCAATAGCTCATACTACAAAAGACCACTTCAAAAAGCATTAAAAATGGTGAGAACTCGTCTCGTCTTTGACCTCACAGAGGTGTTGAGTGTCACGCTATTAGCTCCGATTTCCTACCCGACTCAAGATTAACCAGTTCAAATGTAGAATCGGTGTGAACTCATTGTTGCGATACCATAAAAACCTGAGGATGTTTCTGTTGTCTTCTCGAACAATGAAACTGTGGAACATTTGCTGAATGTCAGCCAGAACAGCTATTGGTTCTTGTCTGAAGCAGAGCAAAACTCCTATAAGGTTGTTTTTCAGATTAGACCCGGTGAGAAGGACATCATTGAGGGAAACCCTTTCATATTGAGCCCTTGAGTCGAAGTCCACCATGATCTGATCTGGCTTGCGAGGATGGTACACACCAAAGCATGGGAGGTACCAACATTCCTCTTCTTCCCCATGAGGTGGTGTAGGTTTAGAATGATCTTTTGCAAATGAATTCTGCATAGAGTCAGTTGAAGACCTCCTGACATTACCCAGACAGATGTTGCCAATGATGACCCAGGCATTGGGCATATGGTGTGTCATGTGGCCCGCCGATTTGTTGGCGAGCCTCGTGTACCCTTAGGATGTCTTTGCAAAAAAGCAGGAGAATATCAGCATTTTTGTCAAGAGCTGGTACAGTATGTTGTCACCTATGCCTCTTAAGTGAGAGTGAGAGGTGGCTGCTGGAAGAGGGTCTCCTCTCTTTTGGCTGGAATCTGGTTGCACTCAATGAGTGGCCAATGATATTTCTATACTGCTATTCAGAGGAGCTACTCAAAGACCAGTGGGTCTCCTTCCTGAAACTTCTGTGATACCACATATACCCAGGGTATATGGTAAGGCACCTCCTATTATATTTACCAGGTCAAAAAGCTTTGATCTTGCAAGAGATCTTTTACTCTTATCATCTAGAATAATATACAGTCTTACATATTTTTCAGGTTGACCCTAGAGGTATACACAAATGAAGCATATTTTGGCACAGAATTTGTCAAAGAGTCCCTCTCCACTCACATCTGTACATATAAAGAAAACTGGAGTATAAGGCGCTGTTTGGACTGTGTTCTCTCCACCATGCTTTGGATTGGGAGGATTACCTGTGGACAGAGTAGGACTGTCTTGAAATGGATGAGGTGCTTGCATGTGATCATCACTGTCACATTCTATGCAAGCTCAAAGGTCATGGCTTTGAAGTTGGATTTCCAGCCTCTGCAGTTTTCTGGTTTGTTATCAAACTTAGTGAGAACTGTCTTGGTGAGCTCTTTGGAAAGCATGTATCTGTGTATTTAGACTTTAAATGCATAGTTATATACAAAGCAAAGTCAGTTAGATTGGCTGGTGCATTGAGATTGAGTGAGTTTGGTATGGTGGTGAGAAAGCCTTCACAGGCTCGGGATTGATTGCCGTGTTGGGTTGCAGCTGTGGAGCATTGTACTTGGTAAAGGGGGGCATGGGGGAGGCAATTGCCCCCTCCCAGGTTATTCCTTGCCCCCCCGTGCACCCTGCTAATTTAGGCTGCCGGGCAGTGGCGGATCTACCAGGGTCGCAGCAAGTGGGCCCTGGCTTTCCGCCACCTGGGGGCCCTGACAAGTGGTACAGGGCCTTGCTGGCATCATAGGCAGTATTGGGGCCACTCCTGCATGCCCAAACACCTGTGCACCTTCTTTCCTGAGTGCGCGGCAAAACCAGGTGCTGATGGGCAGGGTTATCCATCCCTGCTAACCTCTGTTGTACGCCAGAACTTTGTGCAGCTTAAAAGAAGTTCCGACATGCAGCGGAAACTGAGGGAGCAGGTGTCCAATAAGCCGACTGATCCACCAGCTTTGTGTAAAAAAATATGTTTTCATTTTCTTTCAACGTTTTCCGAAAACTTGTGGGGAAAAAAATGACCCTTTTTAAAGGGAAGAGTCCATTTAGGCAATAATCCACAAGAGGTAGTGCAAGTCCCTTAGAGTTGATGATTGGCCATGATTAACAGCAAAAGTCCATGAGGGTCCCCAGACTCAGGACCCTCATCAGGTACCTTAATTGGGCTCCCATCACCCTCCCAAAGGGGGTGATCACCCCAGCAGAGTAACAGATTACATTCTCCTAGGAGCTTGGAGTCAGCCCCTTTTACACTATTTGACCTGTAGGGGGGAAACCTTGCTGTAAATGGCAGGAAAAACCTTAACCCTTACATCCTGGCTACCTCCAGCTAACAGGTCAACCTGAGAACATGGTGCAACATCAAGACATTGTAACATTTTGTACCTGGCTGACTCAATTAACATGAGGGTATGAGCCCAGACAGGAAAGAAAAGAACTCAAACAGGAAGACATGTTAACTCTCATGTTAACCATCTTGTAGGCACCTGCGTACAGATCCATTAGAAAAACACTGGACTTTGTTCTCTTGTAGGCTGTAGGCTGCTTTGATTAGCTTGCAAGCAAAAAAGGCAAAAGCTTGAAAAAAGGAAACTAATTCAACCACCATATCTAAAAACAGAGAAGATGCAATATATTATTTTTGGTTTTTGGGTTTAGATATGCTGTAAGTAAATCTGCCCCAGATGTAAACATCTGTCAATTCTGAGAATGCGATAGCATATAACTCATTCCCCTTGCCCCAACTTGGCAGGTGTTTGATCATTGGCCCAATCCTGTCACATGGGCTTTGGGAGCGAATCCTCAGCAATGTGTAAGGTTAAAGATGCAAGCTTTAAATTGGCTTTAGATTGATCAAAATTTGGTCAGTTCAGCAAGGACAGGCTGTTGGATTGACTTCTGTTGAATGTGAATTTTGGAAAACTTTTGTCAATCAGCAGCTGCAGTCGCTGATCAGTGTATTCTGACAGCAGAGAGTCCTCCTGTCAGAATATAATGTCCTGGTGGGGGAGAATTACACCTCGCTTGTGAGGGTGGAGGTGGACAAGAAAACAAATCTATGGCAAGCTTTCTGCAGAGCTAACTCTCTTTGTTCCTGTTTGCTAAAAAGGGTGGTTAGAGGGAGCGGAGGTGAATATGTAGGGGAGGATGAACGAACTTGTTGCTTTGCCCCCAACAAGAAAAATGCAAGTTTAGTTTAGGGATATGTTTTAACAGACTAAGTTTGAATTACTGAGTTCGCTTTCGAAGAGTATACCAGAGATTCAGAAACAAATTTTACACACCTGAATATTGTGATTTTCGTAGGAAGGTCACTAATTTGATGTCATCCAGGGTAGGCCATGTGTCAGTGTTGAAGACATATCCATCCAGCTTTGCTTCTAAGCCACTAAGAGAAGAGAAAATAGACAATGATTATTAATACCTGTTATGGATGGATAATGCTGGTACTCAGAAGTATGTACCCAGTAAATTCCACACAATGTCCAGCCTCTCCCTGCAGATCTTTTATTTGAAGGGTCAGAACTACCAGACCATAGACTACAGCCAATAAACTAGACATGCCAGGTAACAGCCATACTGAGGCTTAGACACCAGGAAAGTTCAGATGAAACCTTGTCTTGGGCAAAAAAGATTGGCTGGTTATGGCCCTAAAATTCCTCAGTGAAGAGCACCAGACGGTATACTAACCATATTTTTTGACACACGTGCACTCCAAAATAACTATTTTGTACAATATGTTAACTATTGTTAATTACTATGAAGACATTATAAATTGTACACTTAAAATTAAAAGGGGTTCGGACTTTCCCCTCCCTTCCCTCCCTTCATTTGCTCCCCTCCCAAGCCCCCCACCCTCCCCCCCCCTTTTTCTCTCAATCTCTCTTCTCCCATTGGCTTTCCTATTCTCCCATTTTTTCTATCTTTTGCTTTACCCTTTTGTTTTCACCTTATTACCTTTCCTTTTACTCTGAAAAAAGGGAAAATTTTCTCCTGAGACAGTTTTAGAGGAGTTCCATGATCAGGTTTATTATTGGTTCCTCTTTACACTTGGGAAGATATAATGATATTGTATTCAACATACAATCACCAGGAATATCTTGTGCAGGATTCATTTTAGATTTGTATGTGGCTATTGTTTGTTCTACGTAGTTCTTACATGATTATTTGTATATCCTTTACCTGTATCATTCTGATATTATGCAACATGTCTCTCGAATAAATAAAAAAATCCGAAAAAAAAAAAGGAGTTGGGACTTTAAATGAGGTGCGCAATAATGTCAGTAATAAGTCATATAGTAGACGCATCAATGATAATTGTATAGAAATACTGGAAATGGTGATATAATGCAATATTACACAATAATGTTGAGAGCAAATTTTATTTTTAAAGAGCCTCATCAACAGTCTGATAAAAAAAAACATTGGATGAATTTATGTAATAATGGCATACAATTATTGAAACATATATATCATGATTGGGCTGGATAATAACACATTGATAAATTATGGACCTAGGACATAGGTTAAAAAACTGGTTAGTGTAAGTATATCTTAATATACAGTGACAACATAGGTTCATAATTGGCGATAGATCACTTCCTCAGGCGCAGATGCAATCTATAAAAAGTATATAAACAATGTCGGACTCTAATAATAACACCCCATAAAGGGAAAGATAGGGAAACAAAAGGGAAGGAGCCCACTGAGATGGTGGGATATCCTACCCTCATTTACTCACATAGCAACTCAAGGTTCGACATGTGGCACCTGTAATGAGGGTTATCTGGAGGCATCTGCACTGGAAGCTGTGGGAGTACTGCCTGCGCCCACCAATGCATGGTTAGGAGGACTAGCAAGAGAGAGGTGGATTTCCACATTGTGTAATAAGTGGTACCATGACTCGTAGTCCCAGGGAAGTCAATAAATATTGTTGATATAAAATAATCAATGAAGTGAATACAGTTATTGCCCACCAGTCTATATGGTGTGACTACCAATTTAATATCCCACAAGAAAAAGTAAGCACTAAAAAGTGTATGGAAGTATCATCATATTGGTATATATTATATATTTGGAATCTAGGGCAAAATGAAGCCCAGGAGTAACCAGAAAGGTGTATAAGTACAACATGTGTCTGAATAGGTAAAATAATAGAGAGAATAGAGACCCATACAAGAGTATATATACCTGAAAGTGAGAGTAACTAAAAGTGATGAATAGCCATAAAAAGCAATAAGCAGTTTTTACCAGATCGAACACCTCGTATTGTATAGTAAATGGCACAGCCATGGTCAAGGTGCAGATTGGCCCAGAGAGAAAAGAGATGCCTATAAGTGTATGTAGTCCTGGACAGGGTGGTATTTATAGCAATTGTGTGGCCACAGGATCCTCCTAGTGTCACGTAAGCACCCGCAATTGGGGGGGGGGGCGTCCCACCTGAGCGCTAGGGAACCGCTCGGGCATTGGCGCCAAAAATTCCCTCATGGTGCGAGCGCTGATGTAACCCATGCGCCGGCGTGACGACGTCAAAGAATTACGTCATACGTCCAGTGCAGGAGGCGTGGCACCGATGCGTAATGGGAAGGACCCGCCCAATCCTCCGCACTCAGGGAAGGGGCCCCGGAGCGCATCGGAGGTCCCGGAAGCATTGGACTAGTCCTTCAAACCACACGCTCCACAGACACATGTAAACAGCACAAACTCATGGAATTAAAGCACACAAATATGTATACCAGACATTGTCAAAAATTAACCTACCATCCCGATATGTATAGCAGAGCACCTCGATCGGGGTCTGCCATCTGACAAGATAGCGAGAATCACTGATTATATATACACTCTTCCATCCCGGGTTAAATAAAGGAGAGATGTTTTTGGACTTTAAATGAGGCACAAAGTGCAACAACCAAGTGCCTCCATCCCTATTCAGTTAAAATTAAAATTTGCTCTCAACATTATTGTGTAATATTGCATTATGTCACCATTTCCAGTATTTATATACAATTATCATTGATGCGTCTACTATATTACTTATTACTGACATTATTGCGCACCTCATTTAAAGTCCCAACTCGTTTTAATTTTTATTTTTAACTGAATAGGGATAGAGGCACTTGGTTGTCCCAATAACTTCTCTCCTTTAAATATTGAACCCGGGATGGAGGAGTGTATATATAGTCAGTAATTCTGACTATCTTGTCAGATGGCAGTCCCCGATCGAGGTGCTCTGCTATACTTATTGGGATGTTATGTTAATCTTTGACAGTGCCTGGTATACATGTTTGTGTATGTTTTGTTCCATGATTTTGTGCTGTTTACATGTGTCTGTGGAGCATGTGGTTTGAAGGACTAGTCCAATGCTTCCAGGAGCTGCGATGCTTCCCTGAATGCGGGGGATCGGGCAGGTCCTTCCCACTGCGCATCCGCGCCACGCCTCCCGCGCTGGATGTATGACATCATTCCTTGACGTCGTCACGCCGGCACATGGTTTACATCAGCGCTCACACCATGAGGAAATTTTTAGCGCCAATGCCCAAGCGGTTACCTACCGCTCAGGTGGGACGCCCTCCCTAATTGCGGGCACTTGCGTGACTCTGGGAGAAACCCATGGCCACACCATTGCTATAAATAGCACCTTGTTGAGGACTACATACTTATGGGCATCTTTTTTCTCTGGGCCAACCTGCACCTTGACCATGCCTATGCCATGTACTATACAACACGAGGTGGTCGATCTGGTAAAAATTGCTTATTGCTTTTTATGGCTGTTCATCACGTTTAATTACTCTCACTTTTGGATATATACTCTTGTATGGGTTTCTATTCTCTCTATCATTTTACCTATTCAGACACACGTTGTACTCATACACCTTTCTGGTTACTCCTGGGCTTCATTTTGCCCTAGATTCCAAATATATAATATATACCAATATGAAGATACTTCCATACACTTTTTAGTGCTTCATTTTCTCTTTCACTTACCTTTCTTTTTGTTTTTCTTCTTGTGGGATATTAATTGGTAGTCACACCATATAGAATAGTGGGCAATAATTGTATTCACTTCATTGATTATTTGAAATCAACAATTTTTATAGAATTTCCTGGGATTACCAGTCATGATACCACTTATTACACAATGTGGAAATTCGCCTCTCTCTTGCTAGTCCTCGTAACCATGCGTTGGTGGGCGCGGGCAGTACACCCACAGCTTCCGCCCCCAGATAACCCTCATTTTACAGTGCCACATGTTGAATCTTGAGTGATGGTGTTTGGAGTATCTTTATCAGCTTGTGGAATACACATATTGCTATTGTGGTGTAGGATCTGGGCCTGTTGTCCCTCCATCCCTTTATCTTTCCTTCTTCCTCTCTCCTTCCCTCGCTGCCTCTTTCTTTCTCTCTCTACTTACCTCCCTTTCTTTCTCTTTCTTTCTTTCTATTTCCTCTCTCCCTCATCCCGCTCTTCCTTCTCCCTCCATCCCTCTTTCATCTCAGACTCTAACCACACCCCCTTTAAGCCACGCCTAATATTTAGTTTAAATGCATTTTCACACCCCCACTGCATCACACCTGCAAATGAATACCCCACCCCTTATTATAATATGACTCCGCCTACATACAAAAAAGTGTCCCTATAAATGTTTTTATAATGTTGGCAACTATGCAAATGGCTCTTCCATTATGTTATGGTAGGGAATGCAAAACATTTATACATCATTCAGAAAGTTGATGATGAGACAAGCAGTGATGACATTTAAAGAAAACAGAGCTAACGTGTGCGTTTCCACAGGTTGTGTGGCATGTTTTCACCATTAACTAACATCCTTCCTACCACTCAATTGTGTACATTTGGATGACATATACTGTACATACAGTCTAAAAAAAAAAAAGTCAAACTTCTGCAACTGACGTCTCCCTGCTTGATATCTTTTTGATTAGATATAAGGGTTATAGATAAAAGGGAAGAGAAAAGGGTGAGGCACAGTAAGTTTGTGGTGAGGGTGGGTTTAAAGAGTAGGGGTGGCTTGTAATGAAAAAAGAAAGAAATAAAAGGGGGGGGGCAGGTGGATTGGGGAGGGGGGCACCCCTCTACCCCTTTCTGCAAGAAAGAAGAGTTGTTTGGGTCCTAGTAAAAGTCTAATGCATAACATATCATGAAGGAATAATGCAGCATTTATTTTTTATAAAAATGCCAAAGGGTCCATATTTGTAATATTTTTTCTTCCTGGTTCTTTATGGCCAGGGTAAGATTGTTCATTTCTTTAATTGTATTTTTGTAAAAAGCCTTTTTTTTCAGTGCAGCATACCAAAATGCCCAGGTTTACACATCTGTGCGATGTGGTGCACTACGACACAAGTGCGGTGCAGTGGATTGTGTAGGTGCTTTGGGGTACCATTCAAAATGTAAGGCACTGTGCCACATCACACTGTACTTGATTTGTTACCATGCACAAGATGTGTAGGGAGCCCTAGTACATTGGTATAAACCCATCCCAAATCCCCCTTTGTGGTTTTTCTGAACGTTGTTTAGCTGTATATACTCGAGTAAACCAAGTTTTTCAGGACATTTTTTTGTGCTGAAAATGCCCCCTCGGCTTATACTGGAGTAAAGCACTTTTCTGGTGCAAAGAATGACATTTTCTGAACCGAATTTGGGGCCCCGTATCTCGGGACGACTTGGTGCTAGGAACCCCACATTTGGTGTGCAAACCCAGTGGAACTAGCTCTACAACATATCCAACATGCTGGAGTTCCTAGCACCAAGTGACCCCAAGATATGGGGCCCCAAAATCGGTTTGGAAAATGTAATTCTCTGCTGCAGAAAAGTGCTTGACATTTTCTGAAACGACTTTGGGACCCCGTATCTCGGGGCCACTTGGTGATAGGAACCCCAGCTTTGGATATGTTGTAGTGATAGTTCCACTAGGTATGCAAACCAAACTTGGGGTTCCTAGCACCAAGTGACCCCA
Organism: Aquarana catesbeiana; assembly: GCA_037953035.1. Classification (NCBI taxonomy): domain Eukaryota; kingdom Metazoa; phylum Chordata; class Amphibia; order Anura; family Ranidae; genus Aquarana; species Aquarana catesbeiana. Next base: position 28,056 of record JBBHAA010002664.1, on the reverse strand, counting down.
AGATATGGGGCCCCAAAGTTGGTCAACTGTGTCCATCTGCAGCAATGTCATTTCGGGACCCTTTGGGTCCAGAGACCCCAAATTTCGGCTGCAGCTAGGGGGGGCATCTAGGAACCCTTAACTACCCAGTTTGAAGTTCGGGGGACCTATGGCTGCAAATGGGCACAGTGAGGGTGCAAATGGGCATTGTTGACCCTCTTTTCCACTTACAGTAGCTGCGCATTTCTCACCCTAGGCTTATACTCGAGTCAATACGTTTTCCCAGTTTTTTGTGGTAAAATTAGGTGCCTCGGCTTATATTCGGGTCGGCTTATACTCGCGTATATACGGTATTATTTTTCATAATTTTTGTTGTTGTCATTTTACAATTTTAAAACATTGCTCACGTGTTGTTTATTAAGTCTTTATCATTTGAATTGGAATGTTTTTTCTTCCCTATCAACCCTTGTTACCAGAACAGAGCCAACCAGATGTGTGCCGGCAAAGGAAAACAAAGGAACTTTCCGGCAGTGACACCTGCTGGATGCGTCAGATTTACTGATCGCTCCACCCATCATCTCAGTGCGATACATTGCAAGTGAAAAGTCACATGACCACAGTATACATATACTGTAGAAAATAAGGTACTAGACAATATTTCCGTGTTTTCTACAGACTGGAGCTTATATTGTTATATTTTGCTTTAGTGTACTGAATCAGTGGCAGTGGGTTTCCCGACACATTAGGAAAGTCAATTAGATATCAATGTTAATTTTATATTGTCTGGAATTTCTTTGCAGAGAAATAGATGCTTGATACATACCTGGAATATGACGCCAAACCAAAAGTGACTTGCTTCCGGAAGGAGTACTGGTCGTTAGGAGGCAGATTGTGCGGATCATTATCCTTTACATCAATGCAACGAGGGGCACCTTCTGCATAAACTTTCCACCTACATAATAGAATATTATTATTATTATTATTAAAGGTCCAGTTACGGGAACCAAGTCAGTATTTAGTTACAACCATTCTAAAGTAGAGGGTTAAACCCCTTCACGACAAAGCTAAAACAAATCTAAATAACTAAATGCAGTTTTTCAACTTTGATATGCGTTTGTAAAAATGTACATATTATCGCAACTATTTAGTGCATCCATATGAATTATACCTTGTTTTTTTCAAGACAAATTGGGCTTTAATTTGGTGGTAAATGATAACCTGTATCTCCCGATATTTTTTTTTTATCATAGAAAACTGGTACAAAATAGTAAAACAAATCATTTTTTAAAATCTAAATCTGTATATTTCTTTCTATTACCATAACCCACCACCCAAGAACAATCCAAAATAAATTTTCCTGCTTCTGATGATTGTAGCGATACCTCCTACCCTGTTTCCCCCGAAAATAAGACCTAGCGTGATTGTCGGTGATAGCTGCAATATAAGCCCTACCCCTCAAATAAGCCCTAGTTGTAGGTCTTATTTTCAGGGTAGGGCTTATTTTCGGGGAAAAAGAAAAAAAAAAAAAAAAAACAAGAGGGAAAGTGAATTCATAAATGAGGAACATGCAATTGACAGGTTAAATAATTAAATACTGTTTAATGAAAAAACTCACTATAAACACCAATCCAAAGATATCCTGAAAACACAGGTACCATCACCATATTAAAAAAAGGACAAGACAGTCATGTGCAGACACAGATAGCCACCTATCACATCCAGCCACTCGCATTAGACATGTGAAGTCATTCAAAACATATGGACATGAATGATTTCAAAATGAAAGGGATACAAAACATTGCTGGAAGTCCTTATGGCATAAGGGAAGAACAGCAAATGATAAACAGTAAAAACTGATTAGGTGGTGGGTGTGACAACAGTTCTGATCAACACTGTATAGTGATCTGGGGAGTAGGAAAACCCCGAGAGGGGGGAGAGTAAAAGGGCCGTGGTGGAGAGGCCCTGGACGGAGGGATGCAGGGATGACTCAGCAGCGGCCTCGGGGCACAGATGTGTGCAGACTTATGGAATCAAAATCTCTCTAGGCCAGGAATGGCTCACGAGACTGGAGACCGGAAGGTGGGGACGGAAGATGCAGGCAGGAGCCGGGCTAGGCTGTATGGCTGGCTTTGTGGACCGGATACCAAGTAATAAACACTGGGAGTTACTGAGAATAACTGTCCCGAACCAGGGATGCAAAGAGGTAAGATCTCACCCAGTATTGGCTGCCGTCCACGTCAGGAGAGGAAGTTAAAGCTGTCACCGTCTCCCGCTTGTAAAGTGCCTTGTTGCAAGTAGTTCGATCCTGCAAGAGATCATCCGAAGTGTACCTCCATCATTGGTAGCGAATGGACAGTAGGAGGGGGTAAGCCCAGATTGTTGCAGCAGGCAAGACCCGATTGGGTTTCGTGCGGTTTCCGCGGGTAGATTCAAGCGGCCGCTATGGTTGCAGGCCTGTGTGATCAGAGCTGGTGGGTGGGTCTGTTGGTCGGCAAGTGCGCTACAGATAGCGTGATGGCGTCATGCTGACGCGTTTCATCCGCAGATCGGATTTCATCAGAAAAAGGGTAGGGCTTATTTGGGGGGTAGAGCTTATATTGCAGCCATCACTGACAATCACGCTAGGTCTTATTTTCGGGGGAAACAGGGTATATGTATATTATTTCTTACAAATACAGTAAAGAGGGCAGGAACAATCAACCTTAGCACCACATCCCATAGAGAAAATGTAAACAAAGAGAAGGAAGGTGGGGTAAATAACCCCAGGACTTTTAAGGTGCTTTTTATATGAGGTAAATAGAGTAAATAGACATGTATAATTTATCCATAAAAAGGTTTTTATTATTACAATTAATACACATTACACAAAAATAGTTAAAAAAAACCTCTCAATATCCACATCCAGTTTAGGTAAGCAGTAGAAAGGATACCACTCAATAAATACCACTCAACATGTTTCACTCATTTGGAGCTTCCTCTGGAGTTTTGGTATAGTTTGTGGTATACAGGCTGCCAGATATCAAATAAGAATTAGATTCGTAAAGAAATATTCCCAATGAATAACATTAGAGATATAGGTAGGTCCCTTTGGTAGAGGTTCCAGTCCAGTTTTGGCCACAGAAGGACTAGGAATTGATATGTCCTTAAGTGGAATCAAAACTCATTTACTGGAGGAAAAAAAAACTAATTGTAAGTAGAAGCGGCAGTTTGGGATCACCATGGTATGGAGATCTTCAGCCAGCCAATTTAGAGGGGTCAAAGAAATCTTGAAAAGGTGTGAGTGCATAAAAATGCAACTATGATGATAGTTTGGGCAGGCATAGGATGGAAGAGAGACAACCTCTCCCGTAGACGAGGAGCCTATGAGCCTATCGCTTCTACTTACAATGAGGTTTTTTCTGCCTCCAGTAAATGAGTTTTGATTCCACCTAAGGACATATCAATTCCTAGTCATTCTGTGGCCAAAACTGGATAGGAACCTCTACCAAAGGGACCTACCCATATCTCTGATGTTATTCATTGGGAATATTTCTTTACCAATCTAATTCTTATTTGATATCTGGCAGCCTGTATACCACAAACTATACCAAAACTCCTGAGGAAGCTCCAAATAAGCGAAACATGTTGAGTGGTATTTATTGAGTGGTATCCTTCCTACTGCTTACCTAAATTGGATGTGGATATTGAGAGATTTTTTTAACTATTTTTCTGTAATGTGTATTAATTGTAATAATAAAAACCTTTTTTATGGATAAATTATACATGTCTACCTACTCTATTTACCTCATATACAAAGCACCTTAAAAGTCCCAGGGTTATTTACCCCACCTTCCTTCTCTTTGTATATTATTTCTTGTTTGTAACCCATAGTAAGGCCCAGAAACAAAAGTGTGCATTTTTTTTATCCTGTCTAAAACACGCTGACACTAACTGACACTGATACTAAAATTAAAAAATGCTTTTAAAAAAAAAAAAAAATAATACTACCTAAAATACACAGACCTGACCTTTGAACCCAATCTTTGACTCTGGCCATGACCTTTTACTCTATCCTTGGCCAAAACTCTAATGCTGTGTACACACGAGTGGACTTTTCAGCATCAAACGTCCGACGGTCTTTCCGACGGACTTTCTGACAGACTTTCGATGTAGTTACGACGGACTTTCGAACGACCGGACTTGCCCACACATGAACGGACTAAAGTCTGTTTGAAAGTCCGTTCGTTTGAACGTGATGACGTACGAAGGGACTAGAAAAAGGAACTTGATAGCCAGTAGCCAGTAGCTGCCCTATCGTCATTTTTTGCCTGTCGAACTAGCATACAGACGAACTGATTTTTCGATTGGACTCGAGTCCGTCGGAAAGATTTGAAACATGTTCTAAATCTAAAGTCTGTCTGATTTTCGACAGAAAAGGTCCACTGAAGGTCCGATGAAGCCCATACATGGTCGGATTGTCCTACGGATTTGTTCCCTCAGACCAGTCCGGTCGAAAAGTCCGCTTGTGTGTACACGGCATAACTCTGACACTTACTTAAACCTTAACCACTTAGGGACTGAGCCTCTTTTTGAGATTTGTTATTTACAAGTTAAAATCACTTTTTTTTGCTAGAAAATTACTCAGAACCCCCAAACATTATATATTTTTTTCAGACACCCTAGGGAATAAAATGGCGGTTGTTGCAATACTTTCTGTGACACCGTATTTGTGCAGTGGTCTTACAAGCGCAATTTGTGGAAAAAATACACTTTTTTGAGATAAAAAATAAGACAACAGTAAAGGTAGCCCAATTTTTTTCTATATTGTAAAAGATAATGTTACGCCGAGTAAATTGATCACACTTCAAAAATTGCACCCGCTCGTGGAATGGCGAAAAACTTTGGCATTTAAAAATCTTCATTGGTGAAATTAAAAATTTCTACAGGTTACCAGTTTTAAATCACAGAGGACGTCTAGTGCTAGAATTATCTCTCTCACTCTAGCGATCGTGGCGATACCTCACATGTGTGGTTTGAAAACCGTTTTCATATGCGGGCGCGACTTACATATGAGTTTGTTTCTGCGCGTGAGCTCGGCGGGACGGGGCGCTTACATTTTTTTTTCTTATTTATTTTATTTTTTATTTTTACATTGTCCTTTTTAAAAAAAAATGTTTGAGTCACTATTATTCCTATTACAAGGGATGTTTATCCCAGCTTTGGAATCAGCAGAAAGGCTGAAGTAGAAGGCAACTTTATCATAAGCAATATGAGAGTGTGAAAATGAACAATCCAAATAAAATATCCTGTAAAGGACAACCCCCTCTCACCACACAGAGATAGAATGTATGTGCTGGTCACTTACTTGTGGGTTTCTCTTTTTATCCCCAATTCTAATTGTCTTTGTTGCTGGATAACAGGGGGAGTATTCTTAGTTATCACAATACCTGAAACAGAAGAGGTTATAAATTAACATATTTGCTGCTGCAATACCCCCGTTTAGCCCATAAATCTGATAGAGCACATGTGTCAAATACAAGGCCTGCGGGCTGAACTTGGCCCTCCAGGCCATTTCATGTAGCCCTTGCACCCAGGGCTTTTTTCACCTGGAACGTGGCAGAAGTCTATTCCGCCACCTCCGGCTTCTCACTCACCAGTGTCACTTGTAAACACAGAAGCCCTTCAGTGGCTTTCACAGATCCCTGAAAGTGGATAAAGTAGGAGAAAATCGAACAGATTGGGGTAGAGCATTCCAGAGAATGGGAGAGGCTCTGGAGAAGTCCTGAAGGCGAGCATGGGAGGAGGTGACAAGGGAGTTTGAGAGCAGGAGGTCTTGGGAGGAGCGAAGAGAACGATTAGGTTGGTATTTTGAGACTAGGTTAGAGATGTAGCTGGGGGCCAGGTTGTGGGTGGCTTTGTAAGGTAAAGTTAGTATCTTGAATTTAATTCGGTGACTGAGTGGCAAACAATGGAGGGTTTGGCAGAGGGGTATAGCAGACGCTGAGCGGTTTGTGAGGTGGATGAGCCTGGCAGCAGCGTTCATGATGGACTGAAGTGGGGATAGCCTATTTAGAGGTAAGCCAATGAGGAGGGAGTTGCAGTAGTCAAGGTGGGAGATGACCAGGGGGTGAATAAGAACCTTTGTGGTGATATTGGTTAGGAAGGGGCGTATCTTGGAGATGTTGCGGAGGTTGAGGCGGCAAATTTTGGATAGTGATAGAACGCAGGGCCGAAAGGTTAGTTCAGAGTCCAGGATTACACCTAGGACTTTGACGTGGTGAGATGGGTTGATAGTTGAGCCATTGATATTGACAGAGAAAATCAGGGGAAGTGGCACCTGAGGGAGGAAATATCATGAGCTCAGTTTTGGATAGGTTGAGTTTGAGGAAGTGGTGTGACATCCAGGCTGATATGTCTGTTAGTAAGTTGGTAATGCGTGAGGCGACAGATGGAGAGAGCTGGGGGGTGGAGAGATAGATTTGGGTGTCATCAGCGTAGAGATGATATTTAAAGCCATGGGAGGCAATCAACTGACCCAGGGAGGTGGTGTAGAGTGAGGAAAGGAGAGGTCCAAGAACAGAACCTTGGGGGACCCCAACGGAGAAAGGAAGAGGAGAGGAGGAAGTAGATTTGTAAGTGACACTGAAGGAGTGGTGGGATAGGTAGGATGAGAAACAGCGAAGAGTCATGGAGACCAAAGGAGTGGAGTTTATTGAGTCAAGTCATGGAGACGAAAGGAGTGGAGTTTATTGAGGAGGAGGGGGTGGTCCACTGTGTCAAAGGCAGCAGAGAGATCCAGGAGAAGTAGTACAGAATAGTGTCCACTGGTTTTAGCCGTTAGTAGGTCATTTGAGAGTTTAAGGAGAGCAGTTTCCATGGAGTGTTGAGGGCGAAATCCAGACTGAAGGGGATCAAGAAGTTTATTCATGGTCAGATGGTCACTTAGAAGTTTGGAGGGGAAGGCGAGCAAAATTGTCACTCTTTTTTTGTTTATAGCGCAAAAAAAAATAAACGCAGGAGGTGATCAAATACCACCAAAAAAAGCTCTCTTTGTGGGAAAAAAAGAACGTAAATTTTGTTTGGGTACAGAGTCGCATGACCGCGCAATTGTCAGTTTAAGCAACGCAGTGCCGAATTGCAAAAAAATGGCCTGGTCATTAAGGGGGGAAATCCTTTTGAGGCTGAAGTGGTTAAGATCTTATCACTGTTACTGTAATTTGAACACACCCACAGTTCAATGCGATTTGGTGGTGGGGGTGTGGCTGAGCACCTATTCTCTGAGAAAAAAAGCCCTGGATACATTTTTATAGTCTTCCAGATACAACAGGCCATTTTGAGGACAACCACAATGCTGATGCGTCCCCCGAATAAATTGAATTTGACACCCCCATGATAGAAGTACCAAACAGCCAATCCCAAATACCACTGAGCTCTATAGTGCTATTGAGTTAATGTTTGGGCTCTGCAGCATCAGTACCTGGTAGCAGAGCTTGAAATGATGAGGAAGGCCTCTCTTACACCTGAGACTCGGGTACCTGGTAGTGTGGACAGAAGGCGCAGGAGTGCAAAGTGGCACTAGTGCCTGTAGGTCTTGCTAGTAGCAGAGCAGGTATCCACGCTAGGCAGGAGAAGTCATCAACAGTCTTTAGTGAAGCAGGCCGGCTGGTAGACAGATGGTGGGTGGCAGACTGAAGCAGGCTGATACTGGCTACAGTGGGCAGGTGAGAAATACAGCAGGAGCAGACTGTAGAACAGTAGGCTCAGCAGGATGTAAGGCAAGTACTGGAAACAACAGGAAGATTAGCAGAGTCAGGCAGGCCAGGTCATGCACTGGCAGGACAGATCAGGTACACAGGAGCTGGCAAGAGCATGGTCAGGGTACAAGCCAAGTCAGGAGTCAATCAGTGGAACAGAAGTAAGCAGGTGCAGGCAGAAGAGGTGGTCAAGGACAAGCCAGGGTCGGTGCAAGTGGAGTTTGGCGAGAGATGTCAGCCTAGCCGGGTCAGACACTGGAACGATGGTGCAGAATGACAGGGTCACAGGATACAGGGCAGGCTGAAGACAGAGCAGCACTGATTCTGAGCACTGGCACAGTTTAAATAGCTACTTTGGCGCCAACATCACTCACAAATGCATGTGAGCACGCCCATGAGCACGTGTATGTGCACCTATGCATGCGCATAAGTATTAGCCGAATTGCTATGTCTACAAGAGGAAGCCTGAATTGGCCTGTGAAGTCTGCCAAGAGGGACCATGTTGTCTACTGGCATGCCCTTCCTGACAATCAGATACTCAAATACCTAAATTTCACTGTACCCCATAGCAGCTTGGTATCAGATATTCCCAGTATGGTGCAGTTAATAAAATAAAGAGGACTTATAATTGGTTGTTATGTTAATAAACTGTAGTACTATGTCATGGGTGGAACTATGAATATACTATTATAAAAAACATTCTTATAAACGCCGCCCCTTTCCTCCAGCAAACCCCCTAAGTCTCCACTCTCTCCATGTACATCCTAGCAGAGCCGATCCACCCTATACGCTCACTACGCAAGCTGCGTAGGGCCCCGCTGCTGTGGGGGGGCAACCAAGACCCAGCATCCCCCCCTGCAGGGTTCGGGCTGGGCCAGGGGGCAGGGTGGAAATTTCCCCCCAGGCAGCTTACATTATCTTTAAAACGGCCGCAGGCCACAGCATTGGCTGGCTGTTATTTTTTTTTGCTAGATGTCAGCTGCGGCGCTGGCTGTCTGTTAAATTTTTTTTTTACTAGACGATGGCCACGGCGGCCGCCGATTGGCTAGCTGGCTGCTGCTGCGCTGCATTGTGGGAGTTGTAGTCCGGCGGTGCTAAAGGTAAGGACCTTATCAGGGCAGCAAACTACAACTCCCACCTCCCAGGAGTCTCAGAGGCAGGTCACATGGCACATCAGGGGAGGGTACGAGCGCATCAAGAACGCGCCGTCCCATGTGACTTGCTGAGCTTGTGGGCTGGGCACTGGGAGAAGAGAAGAGAAGAGAAAAGAGAAGAGAGAAGAGAAGAGAAGAGAAGAGAAGAGAAGAGAAGAGAAGAGAAGAGAAGAGAAGAGAAGAGAAGAGAAGAGAAGAGAAGAGAAGAGAGAAATGACAGGACAGAATCATCACCACTCCGTAGAGGTGCAAGGACCTGGCTCTCCATTGAAACACACAGCCCTCCCCAGCCTGAAGTAAGGTGTGATGACCTCTGTTGTGATAAAACTTATTTACTGTATCCCCTTCAGTACTAAATTTAAGAAATGATGCATAGCAACAATTTTAAAGTTTGGCAGTGGCGGCTTAAGGGCAATCAACCAACCCCCCCCACCAGCGGGTCAGGTAGAGGGCCCCTTAGCAGAATTTTGCTTAGGGCCCCAGGTAGATCAGGATCGGCACTGATCCTAGTTTCCAAAAGCCTCAAAACCAGGCTCTGCTTTTTCTACACATGCATGAAAGAATCTCCAAATATTACTATAGAAGAGATGTCCATTGTTGGGCCAAATGAGGTGGGGGGGAGTGCAAAATAGAAGACAAAGCCAATAGAAGCACACCTGGTTTCCCTTACCTCACCCTTCTCCCCTCTTCCCCCCTCTCCTTCCCTTCATACCTGGTTTTCCCTCACTTTCCTTCCGTCCCCCTCTTCCCCCTCCCCACCTTTTTTTTCTGTTCTCTTAGTCATTTCACTCACCCAATAAGTCCTAATATTATAATTGTTGATACATGTCATACTTTTCAGACTGTTGTCAACTTAATTATTTACATATTATCTTTGTTCATTCATTTATTCCACTGACTCTATAGCCAAATACATAATTCCTATGTTGCTGCCTTTTATAATCAGACACACTTTCAATAAACTTAATTTAAGTTTTTTCCCATTAATTTATGAATGTACTCTAAACTACAATTTTAGTAGAATTTTTTTCTACAAGCATTAATAGCGCTGTTGCTTGATGAGTAGATTGCAGGTGCCGCCTGCCCACACGCCCCTTACCGGTCACAGGGCATTTCCACAATTGTAATCCATCGTAAGTTGCATATCTGTGTTCGGCCTTTCCCCCTTTGGGGTTTTGGCGGGCCGGGGAGACGCTGGTCAGAGCCAAGTCGTGGGAGCCTTTGGGAAGTCAAGGTTCAGGAGATACGGCTATACATGTGTGATTGGTAACTATGTTCCAAAATGTTCTTTATATTTATATCTGTTATATATAGTTATGTGCAGGTTGCATTGATGCATTTTTTCATGCATGCAATTTCTCCCATAGCGCATGCATACCTCTGAAGAAGACCCGATGGGGTCGAAACGCGTCAGTTCATCCAAGCGCCTAATTACCTATATCCCTGTGTATAGATTTTTCTATGCGCTTATGTGCTTATAATATCTCCTGTACCACAGCTCATTTTTACTTTATTGTCATCTACTTTTGCAATCATGTTTCAATAAAGATTATTTATTTTAATTTAGTGTCACCCTTTACATATTGTCTACTGCTAGAAAACCCTGTTTCCTGGGGGATAACTTCCTTTTTGATTTACTTTGGGGTGTGCAGTAATGATCTTTTCCCAGGTGTCCCCTTGTTTCCATAGAAGCACACATAGTACACCACACCGATGGGTGGGGAAGGACAAATTGCACAGTGAGAACAGTGGGAGGGGCTTAAATGGGTATAGTTAAATAAGACCCGGGCATAGACTGCTCTGGGTTACAAGTGCATAACTCTCAAGTGTGAATAATGTACATAATGCAGGGGTCCAGAGTGCAAGTTAAAAAATAAGTAAAGCCCTCTACCTTCCACCCCCCCTCCTCCATTGCCCATGACAAAGCCACATCAAGCCAAATTTGCTGCGCCCCTCCCTTGATTGAAAGTGAAATGCGTGTGCAAAAGTATGAATGCAACAAAAAAAAATGCAAAAAAGTAAGAAATAAAGTATGAATGTTTAAAAGTGCACAAATGCTGTGTACATGCTGCTATGGGCTGTTAGAGAGGTAAGAATAATTCATCTTCTTTTGCAGGGAGCTTATTTGAACTTTAGTAGAGCTTTAAGGATCTCCACAATTAAACTCATAACATTAATTTTTGGTAATAATATTTCACATCTGCCTCACATGGAAAATGAAATACACAGAAGAGATAGTTAAATAGAATTCCAATATAATAATAAGAATGATAAAGTCATATCTCACCCTTCCCTTCTGGGATCTCCACAGATTTTAAGATCCACTGATACAATGGGAATTGGTAGAGTTGGCCATTGGGACAGGTCACAGTGACATAATTGCAGTACCAGGGATCCAGATGGAAATTTAGGTAGGGCTCGATGGACAGCCTAATAAACAGGAGCTCTCCAAGGTCTTTATTTTCGGTGATATTAAACTCTGTCACCTGGAAAAGCCAAAAGTAGAATTTAAGAGGTCTGCACACAATACAAATCTAAGCACTGGTCATAGATAATTCAAAGAGCGTGCGGGTAGAGATAAACAGACTTATTCAAAAAAGTAGATTAAAGATCAAGTGATACATTTTGTACTAAGAAAAATGCAACTAAATAAAGCGCTGCGCTCCCTACATATGCACAAATACTGGGCTCATATAAAAAAACATAACAAATCTCGGTAAAAATCGCTATTAATGATCAACTAATTATTCAGTGTAATAAACATATAGTGAAAGCCACAAAAAAACTTTTAGAGAAATAGGTCAAGTTTTAATAAGTCTTCCCATTATTTATTTCTCAAGTGCTAAAACATTTTTTGTGTTTTTTAGATTTCATTGGTAGCCTTTATCTATGTTTCCTGACAGACTCCATGGCAGTCTACATGTGGGTTAACCCCACCTCCTCTCCAATGCTATAGGACCCCATTCCCATAAATGTGAGCTCTCAGCCAGAGACTGCGTTCCTTTTTTGTTCTCCTCTTTGGAGCATGTGCACTTACAATTTATTATTGTTCCATCTGGATGAATGAGCCCCTGGGGGCCAGAGTCGGGCATATTAAAGAAGTGGTGTAATAACCCAGGGTAGGTGAGTGGTTCCAGGCATAATGCCCTGGTGGTGGGGGGCCGGCCCGTGTATGCCCATGACAGGAAGACCAGAGTGGTGCAGCTGAACTGGCAGGGTCTGAAGATGGTGCCTGTGACATCGGTTCTCCTCCATGGCAGCAGTTTATGTTTTTTTTCTCTTTTTCTCTTTTTCCCTGGCTCTAGTGTCCTCTGGCCATTTTCATGGCGGCTGGAATGCTTCTGCGTTCCAGAACGCCGTGGCACTTCCTGGCCGTGGCTGCGAGCCGTGGGTGAAACCGAGGCTTGGTTTTGCACATATGCAGCGTGGGAATGGGTCCGGCGGCCACGCAGGTGCCTGGCGGCCAGAGTTCTCGGTGCAGGTGCATAGGAGGCATGGCGATAATGTCACCAGGGCAGGGGATTCAAACAGCCCCTGCCTCTGGGGAAAATCCTGCGAGCGTCAGCTTCCCCAAACACTGGACATCTGCTTATGTGGTGAGGCACTACCTCTTACCCGTGGTTTGCGGGGCGGGAGCAGTTCTTAAAAGGGAAGCAACCAAATTTTTTTTCTCTTCTCTCCTCCCTGCATAACCCCTCATTCTGCTCCCTGTCCTGGAATTATTGCTCCCGGCAAGAGCATTTTCCTCCAGGTGCCATGGATAAATCACTGCCTCCTTGCGGCCAGCCCTCACGCACAGTGTGTGTGGGCAGAGGGAGAGGGCCGGATTCTTGGTGGGTGTACTATGACTCATGTGTTAACAGCATGCCTATTTCTTTCTCCCTTGTTTGTCAGCCCTTCCAGGTCAGATCGCCAGGTCATTCCTCGGGATGACAGAGACCCTGCCAGGCTGCAACAATGGCATTCTTCATCTAGGTCCAGACGCCATGGCTCACTGACCCAGCATCAAAACAGGCCTGGTATAGGATCCCCTGTTAGGGGCACTCATTATTCTGCAATAAGTTGGATAGTGCCAGGACCCGGGCCACAGGTGGGAAGTCGGCTTTCTTGCCCCAGGACAGGCACCTATTTGGGCCAGAAGATGCCCCAGCAGAGGAGACACAGCACAGAGCGCGCCAGGGAAGTGCGCTCCTACAGACCAGGACTTCAGAAGGGACTGGAGGAGAAGATAGATGTCTCTTCAGAAATCCGCTAGGAACCAGGTGTCCAGTGGACGTGAACCTTCCAAGTTGTTTTGGGATTGAGTCCACCCAGGCGGGTCGGGTGGGGGCACACTTGCTTCTCTTCCGGCACATCTGGGCGGCCTCCATCTCAGACTTCTGGACCATCAGGACAGTCTCTTCAGGTCACACGTGGTCCTTCACCAATACTCCTTCCCTCAAATTTATCCCTACGCTGCTACCTCGGGCAGAAGAACAGAAGCAGGTGCTGCTGTCCTATGTGGACTCGCTAGCGACGCAAGGCGCTGTGGGCTTCTGCCTGCCCCACCCCCTTTCCCACAATTCTGCTGACTTCCCTCCTCTCCTGCTGGCTGCTGCTATTTCAGGATGGAGAGCAGGGGAGGGGGAATATTTAATTTACCAGCCCCTTTATTTTCTGAATGAACACAGTGAGTGATCAGTATCGATCACTCTCTGTGCTTATTCATATTAGTCCCTTTCTCTGTCGCAAAAGTGAGATATCAGGGGGTCTGTATGGTACCCTGATAGTTCACCAAAACCCTCCAACGGGGCTGCTAAAAAAAAAAAAAAAATCAGTGCGTGTATTTGTATATATGTATATATATATATATACATATATATATATACACATATATATATACCGTATTTATCGAAGTATAACACACACTTTTTTTCCCCTTAAAATCATGGGTGCTTGTTATACGCCGATCCCCTGCTGACTCTGAGGGGAGAGGAGCGATATACACATAGCTGAGTGTACTCGGCTAGGCTCGGCTCCTCTCGGCTCCGCTCACAGTCACGCCCAGTCCCGCCATTGGACCTGTGTTATGCCCATCATAGAAGCCGGGCCAAGGGGCGGTACTGGGTGGGACTGCGAGAGGAGCTGAGAGGAGCTGAGCCTAGCCGAGGACACAGGACATCCGGCTCTGTGTATCTCGGCGGCGCTAATTTTAAACGCGCAAGGCTGCAATGAGACTGGGCAAGGCTGGGCAAGGCTGCAATGACATAGGGCAAGGCTACAATGAGACTGGGCAAGGCTGCAATGACATAGGGCAAGGCTGCAGTGCCCATCAGTGCCGCCTATTAGTGCCACCTCATTAGTGCCACCTCATTGATGCCACCTCATTGATGCCCTTCAGTGCTGCCTTATCAGTGCCCGTCAATGCAGCCATATCAGTGCCCATCAATGCAGCCATCATTGAATAAGAAAACTTACTTATTTACAAAAAAATTGAACAGAAACAAAGAAAACTTGTTTTTTTTTCAAAATTTTCGGTCTTTTTTTATTTGTTGCGCAAAAAACTTAAATCGCAGAGGTGATCAAATACCACCGAAAGAAAGCTCTTATTGTGGGAACAAAATGATAAAAAATGTGTTTGGGTACAGTGTAGCATGACCGCACAATTGTCATTCAAATTGCGACAGTGCTGAAAGGTTAAAATTGGCCTGGGCAGGAAGGTGTCTAAGTGCCCGGTATTGAAGAGGTTAAATTTCCTTATACTATGGCTCCCTCTAGTGGCTGATCTACATAAATGCCTAAGATTGCCTTTACTCGTATAGATTTACATTGTTTAGTGAAGAAGGCATTATTAGTCCTCTATGGCAAGGATTAATGCACCAACATATCAATATATAGAATCCCCTATCCTTATACCTCATAACATAAAATATAAAAGGTTTCAAATGTCTCATATGTGACTTCTCCCTAAAAACACTCTATTTACCTCAATCCTGAACCATTTGAAAATATCATAGGCTAGCTGCTCCACAGGGCTAGTAAATATAGATCAAAGAAAAGGGAAAGGGAGGGAAAGACCTTCCTCTTCTTTTGTTTGTGCAATAGATATAAATACAACAAGACTCCATCTAGACTCAATTAGACCTCGAACCCACACAAAGGGTAGACTTTTTCCTACCCTTTGAACTTTTTAATTAGGGAAGACTAGCAGGTCTAAACCTACCTCCGGATTATCTCGACCTCCCCCCCCCACTTATATCCTTATTTTATTTTATATTTTCTTCATTCCCCCTCCAAACCTCCGCACACTAACCAGACCACCACTGAAATTGAACAAACAAACTACACCAAGTTTCTAAATAGCAAACGCACTAGGCACACATTTCAGAAGCTTTTGGATTAAAAATCTAACAACTAACACCCAACTGCGTAACAACCGACAATCATCATGCCCATCCACAAAAAATCAATCCACTCCATTATCATTAAAATTATTTTCAATAAAACGCAAAAGGACTCAACATCCCTGAAAAAAGATCCAAATTCCTTAATGAATTCCAAAAACAAAAAGCCAACATCATCTGCATTCAGGAAACTCACTTTAAAACTGACAAGATTCCAAAACTTAAGGATAGCAGATTTCTGCTATCTTTCCACGCAACCAATTCTGAAGGGAATACATTCAATCTTCTAGATTCTATGCAGGACCCTGAAGGGAGATACATATTCCTCAAAAGGAAAATTGGGACCTCATCCCATAACCATAGCAAACGTATACGCCCCAAATACAAAACAAGTAGCATTTTTCTGTAAAATAAAAGACTTACTAACCACTTTTGCCTCAGGCATCCTCATTTTGGGAGGGGACTTCAATATCCCCCTAAACCCACTTATAGACACATCAAACGGTACATCGAACCTTCCTTATAGAGCATTGAAACAAATTAAAATGCAACTACAAGAATTAATGTTACATGACGCATGGAGAACTCTAAACCCTCAAACTAAAGACTTTACCTCCTTCTCTTCTGTTCATCAGAAATATTCTAGAATCGTTTACTTCTTCTTACCCCAAACTGACCTCAAATTACTGGAAAAAATCAACAATTGAAACCATGACCGTATCTGACCACCACCCTATTTCTATGACACTAACATTCCCAGAAAAAAAATCATTAAAACTAAATCTTGGAGACTCAGCACATCCATTCTGAAAGACCCCATAAATGTTCAACATTTCAATGACACACTAAAGAACTACTTCACACAAAATGAAAAATGAAGAAACCTCACTTCTCACACAATGGGAAGCACATAAATGTGTCATTAGGGGAGAAGTCATTGCCAAGTTAGCCAGACAAAAGAACGAAACATCAAATCGAGGATAAAATCTCTGATTGATCAAATCCATAGACTGGAAATGACATACAAACGTACTGTTGCGGTGGTGACACTGGAGGAACTAACAAATGCTAGAGCAACACTATCTGAAGAACTAAGCATCAAAACGAAAAGACAATACATACTACCACATAAGATATATTATGAACAAGGTAACAAAAGTGGGAAAATGCTAGCAAAAGCAGTTCAGAATAAAAAAAAGTTGCATCCACAATAAACCAAATAAGGCACTATACATTCATTTAATGAGGAGATAGCAAAACAGTTTGAACTTTACTATCAAACCCTGTATAACATTCCATCCAACCCTAAATGTCCCCACAACACAGAAAAAAGATCAAACCTCATACAAAACTTTCTACAGAAATATAGCCCACCCCAAATAGCATCAAACACGGCCCAAGAACTTGAAGATCCAATTTCGGGCCCTGAATTCGATAAAGCTATCAAGGACATGAAGATAGGCAAAGCCCCAGGACCAGATGGACTACCCCTACAATATTATAAGACATTCACTAATATTCTAAAGCCTAGATTCTTGAATTCTCTTCACTCACTCCAATCTGTACAAAATCCATGAGAAAAAAACTACTAGAAGCTCACATATCTGTTATTCCTAAAGAAGGTAAAGATCCCAACCAGGTCACAAACTATATACAATTTCCCTGATCGATGTTGATGTAAAGATATATGGCAAAATATTAGCAAATAGACTTCTCACTTTATTAACCTCCCTTACATCCCTTGATCAAGTAGGCTTTATTCTAGGTAGAGAAGCACCTGACAATACGATCAAAGCAATAAACATAAACCACTGGCTTACATCCAAAAAGAAACAAGGCTTTTTTCTCTCCCTTGACGCCGAGAAGGCGTTCGACAGAGTGGCCTGGGACTATATGGACACTGTCTTAACCCACATTGGTATTCTTGAATCAGAAAAGGGCTGGCAACTCGGATGCTCTTGAATAAAAGTCCTTTATTGGGTTACATGGGTACACGGGTACAGGCTACGCTGACGTGTTTCGGCTAAGAAGGCTTCATCAAAGCATACACATTGGTATTCTACCTCTAATGAGAGCATATATAAAAGCTCTATATTCTAACCCAACTGCAAAAGTCCGCGTTAATGGCCACCTGTGGAACGCCTTCAATTTGCGCAATGGTACAAGACAGGATTGCCCCCTATCCCCTCTCTTGTTTGTCCTTA
Organism: Aquarana catesbeiana; assembly: GCA_037953035.1. Taxonomy (NCBI): domain Eukaryota; kingdom Metazoa; phylum Chordata; class Amphibia; order Anura; family Ranidae; genus Aquarana; species Aquarana catesbeiana. The sequence goes on along the minus strand of JBBHAA010002664.1, from coordinate 10,603 downwards.
CACTGGAAGCGTTACTAAACAGAATCCGATCTAATCCGGACATGAAGGGAATACAAATTCATAACCAAACATATAAAGTCGCAGCCTTTGCAGATGACATGCTTCTCTTTCTCTCAGACCCCTATATATCTATACCCAATCGTATTCAAGACCTAGAGCAATTCCAATTAATATCAAACTTGAAAATGAACCATTCAAAATCCAGCGCCCTCAACATCACATTACCCCATCTTCAATTGCACTATGTAAAAACAAAAATTTCCCCTTCTCGTGGGCCAACCACTCCATAACATATCTAGGAATAGAAATCCCTACTAACTTGAATGATCTATTTAAGCTCAATTACACACCAATCTTAAAAGAATCAAAGGATGACTTAAAGAGATGGAACTCATTAAACATGTCATGGTTTGGGAAAGCCTCTTTAATCAAAATGACAATACTGCCCCGGTTTCTCTATGTCATGCAAACAATCCCCATTAGAGTACCATTACCTTTCTTTACCTCTTTTCGTCAAGCATGCACATCCTTCATCTGGAGAAGTAAACCCCCCAGAATCAAATTCACTAAACTAAATCTACCAAAAAATAAAGGAGGAATTGGGCTCCCTGATTTACTCAAATATCACCAGGCAGCCCTTCTAGCAAGAATAGTGGATTGGAACATCCATCATACAGTTAAAGACTGGGTGTCACTGGAACACATACAACTCTCCCAACCTGCCAAATCCCTTCCATGGATACACCCAAAACACCATCCAATAGCCGCCAAAAACCACCCCCTCATAGGTCCCACTCTAGAGATATTTAGAAGTACCTTCAAACCCAGTATCCCCTCACCATGGTTTGGCCCGCTCACCTCACTAAGGAACAATCCAGACCCCCCCCAGGAACAGAACAAAACTTCCTTACAACTATCAGGCCTCATAAAGATATTCTGACGAAACATTTCTTTAAAAAAGGAACACTTCTCTCTAGAGAGGAGCTAAACAAAGAAATTAGTCCAAATATAATCTCATAATGGAATTACATACAAATTAGACACTTCCTGACCAGAAAATAAACTGCATAATCTTGGTCTACAGCCTCTACGACCCTAGAAGACCTATGTTCAAAAAAAAAAACCCCACAAAGACATATCATAAAAAAAGGGAATTTTCCACCACGTGGGTTTTTTTTTGCAGCGAATGGGTGGAAAAAATACTACATGTATTTTAAGATTACTTAGATTTTTTTATTGGTGACATAATAGCAAAGAATTAACACTGATGGTTAAAATATGAGCTGTGGTACAGGAGATATAAATGTGACAACACAGATGAAACTGAACACAAATTACATAATATTCAAGCGCTAAAAATGTTGATAATAAGCTAAACTGATGCGTTTCGACCCCACCGGGTCTTCTTCAGAGAATTATTACGCCGTGAAAATATTTGCATACATTGAAATTCATAAACATAACCACAAAATAAATAAAATACTACGGTATTTTATTTAATGATTTCATTTTATAATCATTATAATCATTTTATTTATTTTTATTTATTTTGTGGTTATGTTTATGAATTTCAATATATGCAAATATTTTCACAGCGTAATAATCCTCTGAAGAAGATCCGGAGGGGTCAAAATGCATCAGTATTTTGCTTATTATCAACATTTTTCGCTCTTGAATATTATGTAATTTGTGTTCAGTTTCATCTGTGTTGTCGCATTTATATCTCCTGTACCACAGCTCACATTTTAACCATCAGTGTTAATTTTTTGCTAATATGTCACCAATAAAAAAAAAAAAATCGAAGTAATCTTAAATTACATGTAGTATTTTTTCCACCCATTCGCTGCTAAAAAACCCCACATGGGGGGAAAATTCCCTTTTTTGACATTTATCAGGGTGTGCAGCATTCTTCTTTTCTCATACAGTGTCTTCCCTTCCAAAGACATATCATTTCCACTCTGTACAATTCACTATTTGAGGGTAAAACAGACTTCTCCAACACGGCATGTCAAGCATGGGAACAGGATCTCGACATAAACTTATCACAAACAGACTGGGGGACAATCTATATCAGGGATATGCAATTAGCGGACCTCCAGCTGTTGCAGAACTCCAAGTCCCATGAGGCATAGCAAGACTCTGACAGCCACAAGCATGACACCCAGAGGCAGAAGCATGATGGGACTTGTAGTTTTGCAACAGCTGGAGGTCCGCTAATTGCATATCCCTGCTCTATATGTATGCCCACACAGGCTCTCTGAACGTAGCCACCCAAGAGTGTGCTTTCAAAATTATAACAAGATGGTACAAACTCCCTTCCTTGCTTCATAAATTCTCACCTCAAATATCCAATAAATGCTGGAGATGTAAACATGAGGAAGGCTCGATGATACACATATGGTGGTCCTGCCCTCTGATCCAGACCTTCTGGAAAATGGTGGATGAAACTACAATCTCAATCACCTCAGAAAATCTTAGGCTTGACCCAGCACAATACGTACTGCATCACAATTCGATCCCCAAAAATCAGTATCTAAAATCACTAGCAATGTTCATAATAAATGCAGCAAGACACTGCATCCCCTGCCACTGGCGGTCGAATGTTACTCCAACAAAAAAAGAATGGTTTTATAGAATAAATAACATTGAAAAAAAATAGAAGAACTCATTAGCATATCACAGGAAAAGAATAACTAAATTCACATTGATTTGATACAACTGGTTAGAATTCAAAGACACCCAAGCCTATAAAACACTCCATATACAATAGACTAAACTAGTATACAAAGGTTTGTAAAAAGGATTCGCTGGTCTATACTTCATTGTACCATACCTTTCACCCCCCCCCTCCCTTTTTCCCCCTTACCCTCCAAACTACAAAATATTACTTCTATCTCATATAACTTACGCATTAAAAAATGAATATCTATATTTTTACAAAACATACGAATAAATCATTTATGTCTGTAGTACCGGATAACATATTCTTGACATGGAAATTGTATTGTTCTAATGTAAAATGTATTGCATTACCATTTTATTATTAATACATCCACAAGTCTATGTCATTGTTACTCTGTTTTTGATTTTCTGTTCAATCAATAAAAACTTTATGTAAAAAAGAAAAAAAAAAAGAAAGAGGTAGTCTAATAGTTAAAAAGATAAGATATAGTAGTAATAATGACCATTGCAATATTTTATATTATTAGGTAATTGTTAATATTCCTGCACACAATAACTCTATAACCCTAACGCAATCTTCTTACAACCGTCGGGGGGGGGGGGTTGTTGCAGAACTACAAAGCTCAGCTGCCTCATTAGATGTTATCTGAGGAAACGCTCTGGGATTCACTTAGACAGCTAAACAAATTCTCCTTACTCCACAATCTACAAAGGGGAGTCCGTGACTAGCAACTATGACTAGGATCCTGAAAATCCCTCCAGTCTGTTCCTCTTGATTGGAAATGTCATAGGGTTTACAGAGTCAGTGTTGGCAGCAACCTCTCCAACTCTTATGCCGCGTACAAAAGTCCAACAGCCCGCCCTCCAGACTGTCGACGGACTTTTGGCGGACTTGCGGCGGACTTGCGGCAGACTTTCTAATGACCGGACTACATACGATCACACAAAAGTCTGACGGATTCGTACGTGATGACGTACATCAGACTAAAATAAGGAAGTTGATAGCCAGTAGCCAATAGCTGCCTTAGGGTGGGTTTTTGTCCGTCAGACTAGCATACAGACGAGCGGATTTCTGGGTCCGGCGTAGTTACGACATAAAGATTTGAAGCATGTTTCAAATCTAAAGTCCGTCAGATTTGCAGCTGGAAAAGTCCGCTGAAAGTCCGGGGAAGCCCACACACGATCGGATTGTCAGCCGGCTTTGGTCCGTCGGCGTCCGTCGGACTTTTGTAGACGAAAAGTCTGACCGTGTGTACGCGGCATTAATGATACAGTACTGGTTTGTATCTACACCTTCACACAGAGTTTAGTTTCCAATACCAGCCTCTCTAATGGGTCCCCCTCCTACCCCCTGAGCTCATAGCAGCTGCGTTGGCGGCTAAAGCTGCTGTAATGCCATTGTAACCTATTACAAATACTGTCAGCACTATGTAGTGATACTCACAGCTCCAGATATGAAGTTGTTCCAATGATGGGGCAGGTGATGTACTTCACTTTCTCCATGCAACCCCACAAGGACAATAGAGACATCACTACAGGTGCTAGCAGCCAGGTCAGTCCCCGTTGATATCTTCAACTTATACATCTTTAGGATTTCAGGAGAAGACTCTTAAGGGAGCAGCTCTGCAAGACACAAGTACAGTTTGAAGAGTCAGCTAGATCTTCCGCTTTTATGCAATTTACAACAAGTTCACGCCTACAACTAATGACAAGATCAGCAGCATGAACCAATCCTGTTTGGACATAGGTGTTATTTTTAGATTGAATTATCTATGCATGTGATGCAGGGGCGGATCCAGAGTCTAGTCTATGGAGGGGCACTGCCAGAAAATAAGGTGTTGCTTACAGAACTGAATTTAATGTATAATACAGTGTAATACAGTGTATAGAGGTCAGTAATATGTAATACAGTGTATAGAGGTCAGTAATATGTAGAGCAGTGTACAGAGGTCAGTAATATGTAGAGCAGTGTACAGAGGTCAGTAGTATGTAGGGCAGTGTACAGAGGTCAGTAATATGTAGGGCAGTGTACAGAGGTCAGTAATATGTAGGGCAGTGTACAGAGGTCAGTAATATGTAGGGCAGTGTACAGAGGTCAGTAGTATGTAGGGCAGTGTACAGAGGTCAGTAATATGTAGGGCAGTGTACAGAGGTCAGTAATATGTAGGGCAGTGTACAGAGGTCAGTAATATGTAGGGCAGTGTACAGAGGTCAGTAGTATGTAGAGCAGTGTACAGAGGTCAGTAATATGTAGAGCAGTGTACAGAGGTCAGTAATATGTAGGGCAGTGTACAGAGATCAGTAATATGTAGGGCAGTGTACAGAGGTCAGTAATATGTAGGACAGTGTACAGAGGTCAGTAGTATGTAGGGCAGTGTACAGAGGTCAGTAGTATGTAGAGCAGTGTACAGAGGTCAGTAGTATGTAGAGCAGTGTACAGAGGTCAGTAATATGTAGAGCAGTGTACAGAGGTCAGTAGTATGTAGGACAGTGTACAGAGGTCAGTAGTATGTAGGGCAGTGTACAGAGGTCAGTAGTATGTAGAGCAGTGTACAGAGGTCAGTAATATGTAGAGCAGTGTACAGAGGTCAGTAGTATGTAGAGCAGTGTACAGAGGTCAGTAGTATGTAGAGCAGTGTACAGAGGTCAGTAATATGTAGAGCAGTGTACAGAGGTCAGTAGTATGTAGAGCAGTGTACAGAGGTCAGTAGTATGTAGGACAGTGTACAGAGGTCAGTAGTATGTAGAGCAGTGTACAGAGGTCAGTAGTATGTAGGGCAGTGTACAGAGGTCAGTAGTATGTAGAGCAGTGTACAGAGGTCAGTAGTATGTAGGGCAGTGTACAGAGGTCAGTAGTATGTAGAGCAGTGTACAGAGGTCAGTAGTATGTAGAGCAATGTACAGAGGTCAGTAGTATGTAGGACAGTGTACAGAGGTCAGTAGTATGTAGGACAGTGTATAGAGGTCAGTAGTATGTAGGACAGTGTACAGAGGTCAGTAGTATGTAGAGCAGTGTACAGAGGTCAGTAGTATGTAGAGCAGTGTACAGAGGTCAGTAGGATGTAGAGCAGTGTACAGAGGTCAGTAGTATGTAGGGCAGTGTACAGAGGTCAGTAATATGTAGGGCAGTGTACAGAGGTCAGTAGTATGTAGGACAGTGTACAGAGGTCAGTAGTATGTAGAGCAGTGTACAGAGGTCAGTAGTATGTAGGACAGTGTACAGAGGTCAGTAGTATGTAGGGCAGTGTACAGAGGTCAGTAGTATGTAGAGCAGTGTACAGAGGTCAGTAGTATGTAGGACAGTGTACAGAGGTCAGTAGTATGTAGGGCAGTGTACAGAGGTCAGTAGTATGTAGGACAGTGTACAGAGGTCAGTAGTATGTAGGGCAGTGTACAGAGGTCAGTAGTATGTAGAGCAGTGTACAGAGGTCAGTAGTATGTAGGACAGTGTACAGAGGTCAGTAATATGTAGGACAGTGTACAGAGGTCAGTAGTATGTAGGACAGTGTACATACTATACATATACCACATACTATACACATACTGCACACATACTGCACTCATACTACATACTATACACATACTGTACACATACTATACACATACACACTGTACACATACTACATACAGTACACATACTACATACTGTACACATTATACACATACTGTACACATTGTACACATACTATACACATTGTACACATACTGTACACACACTATACACTATACACATACTGTACACATACTATACACATTGTACACTTACTATACACATTGTACTTATACCACATACTGTACACATACTATACACATTGTACACATAAAACATACTGTACACATACTATACACATACTGTACACATACTATACACATTGTACACATACCACATACTGTACACATACTATACACATTGTACACATACCACATACTGTACACATACTATACACATACTGTACACATACCACATACTGTACACATACTATAACGTACTGTACACATACCACATACTGTACACATACTATACACATACTGTACACATACTATACACATACTGTACACATACTATACACATACCACATACTGTACACATTATACACATACCACATACTGTACACATACTATTCACATACTGTACACATACTATACACATGCTATACACATACTGTACACATACTATACACATACTGTACACATACTATACACATACTGTACACATACTATACACATACTCTACACATTATACACATACCACATACTGTACACATTGTACACATACCACATACTGTACACATACTATACACATACCACATACTGTACACATACTATACACATACTGTACACATTATACACATGCCACATACTGTACACATTATACACATACTACATACTGTACACATACTATACACATACTACATACTGTACAAATACTGTACACACTATACACATACCACATACTGTACACATTATACACATACCGCATACTGTACACATACTATACACATACTGTACACATTATACACATACCACATACTGTACACATTATACACATACCACATACTGTACACATTGTACACATACCACATACTGTACACATACCACATACTGTACACATTATACACATACTGTACACATACCACATACTGTACACATTGTACACATACCACATACTGTACACATACTATACACATACCACATACTGTACACATTGTACACATACCACATACTGTACACATACTGTACACATACCACATACTGTACACATTATACACATACTGTACACATACTGTACACATACCACATACTGTACACATTATACACATACTGTACACATACCACATACTGTACACATTATACACATACTGTACACATACCACATACTGTACACATTGTACACATACCACATACTGTACACATACTATACACATACCACATACTGTACACATTGTACACATACCACATACTGTACACATACTGTACACATACCACATACTGTACACATTATACACATACCACATACTGTACACATTATACACATACAACATACTGTACACATACCAAATACTATACACATACTGTACACATTATACACATACCACATACTATATACACATACTGTACACATACCACACACTGTACACATACCACACACTGTACACATACTATACACATACTGTACACATACTACATACTGTACACATTGTACAAATACCACATACTGTACACATACTATACACATACCACATACTGTACACATTATACACATACCACATACTATATACACATACTGTACACACACTACACACTGTACACATACTATAAACATACTGTACACATACCACATACTGTACACATTGTACACATACCACATACTGTACACATTGTACACATACCACATACTGTACACATACTATACACATACTGTGCACATACCACATACTGTACACATTGTACACATACCACATACTGTACACATTATACACATACCACATACTATATACACATACTGTACACATATCACACACTGTACACATACCACACACTGTACACACACCACACACTGTACACATACTATACACATACTGTACACATACTATACACATACTCTACACATACTGTACACATACCACATACTGTACACATTATACACATACCACATACTGTACACATTATACACATACCACACACTGTACACATACTGTACACATTATACACATACCACATACTATACACATACTGTACACATACCACATACTGTACACATACTATACACATACTATACACAAACTATACTATACACACACACTGTACACATACCACATACTATACATATACCACATACTATACACATACTGCACACATACTGCACTCATACCACATACTATACACATACTGTACACATACTATACACACACACACTGTACACATACTACATACAGTACACATACTACATACTGTACACATTATACACATACTGTACACATTATACACATACTGTACACACACTATACACTATACACATACTGTACACATTATACACATACTGTACACACACTATACACACACTGCAGTGTGTGAAATTTTGGCCTGGGTTCCCCTTAATATGCATACCAGACCTGAAGGGCCTGGTATGGAATTTAGGGGGACCCCCCATGTCATTTTCTTTTTAATTTTGGTTCGGGGTTCCCCTGTGGGGAATTCCCATGCCGTTTTTATCAATGAACTTCTATGTGTATTGTCGGACCGATAATTCATTAATAGCCGCGAGTAGTTTTAAATGACTTTTTTCCTTAGAAATGTCATTTTGCTGTCATTTTGCATGGGAAACATGTGTCCCTTTACAGGCATACTATAGACACCCCCCAGGTATGAAATATAAAGGGATATTACACTTTAATTGTTTCACTTTAAGCATTATTAAAATCACTGCTCCCGAAAAAACGTCCATTTTTAAAACTTTTTTTTGCATTGATACATGTCCCCTTGGGCAGGACCCGGGTCCCCAAACACTTTTTATGACAATAACTTGCATACAACCCCTGGCAAAAATTATGGAATCATGAAAAACAAACAAACAAAATAACACTCCCAACACATCACTAGTACTTTGTTGCACCACCTCTGGCTTTTATAACTGCTTGCAGTCTCTGAGGCATTGACTTCATGAGTGATAAACAGAACTCTTCATCAATCTGGCTCCAGCCTTCTCTGATTGCTGTTGCCAAATCATCTTTGCAGGTTGGAGCCTTGTCATGGACCATTCTCTTTAACTTCCACCACAGATTTTCAATTGGATTGAGATCCGGACTGTTTGCAGGACATGACATTGACCTTATGTGTCTTTCTTCAAGGAATTTTTTCACAGTTTTTGCTCTATGGTAAGATGCATTATCATCTTGATAAATGATTTCATCATCCCCAAACATCCTTTCAATAGATGGGATAAGAAAAGTGTCCAAAATTTCAATGTAAACCTGTGTATTTATTGAAGATTTAATGACGGCCATCTCCCCAGTGCCTTTACCTGACATGCAGCTCCATATCATAATTGACTGTGGAAATTTGCATGTTTTCTTCAGACAGTCGTCTGCATAAATCTCATTGGAACGTCACCAAACAAAAGTTCCAGCATCATCACCTTGCCCAATGCAGATTGGAGATTCATCACTGAATATGACTTTCATCCAATCATCTACAGTCCACCATTGCCTTTCCTTAGCCCATTGTAACCTTGTTTTTTTGTGTTTAGGTGTTAGAGATGCTTTCTTTTAGCTTTTCTCTATGTAAATCCCATTTCCTTAAGGCGGTTCCTTACAGTTCGGTCACAGATGTTGACTCCAGTTTCCTCCCATTTGTTCCTCATTTGTTTTGTTGTAAATTTCTGTTTTCAAGGCATATTTGCTTTAAGTTTTCTGTCTTGACGCTTTGATGTTTCCTTGGTCTACCAGTATGTTTGCCTTTAACCACCTTCCCATGTTGTTTGTATTTGGTCCATGTTTTAGACACAGCCGACTGTGAACAACCAACATCTTGTGCAACACTGCGTGATGATTTACCCTCTTTACCTTCATACTAACAAGCAGATTTCATCTGATGCAGGTGTTCGTGTTTGTAATGAAAATTTACAGGGTGATTCCATCATTTTTTCCTCAGAATTGAGTGATTCCATAATTTATTCCCTGTGCTTGTTCTATAAATCTTATGCCGCGTACACACGGTCGGATTTTTCATCTACAAAAGTCCGACAGACTTTCGACGGACTTTTGTCAGACTTTTGGCGGACTTGCCTACATACGATCACACCAAAGTCCGACGGATTCGTACGTGATGACGTACACCGGACTAAAATAAGGAAGTTGATAGCCAGTAGCCAATAGCTGCCCTAGCGTGGGTTTTTGTCCGTCGGACTAGCATACAGACGAGC